>CM060949.1:63879184-64248265 GCA_030765055.1 Mantis religiosa
AATTGCCTTACGAAGCACAGATCCATATAGCTTGAACATCAAGTTAAGTATGGGAAGTCCGTGTAATTTGGACCAGCGTGTATTTTGGTCCACGATCGGTTTAAGAGATTGGCCACAGATGACAGTACCAAACAGACGGCTATCTTGAGCAGTCCTTACTACAAGCATTCTCCCCAGTTTTCAGCATTCCAGCGTCAGTGACCTTGTACGGGGGTTGTGATCTTTACTGAGAGCGTTTTCGCTGTAATTTTGCTCCGCTTTTATTATAGTGTTTTCCTCCACCTAGAAGCTTTCTTTGGAAACACATCTACAATACGAAACACTCCAATACATCAAGGTAAGTGTGACGTAGATATAATTTGTTAATAAAATTTAGGTTTATAAGATATGTGATATTCATAAACCTTTGTCGTGTCGTGTAATTTGGACCGAATGTGAAGTGTAATTTGATCCGGACCAAATTACACGGATTAAGTAAGTTAGGTAATAAATTTCAAATAAACAGTAACTATAAAATAGCATTCTTAAGTTATTCTGGTAAATGATCATTTTTATAATTATTTCTGTTGCACACTATGTAAATTGCGTATTTTTTTTTTTTTTTTTTTTTTTCAGATGACAACACGAGAAGCTCGCAAATCTAAGGGCCTGTACCGTAAATGGACGGAGGAAAATCGTTAATGAAGCGGCACGAAGGTTTCAAATACCTTCAAGCACATTTAAAAGATACAACAACGCGAAGGCTCCAGCACCCATTGTGAGTATTCGACGGCCCACAGATCTGCCAAATGAAGTCGAAGAAGAGCTAGTGCATCATCTTCTGCACTTGGAGAGAATGTTCTATGGGTATGTTATAACAACGTTAACAATTACACTACCTAGAGGATAATAATAACAATAATAATAAATTGGCATGTTAAAATAAGTTCAATTTAAACGTACTTTTTAAAGTACCTTGCAACAATTTAATTATGTAAACGTTTTTATTTTCCAGACTGACATGAAAAGGAGCTATGCAACTGGCATATGAAATCGCAAAGCGAAATAATTTAAAAACTCGCTTTTCCTATGATAAGAAAACTGCCGGGAAGGATTGGTTCTCCAGTTTCATGCGACGTCATCCTGATGACAACAAGATAACAGCTGCTAGAATTTTCAAATGTAATTTCAATTTGGAGTAAGGAGTGAAGCTCACCTTAAATTGGGACAAAGAACTTGATTATTCAAGTGCTAAATCAACCGTTATTGTGTATTTCAGTCAATAAAAGCTAATGATAGAGCACATGAATGGGTTATAAATGTATTATGTAGCGGTCCAATTTACACACCTTATCAGACCAAATTACACACCCTTGGTCCAAAATACACGCCCTAGGAAAAATATTATAATTGCAATTTACAAATTATGTGGTTGCGACTAAAATCTGTACATTCTCCTAATGGTATAACTTCCTCTTATTAATGCATTAAAACAAGTTGTGCACCCTATCGAAGTTATACTGTACAGTTATTAGCGCCTATAGTTAAGTGGTCCAAATTACACGGTCTTCCCCTAGTTAAGTTTCTCTGACCTAATTTGTTTTCTACATCCACGCCGTCTCCTGACTTGGCATTTAATTTATTGCAAACAGTCTTTTGTTCAGTGACGCGAGTATTTGTAGTGTTTTCTTTTTGTTGATTTTTGTCTTAATTCTATATAGCGTTTATAGCATTTCTTATACATATCCTGTGGATGGAAGCGAAATACGTTTCCGAAACGTCGATTTCTAATTGTCTTTTCACCTAGCTTGTTTCCCGATAAGATCTTCAATAAAGCAAATGTATTTGACATAAAACGCTTTGGGGCGATGCACAATTTTTGTGTAGTAACATTTTGTCTATTTCTAACGCTTTACCAGTCATTTAAGTCTACCACAATGACGAGACTTATGAGGACTTTCCCAGAAACTGAAGATATACCTACACTTCGTTTGGTATGAAAACATCTTAAACGTAATGGTATTTTAATCAAAACCTTTATATCCAATTTTGGAAAACAAAGGTTTCTAGTAATGTAAGTGCTGAACTTTTAACGGTCTTGTTCTGTCACAATAATGTTGCGCCAATTTGATGCCGTATAAGTCTGCTTAACACTTCAGCAATGGCCTATTTCAGGGTATGCGTGGTTATATGTTAAACGAAAGGATTTCACTGTCTCCGAATTTGAAACGTTTAATCAACAGTATTCAGTTGCCGACCAATGGAAACTAATATATAAATATCACATACCACGTGGTTCTATACTTGAGACAAAGTCTAGTTCCACGGACGATCCAAGCATTCTCTCCAGAATGTCCTACTCAGCTTCAACATTCTCTCAATCAGCTCCCCTTTTGTTAATGGCTATAGGACCCCCCACTACCAACTTCAGTACGTTGCCACTTCATTTCTACATTCCTGAAGTTTGCTTCTTTCCAACCTAAAGTCTCTCTATGAATTTCTAAGAAATACTCTCACATATTCCAAGAATTCTAAGCTAGCCTGCAAAACCGAATCTGGCAGCTTCGGATACTTTCAGCCATCTCGTTATCGTAACCGACCGGAGCACTTCTTCGAATTTGCCTGAAAACCAACCCTCGATTAATGCCATCTTAACCGAGCCAAACTGAACTCATAATTTATTGGCAATCTCTTAACATTTAACAAAAATGCACAAAATATTCATATTTAATTGTATTATAAGTATTAATTTATTCAACTGAACAATAAATTCTGTATTAATTTAAATACCAGGTTTAGTAGTTAATGGACGTGCCGTGGTTGAGCGGTCCGGTTTCGATCCCACGCGCCCGCAAAGTGAGATTTGTGGTGGAAAACATGGCGCTGGGGCAAGCTTTGTTAGGATCCTCCCGTTTTCCCCGCCAGCATACCACCGATTACTCCATCATCATCTTTCCTATCACCTTATTAGGATTAAGATTTCATTACGGAGGGGATTCGGTACGTAGGCCACCATGCTGGGAATATTTTCCTATGCCCCCAAGTGGAGGCACCCCCGGGAGGAAGGATGAGGCGAAGGGGACAGAGGGGGCCTGACCCTAGGAGCCACGAAGGTACAGAGGGCAGGTTCCCTACAGTTTACTTAGATAGAGACTTCCCCGACAGACCAGGACAACGAACTCGTTCCCCCACAGCGGGACGGCATTGATCCGAGCCCTAAAGGTCTTTGGCTGGCGGTCCCGAAATGGTTCCAGAAGAGGAACGCAGACCGGCTACCCACCTATCGGAGGAGTAAATAGTTTTCCTCAGGTTTTCCTCCTAGCATATCATCATGTCATGCACCGCCGAGACACCTGCCGACACTGCTACCCTGAAAGAAATGTGTAGTGTTTAACGCCCGCTTTTACTACATACGGCACCGCAGGCGATGACACATATGATATATGAGATGAAGATGGAGCACCGGTGGAATGAGATGGCGGGGGAAACCGGAGATCCTGGAAAAAACCCGCCCCAGCGCCGTGTTGTCCGCTACAAATCTCTCTTTGCAGTCGCCTGGGATGGAAACCGGGCCGTCTTGGTGAGAGTCAAGCGGCCTAACCACTGAGCTACCGCGTGGCCAATCCCTGAAAGAGACCACCAGATGAAAGATGATATGAAATGATAATGGAGATGAAATAGAGGGACAGGAAATTCAGGGGATGTAATTAGCCTACCCAGTATTCGCCTTATGATCCGAGAAAGCACCCGAAAGAACCCATGGGTGAGGTGGATCGTCCAGGGGAATCAAACCCGGGCCTCCCGAATGCGGACCAAAGACGAAACCGCCTGAGCCATCCCGCTTGGTTCCTATCACCTCATCTCTCTCGTACTTTCACTTCCGGCGTTAGTCTGATCTCCCATCCCGGAATCTCTCTGATCAAGATACCTCTGATTCTCAACCCATTGCCTACGGGCCTCGAGGTAGCGCGTTTCAGAAGGCCCTCTGTTCCACTTAAGGAATTACAGGAAATTCTTCATTCATTTACTAAACTTTTGGTTTGTGATTTATGATGCGCACGCACACACACACTCTCTCTCTCTCTCTCTCTCTCTCTCTCTCTCTCTCTCTCTCTCTCTCTCTCTCTCTCTCTCTCACACACACACACACACACACACACACATTTTCTAAAAATGCTTTTGAGAAGTGGAATTCAGGAAGACACAAAACAAATATTTTTGGCCAATATTTGTGCGGAAAAGATTGCTTCCTTTATTTACTGCAAGTTCATGCGAGAGCTAGTATGATGCATTACAAATCTTCCTAATTACTTTAAGTCTACAAAAATACTTACATCCTAACCTGTGTTGCTTTTAAAAAGCCTTAGTGTTTCTTCTTTCTCTCCAACTCACTTTTCTCGCAACAGGAATCAGAACAAATGATACACTGTTACAACAGGTACCAGACATTTAATTCTCATAGCCTGCTGCGGGTTTCCTGAAACTATAAGGTTTTAACACATTGTATCATTTGATTAATGTTTCTTATATTATATAAAGTCTTAAGATTTACACACCATCTAATCTCCAAAAGCCGGGGGTTCGTGGTCAACTTCCAGCGTAACAAGTGGCATGCTTTTTGTGCTGCATTTGTTACGCCTGGCCTTGCGTGAGAGTTTATGAAAACGATATATCTTCAGACATTTACGAGCGCAGTAAAAATTAGAATGCGCAATTCGCTAAGAAGGCCAAAATGCTGTCAGTATATTTTATTGTCCTTTGTGCCTCACCTTAGTGCATCATGTTTCTTTTTGGGTAGCTCCATTTTCGCATTATTACCTGCTATTATGCTTATATCCTTGTGACAAAGCGTCCTTTCGAAGTGCTGTAATACATTTTCTCCTTTACTTCTGAAACAAGGAAATGAAATATTTTGGTTGTTTCAGCACGGAAGTGGATGTATTGCAAATCTATTACAAAAGCGTGTGAATACTAAAAATACTGAGTTTACAATTGTATTGCTGTTAAAATGTCAATTTATATTAGTAAATAATTACATTGATGTGCATGATTCTGGGATTTCCACAAAAATATGTCTGCTTTACTAAATCTGATGTGCTGATTCCAAAACTGAAATCTTTTTAATTTCCTACCACGTACTTTTTTTTTTTTTTTTTTTTTTTTTTTACTTATCAAAATATATTTTTATGTGGTTCGAATGAATATGTTTAACAACAATTACATCAATTTAACAGACAAAAATACTAAAATTAGTCTGAAAAGTGTAATGTTGTATAAATATGCATCAGTTCCAGTAGTCCATTCAGTTCACCTCAAGGAAATACATTATAACCTAAAATTACTTCTCGAAAAAATCAAATATGCAGAGCTTAAATGGTAGGTATATAGAGATTTAAAAGTTATTGGTGTGCATCTAGATCAGCAATAAGGATATACTAAAATGTCATGTTTTATTTGTGAGGGGGGACAGCAGAGTCCGATTCTACCACTGGAGAAGAAAACATTGGAAGCAGAGAGACAGTCTCATGTCAGAAATGAAGAATATTCAAATGTTTATGAGTGTGTTGTGGATCAAACAAATTTCTCTTCCTCTCTTTGCACATAAAATTAGGCTTAATGAATCAATACATTGTGGCTTTAAATAACAATGCGAACTGCTACAAATAAATCTGCAAGAAGTTTTCTGAAATATCTGAAGCTCAGTTTAAGAGGGAATATTTCGTAGTTGGGCCACAAATTAGGAAGTTTTTTTTCTGACACCTTATTTTCAGAAACGATGACAAATACCGAAAAACGGGCAAGAATTGGTTATAAGAGCGTCATCGTAAACTTTCTGAGAAATTACAAGGATCCAAATTACAAAAATATTACAGAAGATATGCTTAAGAAATTTCAAAAGTTGGGTTGCAATGCAAGTGTGAAAGTACTTTTCCTGCACTCTCATTTGCACCTTTTTTTTCAGAAAATTTTGTTATCAACAAGGTGAACGATTTCACCGGGACATAAAGGAAATGAAAAGTCGTGCATTTCAAGGCAATGAGTAAAAAGCCGGTTTAATGTTTAAATGTATGTGATTACTTAGAACAGTTTATTATGAAGAGTCTTGTGTTGACAGTTGTTGATTTATTAAAATTTATTTAATAATCGAAAGATGCTGTTGTTTTAATTTACGTCCTCCAACGTTAAGTCATATCGGACGATGAATGGAATGAATGAAATGATGCTCAAATGAGTCCGGGGTCCATTGAGCTTAGAGTTACCCGACATTCGTCTTACAGGATAATGGAAAACCCCGAAAAAAACCTTATCCAGGTAACTCACCCTGACCGAGATTCGAACTCGGGACCTCTTGAATGTGAGGCAGACATGCTACCCCCACGCTACCAAGGCGGGCAAAAGAGCTGAGTATAAAGATTAACATTTAACTAATTCCTATTTTGTGAAGAAGTGGTACGTGATGGAGAGAACCTAAGTTAATATTCTTATTCAGCTTACTCATATTTGGAATAATGTCATTAAAATAAAAAACCCAGACAAAACGTCAAATTTTGCATATTAGTGTTATCTATGGCATAGCCTTGCCTTGCTTCTTATTTATATTTTATATCTATTCTTAGAAATACCCGGCTGTTTTGTAAGTAATTTAAATACAACCCTTTTGTCATAGCAAATGTCTGAATAATTTTACTGAAATCATAGAAATATTGCTAAGGAACCTTGAATCATAATAGTAAACATCAAGCATTTTCAGTAACGTTAAAGCATCTTCGTTGATATATCTAATCACGGGTTTCCTTATATCTATCTTTCAATTTTTTTTTTCTCCCGTCCTCACCAGTGCTGGTGCTAGGAGTCGCTGAGGTTCCCTCAGAGCGAGGAAGTCGAAGCCTTTGACCTGAGATACCAGGGTTGAGGAGTCGGGCCAATGCCTGGGATGATGAAGAGATGAATCATGGCGCAATTAATGGAATGATGGTGGTGGAAACCGAAGAACCCGGAGGAAACCCACCCCACCGCCATGTTGTCCACCACAAATCCCACTTTGCGGTCGCCTGGGATCGAACCGGGGCCACCCAGGTGAGAACCAAGCGGTCTAACCACTCAGCCATGGTGGGCTCTATTTTATTTACTTGAGAAGATAAATATAAATTCATTAGCTATTGTATAGATCTAGCAAATGGTAATTCTTACGTGTCCGGTGTAAAACTCGCCTCTAAGATATTTTGAATAACAAGTTGTTGAATTAAGGAATTAAAAAATCCGATGCATTGCTTTCACATGAGCTTTTCCTCACTTATCAACAAACTATTCGTACAAAATCTATTTCTTCTGTCTACCTGGTTAATAGTGGTACATTTTTGGTACGTAGTTTACAAATTTGTGGGGTAGAAAAAGGATCCTCTATACCGGAGGCATCCTTAGTTTACATGGTGATGTACACAAAGCGGGAAAATGTAGGCGACTGTGATTGGGGGGAATAGTCGCGCCATTTTATCAACCAAGTGTCGAACATGTGCGCTGTGAACGAACTTGAAAAGTTCTAGACGTTCTCGGGCTTCGAGCCAGGTAAGCAGATGTTGAGATATCGACGTTTCGGGAGCGTACATCTCTCCCATCTTCAGGAGAACGTCTAGAACATATACGCCGCCAGGAATGATTCAGCTCATATTTGAACTTGAAAAGTTTTGCTTTGCCGTTTTTTATGTTTGAGTAACATATGCGGTAGCACTTTTATGTTAATATTAAATGCAAAGGTGTACATACTGTGTAATATATGTTTCCTTTTGTACGCTAAAAGGTGACTAAATATTTACAACAGTTACTCAAATATTTTATTTCATCACATAACCTCACATCATTTATAAATTAAAAATTAAGGCACGGGTCTTTCTGCGGAATAACAGTTCTAAGGAGCTGAGTTTTTTTTCTCCCCTTTATAATTTACGTCCTCCAACTTTAAGTCATATCGGACGATCAATGGAATGGATGAAATTATGCTCAAATGAGCCCAGGGTTCACAGACATTCGTCTCTCAGGATAAGGGAAAACTTCGGAGAAAAACTTATCCAGGTAGCTCACCCGAGATTCGAACTCGGGACCTCTTGAATGTGAGGCAGACAATGATTATATCTAGCTACCGAGGCGGGCTAAAGAACTCGGTGTATAGTATACCACAGGAGAGAAAGTCTCCGGAGGATGAGACGTACGAGGGTTGGAAAAGGTTCCTACACGCTCCCTCGACAGGTTTGACTCCCCATGCCAGTTCAATTACAGACCATTCAAAACCATTCTGACGGCTTCTATTTTTGTGAATAAATCTTCCCCGTTTTAGTTTACAGAGTGGATAGGACGTATGTCTTTTCTTTTTCTTTTTTTTTACGGTTCTGCTTGTTGTGTAGCATGCATTCTCTGTCACACACATTCGCTGTCGTTGTCCCACTGTGTAAGGGGGCGCATTTCTTTCAGCGAGCTTCTTTGCGTTGCTGGACAGTAGCTACTTTGACAATGACTTTAAAGTTCTTCTGGCATGCAACTGAAGAAAAAAAATTACTTAGATGCCTAATTGGAATCTGAAAATGGACGAATTCCTTAAACGATTTGCACTACCGAACTTTTCTTTGATAATTCCTTTCCCACAACTATATATCTTTATGCTCAACAATTATATATTTTCTGTTTCTGTCCACAAATTCAAAACCTACGTCGCGAAGAATGGGGTAGAAGATCGTTTTTCAAAGCTCGCCTAATTGGGATCATTGTTCAATGCTTGGAGCACACTTGTAATTGCGGTGACTCGTTTCTTTCAAATAAACTTTGAACCTTGTGACGAATAATACTTTTAAGAAATACATCACATTCACTTTGCACAACTGGCTTCATTCTTTTTCGGTATTTTGTCGTAGGGGAAAGCCCGCCCGTTCCCACAATGTCACTTCGAGTGGCATTAGTACCTGGCGCTGAAACACCGAATTAACATCCCCATTGCTAAGGTTGGGTATTTTTCACACAACTTGCAAAACACGTTCAATATAATTTGTTGTTCATCACTTTTTAAAGATTTCCCTTTGAGATGTTTTACATATTGTACGGAAGCCGCCATGTATAAACTGATTGACTTCCCACTTCCTTTTAAGCTGTATTCTATTAATACACACAAATTACGCTTACATTTACAAGATAAACTTGTAATTAATTACTGTGTGACTGTTTTATTTGTAATAATGTGATGTTGTTTGCATATTTTGCATTAGATATTAAGTCGTTAAAATTGATACGCGAACTATCTGTTACATCCGCAGAGAGTTACAAGGCTAAACAGCCAATGATGTCGCACACGTACAGGTGTTACTATTTACTTTGGCATATATACTTAGGACGTCTCCGGTATAGGTTAAAGTGATAGTCAGATTTTTGAAGTACCTACTCCTTGCATGACGACTAGGAACAAAGAATAGAGGTTTGATGATGTTATAAGTACTTAAAATTTAAACTAATAACAAACAATATCTCGGAAACGGCTAACGCCTCGATAATGCTGCTTTACATATACTGTGTCCCATAGGTTTTATTTACAGAAGTAATAGTGACAAAATAATAAACAGGAGACTCAGCGGCACGATATGTTCTATTACGTATGCTATTTTCTCAAGGCAGTTGCTCCGCACATGCTGGACGATAAAAGAAACAGCTTTACTACTGTCTGCTCTACCTCTGACGTTACCAGAGGAACCTCGGGCCGAACTGCCGAGCCCCTCCCGTCGGGGAGTTGTTCGGATTGGGTTGGACTCGAGGGGGCAGTGTGTTCCGACTCCCAAGGGGAATTGGGTACCTCCGGCCAGGCTACGGCCGCCCGGAGGGGATAGAGGGTTGCCTAATAAGTCCCGGGTACTAGCCTGCAGAGCTAGTAGAAGGTGTGCTAGATCACCAGGCGACCCCACCGAGGTTTTCGGCAGTCTTCCCTGCGAAGTTGACGCGCGTAAGTGGCGTATCCACTTCCATCCCATCTTGACGTTGTACTCAGCGTGGGAGGAGCTGTTTAGACTCATGGTATTGCCCTATGGAAATAGCCCCAGAGTATCCATCGCTCCCGGGTAGAAGGAGGCCCAGGTCCTTGGTCCTACAGGACCAGGACTAATGGGAGTAGAACCTCTGAACTTAACTGCCTACTCTACCATGGGAAGGGGATCCGTCCTCTTTAGCTGCTGTGGTGCGAGCGCTGTGTACCGTTAGCACTCGTGGTACTTCTGACATTACTAGAGGAACCTCGGGCCGAACTGCCTAGACCCTCCTGTCGGGGAGTTGTTCGGATTGGGTTGGACTCGAGGGGGCAGTGTGTTCCCGACACCCACGGGAAATCAGGTACCGACGGTTGCCTAGAAAGTCATAAGTGCCGGGTGCCTGGTGCCTACAGAGCTAGTAGAAGGTGTGCTAGATCACCAGGGGGCCCCACCGAGGTTTTCGGAGTCTTCCCTGCGGGGTTGACGCGCGTATCCACTTCCATCCGGTCTTGACGTTGTTGTCGATTGGGGGGGGGGGGTTAGGAAACCAGGTATTGCCCCCTGGAAAGAGCCCCGGAGTTTTCCATCACTCCCGGGTAGAAGGAAGCCAGGGTCGTCGGACTTTTGGGTAGATCCTCTGCGCATAAATAAATAAAAGCCTACTCTATCATATAGAGGGTAGAGGAAAGATAAAAACGTAACATAGCAGGTGGGACATTGCAACTAACTATGAAGTTACCTGAAGTACCTGCTTAAGCTTTTACACTTTGTGACCCACAAGATAATTAGTTGAGACTGCAGAATCTTGGTTCTTGTTGATGTTGACAAAAACATCAGTGCACACAATACACTATCCTGCTTCCAGGATTTGAATTTATTCTTTGTTCTCAGAATATAATATATTGCAGCTTTCAAGTAGAGGATGACTAATGTCTTACAGATTAAAGGCCAGTATTTTGATAAGATACCAGAAAATCTGTGCATTCATCTGTCATATTTGATATGACAAATATGCTGAGAAATGTGAATGTCAGTTATACATTTCAGTCAATGTGTACGTGCACATTGTTTTCTTCAGATAACATTTTACGGAAACGAAACATTGTGGTTAAAGTGACAGTAAATTCTCTCAAGATTGCTCGGATAACGTGTGAATTTCGAGGACCCGATTCGGTTCCTGTTGACCGTCCACATTAGCCATAGATTTTTCGTGGGTTTCCTGATTGATATATGAACGCCGGAGTGGTTTCTTATCTACAAGATTTCCTACCCAACATTCCCCCTTGATCCCGTTTCCTTCACATCTTTCAGTTGTGCTTCTAAACTTGTGAGGTTTCAATGACATTTCCCGAAAGATGAAGAGTACCTACCTCATGTAGAGGGCTACTTGGTCTATGGTTATTCATCTCTCTTTCCTCTCTCTCTGTCTCTCTCTCTCTCTCACTCTCACTCTCTGCATAGTTGCAGCAGTGGATGGGTCTGTGACCTAAAATTGTTACAAGTCACATTAGAAGTTAGGAGTGGGGTACTAGTCATTAACAAAAGGGAGATGTTAAGAGAAAAACTTCTAATGTGTTGCCACCTCATTTCTACTTTTCTGGAATTTGCTCTTTACAACCGAAAATCTGTCTATAAAATGCTGATAAATCCTAACTCACATTCCAAGAATCCAAACTAGCCTGCCGTGGCTAATTTGACAACCATGGACACTTTCACTAGCGTATTCATCCGAAGTACTTCCATGAATTTACCTTAAAACCAGACATCGCTAAATACCACAATTGATGCCATCTTACCTCGAACAAAATGTACGCATAATGTATTGACAAACCCACAACCCCTTAATATTTAACAGTAATTCACAAAATATTCATATTTAATTTTAATATAAGTTCTAAATTATTCAGTTCATACATTCAAAGTGCTATTCAAAACGTTAAAACTATTTTAGATAAAATAAAAACAACAATCCCTTCGTTTTGATTTAGTTATGGGTAGTTTAGTTAAGAACTTGCTTTGCGTTCTTATAAGACTCTATTAAAACCTAGGTTCAAAAAATAGAAGATTCTTTGGCACAGAATGAAGACAGCAACAGAATTTTAGAGTAGTTTTACCAGAGAAATAAAAAAGTGGGTTCTCATCGCTGTCTATGGGTTAGTATTCCTAGTAGAAACAATTTGACATGACGACACGAAGCATAAGGAACGAGAATGGCGTGAAATCTCGTGTCAGACTTTTTCAGAAATATCTCATCTCTATTAGACGGCCCCAGCGGGTATTCCGACACTCACATTCCTCTTCCTTCTTCCTCGCTCCTTTATTCTGCTTTTTCTTTTTACGGTGGTAAACATTTTTATTTTACGGGGCGTTTTCTTGCGCGAGTAATATCTAGTTAATTTATGGTGGCCATTTATTATAAGGCATTGTGGAAGGCGCTATCACAGGTTAGTGTTATTGTTGTGGCTGGTCCAACCAACACCTCCCCGGACATCTCAACGATCTTGCTTCTCGTTCAAATCGACTTACATATACCAAGCTCGGCTTAAGAATCAGTCACGTATTTTGGCGCCTAGCTATTCTCTCCTCTTACATACCACGCATTTATCTTATTATTTATTAGGACCCTCCAAAAACTACATCAGCATTTATTTGCTTTGTGTGTTGTTAACAAACCAACAGGAATAACATTTAATAAACCATCATTTTGTATATAAAACTTCTTATCCGGGCTTCTTCTTTTACTTCCCCTAGCATTTACAAGGAAAAGTCAGACTTTCACCAGAAAATACTGTTGCGTTCTCTGTACTAAATAACAAGAAAGAAGTAAACCTTGCCGTATATACATAGTAGACAAAGAATGTCTTGCATTCCACCTAAATATTCCATACCGATATTTCACTGGAAATACACGTTCCCTTTTAGGAACAAGTCCAGTAATTGCGAATCTGTGTCCATATGATCAGTATTAGGGAACGTATTTTTTAGGTGATAAAAAGCTTAAGTTTATTTATTTTTATGCATTATAAAATAAGAAAATATTTTTTAAAAAGTTCAAAATATTTACTAAAACAAAAAATATATATTTTTTTATTTTGTATAACAGAAAAACATGTAATAAAAAAGAACTGTTTTGATAACTCACCATTGGTGGATTAGGTACTGATGTCACATGTCAATTGTTGGAAAATGTGCACAACACATACCTTCTCTAGAGTGTCCATTAGAAATCTCTTCACTTAGAAGTACCTGCTTCATAGAAGAAACCGCCAAGATATGTTTGTTGCCTCATAAATGCTGCGTTATATGGGAGCTTTATAAACTTTCCACAAGGCTTACAATATAGATTTTCCATCTGTTTTGAATGCATCTGAAAATTCTTTAACGTGCTACTGCAACCGAGAACTAATACTACCTTTTGCCTTCGTTATTTCGGTATATACACGAATCACTCAACACGTATTTAAGCATTACTTGGCTTTCTTGAACTGAAGAAACAGGAATAACTCGAACAGGTAACTCGAGGAAAGAAGAGCTATTTGTTATCGTAACATAAACTATTTGCTGGGGTAGGCCAGCTCAATGGATTTCCGCTGAAGGTCATTCGTCAAGAAGTAACGCACAACCTATACTAGTCGTGTTCAGTTCAAGTACATAGTGCAATACTCTGACATCGAAATCTCTTTCTTGCGAGTTTCGTGTATATGTTTATATTGTGGCGAGCTGTTAACAACACGTATTTCTAATCTAAGGTTACAGGTACAGATGGCTTCTCTTGTCATAAACAGGCATATTGTTTACTACACACAAAATGCATAAAATATGTACTAATAACTAAATTGTACAAAATATTTATTTACAGAAAGATATGTATTAACCTAAACATCCATACGTCAGTCAGTACAGCATAACTCAGAAACTAAAGTGCGGTTCAAATACCACACACTTCCCGAAATAAACCATCTCCGAGAATGTTACGTACAGAATGTTACATTTACATGTTACAGAATGCTGTTTCAAATTAATTTTACCCCAACTATTCTTAGCATATTTTTTTTTTCAAAGTATTTATTTCTCAAAAAAAAAAAAACTCTTACAATTTTGATTAAAATACTGTATGTTTAAGGTAATTCAATGCTGTCTGTCTCTCTGCCTGTTTATAGCTCATTGTCTTTCGAGCTAAGTAGAACCCGCAGCTGTAACTAGACGCTAAGCACCCTTGAGAGAGAGAGAGAGAGAGAGAGAGAGAGAGAGAGAGAGAGAGAGAGAGAGAGAGACGAAGGCTAAGAGGTTAGTAACGTCATGTGTTAAACTGTGGCGAATGGCTAGAAAAGTGATGCCCAACTTATGTGACAGAGGAGAAGAGGATTTGCCTCCACCTACTTCCCGACGAATTATGATTATATTCTAATGCTTAGCGGAGTTAGTGAGCGGGAAATTTTTCATGCACAAAACGAAGAACGCCAAAATAACAACCTAGGCTGTACCTATAATGGATTAAAAGATTTAGTGAAATTCACACAAATATAGGTAAAAAAAAATGGCACAAATTTGAGCTATTTAACTTCCGCCTTAAAACTTCGGATTTGTGGAATTGCTGCCAATTAGTACCCTTTGAAACATTATCAGTTATAATGGTAGAGTAGTTTCTAGGTTATTGTAGTAGGTGAATGTTTAAACCTTTGTGCCTTATCTTTAGTTCAATAACGTATGAGCTATTGTAATCGTTACATAATAGAGTGATCAATGTTTTCGCTACAAATTTAAGCTTGCCCTTTTTATATCATACATATTTTAGAAATTAAAATTCTTTATTTAAACTATCTCCCTATCATTTCTTAATATCAGTATTAATATTATACTCAACAAATTAGTTATAGTAATGTGTGAAGAAACAACTATTTTGTAGATCTTGCATTCTCAACTAAAGTTGAAAGACTTCTTCGCATGTTCTTTTTTAACTCCGTGGTATTCGAACACAAGTACAAGGCGTTGTAGTTCCTCAGTAATATTTCATTAATTCATGAAATAAAATTTGAAGGTGTTCTACAGACCACCATTAGAAAGAACTGGGGTCTACGGTAATTAAAGTAGATATTGTCAGTGTCAATTGATTTGTTTTTGTGATATAGCTACACACACGCGCGCGCAATGCAAATACATAAAAATTTCATAGATTTATATATTTTCCATAATTAGCCTTACATGAGGGTCAACACCAGTGTGTATCTGGCCATACTGTTTACTTTTTTCTCTTTTTTTTATAAGAACTATAATTTCGCTGGAAGTTTCAGTTCATACATTATTTATACGAACAATTAATGTGAAAATGGAGAACGAAAACGAGTACTGGTTTTATTCTAATTATCTTATTCACCTGCAGTTTTGCAGTAGGATTTTAATATGAATTATGAAGACAAATATTATGTGTTTAAAGGCCTCAACCGCCTTAAATGTTTTAATGTCTAAAGCAGATTGCTATATAGTTAAATAAACAAAACCGTATTTGGTTTCATTAAGACAGAGAAATATTACTGCCTTTTCGAAAAAAAAAACTATTTTCATAGCTGTCATAAGTTGTCATGCATTTTTGAAGCCTGAAGTTTATATTCACCGAATACTTCTGAACCTAAAACAGAATTGAAAGTTGATTATTTTCGCTAGAGCTTACCCGCTTTACTCACCTCAAGAAGGTAAAGTGGGGCCTGAAGAGACTTAAACTGTTTATCTGCTCTGTTAGTAGATGTGCTTACTACGAAATGAGTGTATAAGAGTGTATATTAGTCACCCAAGCTGCCAGATCTAATGCTCATTTCAGTAAATGCAGTAATAGGTATTATGCATGGGCGAGTTATGTGACAACACTGTGTATTTTACATTAACCTAGCATCCTTATGATATCCAGAAGGCGAGCATTAACATCATGAGGCTAGCAAAAGCGATTACGTTACACATTCCTCTGCCTTGCCTTCTTGTGTTGGACGGACAGTACATTACTCGAATAGCTCGTAAAGAACTGGTCAAATAAATCCACTCATTGCATTGAAGAAAACCATGTACAAATGTATGTTACTGGTTGGCAAGGAGCTGTATCCTGAGAAACTTCTTTCACGGTTTTCAAAGCTCAGAGGGTTGCAGACAGCAGAAAGCAATAAATGTTTCTTAAATCCTAACTGACATAATCCCCAGCGAATTACTTTCAGCTGCAACAAAAGAAACCACTGCGTCGTGAAATGGAATTGCTTCGAGGAACCGACAACATTTCGTGTCATCCTCATACCTGCAACCCATTCCTGGAAAATTCAGGACCCAGCTCGTCCAATTTACCTCACAAGCTTGTGCAGCATCCTTAATGTAGTTACTTTTTTCTTAGGGCACCTGCCACTTTTAGGTTGCTAATGAAACGTGACTTTTTGTTCGATTGTTTCGGAATAGTGATGAATGTGTATTTAAACGAAATAGCGCAAGTTTGGGCAGGGGGTTCATTTACTAGTTTATAAGGCAAAGGTTGTTTTTAGTTTGCTGCAGTGTTGCCTGACATAGATATGTGTTACATAGAAACTGGCACAGTAAGAAACGTTTGAAAAAGAAAGAAAAATGTCATGTGAATACACCAGGCTTGAGATTTTTCTTTCCATTGCAAAATTGTATCAGTACAACTGAAACAACTGAATACTGATTCCGCATATTACACAGAACTAAGCAAGTATTACCTAAATTGAAATTGTTTTAAGGCAAAAATCATATAGTGAAAATATATGTAAATCACTTTTAAAAGAATAAATAACTTAATCATTGGTGGAAAAATGTATAACAGCCTAAATGTACTCTTTATTATGAACGAAGACGGTATTACGTTAGTATTAATTTATTTTTCTTAAATAGTCATTGTTATCTATTGCTTTAAGATTTTTTTCTAATTATGAGGACAGATATGTGAAAATGGTATAAAATATCTTAGGTTTAAAATTGATTAAAATTTTACTTGGTTAAATTTAATATTATCTACCATTAACTGCTTCTGCTAAAAATCAATTTATTTTAATTTGATAAAAAAATATGTCCAGATATAGAAAGTAATTAGGGGAGTTGTGGTTTTACAGTAAAGTCGGCAACAGCCAGAAATTTATTTCCCTAAGACTGCTGTATTGATTTGTGCATTAAGGTAAAGGGAAATATGTAAGAAAGTTTTATACTTTTGAAACGAACAGTATAAATATAAAATACTTCAACAGTTTATAATAGTGCAGGCAGAAAGTTTTTAAGGGTGGTGAGGGATGCTTCAGAAATTCGATTCTGCTGCTTCCTTTCATAGTTTAGGACTTTGAGCTAACATGTTCCTGGCTTCCTCCCTTTCAGAGAGGTCTTCCTATCGATTTTCTTCCTTTTGGTCCATAACCTGACCCTTCTTGGTAGCCTATTTGCTTCCATTCTATAACATGTTCATTCCATTTCTGTTTATGATTTTCTATTATTTCTCCTAACGAACTTGAAACCGTAATTTCATATTTTTTCATATATTTGGGAATTTATTCCGGATTGATCTAGAAAATGTGATTTGTATAAAATAGAATGTAAAACTGGATAGGCCACAGAATGACACAACTTATGTAATAGCGTTCCCATTGGTTATTATAATAATGTGATTACGTAATGTTGTGACGTGGACCAATAGGATAAAAGTAATTTAGATTTTCTAGAAACCAGAGATTCGAGAATATGTAGATAATTTGGCGTCATTCATCGTCGTGAAAATACGTGTTATCTTTAGTGTCCTTCTGCAAGTCTGCAAAAGCTTAAAGTGCAACAATGCAGTATTAATCATTTTATGCAAGGACATAATCCACGAAGTTTAACATTGTCATAAGATATATTAAAAGTTTATGCGGAATAAACTCCAAGATTTTTAAAGAAGAGAAAAGTAGTTGTTATTTTTTACCATAACAGCATAAAAAATATTCTCACACCGATACTACGGCCAGAGATAAGACTCGCTCCAGAGCGCTGAGGCATACATCTACAAGAATTCAACCAGATCGACACAAAAGGTGCATGGGCCTTTTGTGCAAATTATTCCGTTACAAAACGATCGCCATAACGCTGGGCTTTCAGAACACCATCGTCTTCTAACATAACGCCTTTTGCCCAAATTTTATGTTGCATCCTTAAACGTTTCCTTATTTCTCCATTAGTTTGTAACATCTTGTTACACATAAAATTTTCACCCTGTTTTGGAACACAACTTTCACTCACATAAATTACTACTGAAGCGGCCATTACTTTATAATATTTAAATTGCGTTTTCACTTCTTTATCTTTCTTTATTTTACAAAATTCTGCTTTTACTTTCAGAAGTTTTGATACGTATATCAATAACATCATATGTATTGCTTATATTTAATTGATTTAACTTTTGCATACTTAGTATCATTACTTTCGTTTTATTTATGGTCATGTTAAGTTCATAAATTTCAAATACCTTAACAATACTAAAGATTATTTTCTGTTTTCTGTTTCTCTATGTTCTCTGTGGTCGTCTGGTTATAACAACTAACATATACATCTCGATGGTGTGTATTTCCTGCATTATTTTTAGTTTCCAAACAAATAATTGTAAAACAGAGGGAATACAATCCTTTATGTTCTACCTGATAAAAAATATAAATTCTTAGGTTTAAAATAACATTAGGTCAATTCCAACTTGACTCTTGATATAGAAGTTATGGTTCAGTTGGAAAAATTAATGCTTATAATAAAATCAAATATGAATATAAAAATGAATATCTATATAACAAGTGTTGGGAAACAAAAGAAATACCGCAAGAATGGAAGATAGCTAAAGTGATAACAATATTTAAGAAAGGGGAAAGAATATGACCTGAAAATTATAGAGGGATTAGTTTATTGTGTGCTGCCTACAAAATATATGCCAAAATAATAAGTACTCTGTTAAACAAAATAACAGCTGCAATACTCCTAGAAGAACAAACTGGCTTTAGAAAGGGAAGAAGCACCATTGACAATGTTTTTACTCTTAAACAAATAATAGAAAAACGACGAGACCAAAATTTAGAGACGCACTTACTATTTATTGACTATTATAAAGCTTATGACAAAGTATCACAAATGATACTGTGGAAAATTTTAAACAATAGAGGCATACCTTTACAACTAATTGAAGTTATAAAAAGTATGTACATTGACACAAAAATAAAAATAAATAAAAGAGAACCAGTAATAGTTAATGGTGGCGTAAGACAAGGTTGTCCTTTATCAACCGCACTTTTAAAGGGTTTTAGGTTTGGCAGTTAATTATGAGTACAGTTTGGCTCCGGGTAAGTTGTCAGTAAATATGGTAATTAGCGAGGGCTAGTTGACAACCAGTTCGGAGAAGTTACGTAGTTTAGACAACGAAAGGACAAAGTTACTATCCAAAGTTGTCAGATTAGGTACGGCAGGCTAGCTTGGAATTCGTGGAATATATGAAAACATTTCTCAGGAATTTATAGAGAGACTTTAGGATGGAAAGCAGAAAACGTCAATAATGTAGCAATGAACTGGCAACGTTGTATTAAAAGCTAGTAGTGGGGGGGGGGGGTAGAGAAATTAGCAAAATGGGAGGTTATTGGGAGAATTATGGTAGCTGAGTAGCACATGCTGGGCAGGATCTTAGACAATTCTGGACTAGTCCCCGATAGGTCAAGACTTCGCTGAATGAGGCGTCATGGAATCACGTGTTATCGCGTAATATAAGTTTCAAATACATTAACTCCATATCCTTATATAGAAATTGGTTGCCCATTGGTCGGCAACTTCTCGACTTAAGTGAACACTTAAAAAGTTATTAAACGTTTCTAACTTAGATTCTGGTGTCATCCTAATTTTTTATTAAACACGACCGCCTCGGTAGCGTAGATGGTGGCGTGACTGCCTCACGTTCCAGAGGTCCCGAGTTCGAATCTCGGTCAGGTTGAGCCACTTGGTTACGTTTTTTCCGGGGTTTTCCCTTATCCTGATAGAGGGGTTCCCGCAGGGGGAGGAATGCGTCCCTTTCAGCTGCCAAGGTGCGGGCGCTGCGGACCCCTAGCACTCGTGGTACCTCTGACGCTACTAGAGGAACCTCGGGCCGAACATTCAAGTCCCTGCCTCTAGGAGCTGTTCGGATTGGGTTGGACTCGAGGGGGCAGTGTGTTCCCGCCACCCACGGGAAATTGGGTACCTCCGGCCAGGCCTCGGCCGCCCGGAGGGGATAGACGGTTGCCTCGTAAGTCCCAGGTGCTAGCCTGCAGAGCTAGTAGTTAGTGTGCTAGATCACCGGCGGCCCTACCAAGGTTTTTTGGTAGCTGGTTCATTAAGGACCGGCGCGTAAGTGGCGTATACACTTCCGTCCCGTCTGTCGTGTGCAGGAGGGGGGGCAGTTTATAAAATAGGTACTGTCCTATGGTAAATATACCCGAGACGCCCGGGTTCTGGTCCTACGGGTCAGGACTAATGGGAGTAGATCCTAGCACTTAATTTATCCTGATAGACGAATGTAGGGTAACTCTAAGCTCCATGGACCCCGGACTCATTTAAATATCACTTCACCCATTTCATTCATCGTCCGATATGACTTAACGTTGGAGGACGTACGTTTCAAAAAAAAGTTAAGCACCCACGCATAGCCTGAGATAGAACTCTGCTCAAGATTGAGACAACACAACACACTACAAAATGGAGCAACATCGTCGGGGCATATAAATACCACTCCACTTTTTAAAATGCCAATTTAAACATGGTGTCGCATATCCATATAACTATTTTGTATTCTTTCTCACTTCCCAACTTCCCGCAACTTGGTTTTCTCGGACTTTCCATGTTTGAACTGGATATTCCTGAAAAGAACCTTCTTAAGCTAAATTAATTTTGTCCGGAGTTTTAAAAAAATCTGAATGAGAACTATTTATGAAAAATATATTAGCCTTTCTATGTTAAAGAAATTGAATTTCTTCCTTACTCTAGAAGGGCTAAAGAATTTGGAGTAATATTTTTTTCCAGTATAAAACGCATTTTATGAGATTTACGGAAAAATGATCTTCGAATCAAAATCATAGATTTGCACCTGAAGAAGATGAGCAAGGTGGTGACGTGGGGACATGTGCGACTCGCAGTCGGAAGCACACGAGTTCAATTCCAGTTGAAGATCACTCGACTTGGATTCTTGCACATGCTTCCCCTTGTCACTAAGCGATTGCTGGGGTGATTCTTCTCCTTCCCTATCTCATTTTACTCTCTTGTTATCTTAAAGGTTTAGTTGTTACCGCGGTAGTTCCAGAGGATGCGAGCAGATGCTGCAGATGCATGGGAGACCTTTCCTGGTCCCCCAAGCAGCTATCAAGACCACTAGGGTCGCTTGTGTGGTGATGAGAAGCGTTGGTGGCGCGCCAAGTTGCAATTTATCCAAAACTTAGGGCCTTCGGCACGTCTCTGCGACTCCGCTGCCTCCCCCCTCTCTCTCTCTCTCTCTCTCTCTCTCTCTGCCTTTGTCTCATCCCTTTCCTCTGGAGGGAGGTGTTAGTTCGCACTCTGCCGGGTCATGGTGGAACTGACCTCTGCCCTTCCTTTCCTTAAGCCACACCACATAACATCGCATCTGAAGTATGCAAAGCAAATAGTGAGTTCTGAAGTAGGATGACACTTATATCGCTTTTGTACATGTTTAAGAGTGTTGACTTATTTCAGATTATTTGCAACAAGAGCATTTAATAAATTTAATGTGCATTTAACAAGATTTGCTGTTCACACTATATTGGTTAACCTGTATTGTATATAAAAGCACGTGGTCACGTTTGCTACAATATTCTGGGCATGCGTGTTGATTTTTATGGACCGTGACGTCCTGGCACACCTGGTGGCTGTCATAAAACGACCCTGGATTTTCCAACACTTTGTGTGAGAGTTGAACTAACTGAAATGTAAACCTGTGTCACAGACTTACAAAATATTTGCGGTCAGCTTACGTCATCTGTCATTCTGACCAATACCCATACACTAGAAGGCAATACCGGTTGTGTTGGGAACTGCCTACTTCTTTGAAAAGACGGACTGTCAATTTGGTGTTATGTAATATTTGGCTTCAATCGTAAGCAACCAATACTTATCCTTGTTTACTTCTCTCCTATACGTAGTAAGTAGGGGAAGTATTGTATTCCCTTCAAGAAATCCATGTAGAAATCTCTCTGAAAATATATTTTTTGAAACATGATCAACCAAGAAAATCCGGATGAGTGCCTGTGAACTGCATAACTTAGAAACGTTAAGTCATTTAAATAGAAAACTTGAGTTTGCTTTCTGCATCTTCCAATGATGCAAGAAAAAGATTTTTAACAAAATTCCCTTACTCCTAACTGCTCTTTAAGTGAAAAAATCATCCAATATTTGATTACCTTAAAAATAGCTGAAACAGTTTTGAATAAAATACGTATAAGATATTTTCAACATAAATGAAATGAATATATAAATGCAAATGTTCTGGAAACAGCCCTTGTAGTCCTCTGAATGACTTTTGTATAAATGCTAAATCGTAACAGATAAGTCTAACTACACAGAAAGGTAGATCCATACGTTTTCCTGGAGTTACCTCTTTATAGATATTACCCTGGTTTAAATATTCGAAACATAATTGGGAAGTCATTAAGTATCGTTCGATACCTTGCAAATATCGCAAGTACTGAGGAACCATCCCTAATGTTAAACATTTTTGTCATAGCTTTGGCAGGTTTTAAAGTATTCTAAACTGTAAGCTTAGATCTTGCTCAAGAAGACATTCTTGATAGTTGGAGATTCAACTGTTTTACATTTTTTATTTCATCCCATTCACTCTCTATCGTGAATAAATATTTGAATGCTCTTTTATCATATTGAAACCTTGTTGTGTGATTTGAAGCTATTTCTAGGTAAAATGTATTATGAGTAAAGCAGTGAGAGTGAAGGACTCGCCTTTTATTTGAGTAGCATAATATATAACTAGTACATATTAATATTTTCCATGGTCAGAATGTATTTAATTGCTAAATAAATTAAAAACTGTGAGTCTTAAGAGTTAAGCTCATAGGCATAGAAACAAGAAGTGAAGTAAAAGGAAAATTGGATATAAACAATTGTTGAGAACCGAATGATGAGGGTTATTCAATAAAGAATGATCATATTCCTTTTAGGTCATAATTTTTCGCACTACATTTCAATCATATTATATTCTGTTAGCTTAATGTGAAACAAACACGCCGTAGTTTTTTTCATTGTTGGCAAGTTCAGACATGCTCAGTTTCGCCTACCGCTGCAATGGAGGTAACATGCAGTTAAAGTTGATGCTAGAGGAAGATCTGCAGTTTCTTTCAAACGTAATCACTGCTGATAAAACTAGGCTACATCATTTTGATCCTGAGAGCAAACAGAAAAGCTCAGTGTGGAAATCTCCTTCATCACCAACCCCCAAAAAATCAAAAGTGGTTGTTTCTGCTGGAAAAGATATGGTCATCTCATTCTTTGATATTCATGGAATGGTTTATCAGCATGTTGTACCTGCACACACATCAGTAGCTAGACAATACTACAGGGATGTCCTGAAAACATCGCAAGTCCATATCAGGCGCAAAGGACTACATTTCCGTGAAGCAGGCTGGATGCTTCACCACGATAATGCGTGGCCACATATTGCCAATGTTGTTGCTGAATATCTTGCAAAAATCAACGTGAAGTGAATCCCTCACCCTCCCTATAGTCCGGATTTAGTCCCTATTCCCTAACTTGAAGAAACGCCTTCGTGGGAGGCATTATCCATCATCAGAAGCAGTGGTGAAGGCTGCGGAGGCGATTTTGAAGGATCTCTCACAAAATGATTTCCAGCATGTCTTTGAAGACTGGCAGAAACGCTCGGACAAGTACATCGCATTCAGGGGAGACTATTTTGAGAAGGACCATCAGAATTATGAGGATGAATAAAGGTACGTTGTCAAAAAAAGGTTGTGATTATTCTTTATTGAACAGCCCTCGTAGATACATCGATCCTTAACAAAAGTTCTTTGCCTCCTTACCAGGTTTGTTTTAGGATTACATTATTTCTTTTTCTGTAGCATTGATTCTGAAAACATAATACAGTACAACAATAATCTCGTTATTTTAAGCTAGAGCTTAAACTATTACCGAAAACATTCACGAGAACTCTGCAGGAAGGGACAACGTAAGTGCCAGAGACACTCGTATTTGTCTAACAGTTGTGACTTGACCATCCGGCTGGGAGGCGCTCTCTACGACCCGCCCAAACCTTCGGAAGGTAATGAAATGTAACGTGTAGTGTTTAACGTCCGCTTTTACTACATACGGCACCGCAGGCGGTGACATTGATAATACATGAGACGAAGATGGAGCACCAGTGGAATGAGATGGCGGGAGAAACCGGAGGTCCCGGAGAAAACCCGGCCCAGCGCCGTGTTGTCCTCAGAGGATCCCACCAGCGGGGAACCTGTACTCAGTAGTGGATGCTCGAGCGTCCACCCTCTGGCGGATTCAAGAGGTTCCAAAATCTGCTCCATCTGCCCGTTCTCGACCGACACACTTCTCCAGATTCGTCCTGTAAATAAGAAGACGAAATGAGATGAAATAATAAAAGAAAAGTGCCACGGTGAAGACCCATCTCTCCAGCATTCGCCTTGCGACTGTAGAAAATCCCCATGGTTGGCAGGACGGCCGGGGGGGGGGGCGGGATCGAAATCAGGACCTCTCGAATGTTACCCCGGTAGGTACATCTGGTTCGGTTGGGTAAGGTGTTAAGTTAGAAGTGGAGGGAGCAGAAGTAAAATGGATGTCATGAAGACAAACGCCTTGAACTTCCAGTTCCGCCCACGTGTATGTATGTGTGGGCTCTTCGGTACATTAACAATTATCACACCTGGGCTAACCCCTGCCTTGCTATTAAATTACATTCAATAACACTTCCCCTGTGTTTACTCACTAAATATACACTGCGTGTGGAATTTCTCTGCGATTCCTTTCTGTTTACATAAATATATACACACTTATGTCTGTCCACACCAAGTGTCATGAGTATTTATAGAAGAAATTTTCAGTCAGAAAATTGGTTTGTCCAACACATCACGATGTTTCCAAGAAAACTTTACACTTGCATAGAAGTAACTCACGATCTTGGTGAAAAAGGTGCTTAAGGTACCTCTGAGAAACCTTGTGTTTGGTTTCAAAATCGTGTGGGAGTAGTCACGTTACTTCCACCTAGCTATTTATTTTTCTAATACGATGACAATCACGAATTCCTCTTGAATGACGATTCATACGACATATATTGATCCGTACAAAGCGCAACGAAGCAATAGACCTTTTTAATCCATATTGTCATGTAAAACAATATGAAAATGATAAGGTTATACAACTGTGAAACATGCCAAACATTTTTGAATTTCTTTAAAAATTTAATTTTGTCATAATAAAATACCTAATATGAGTTCTTCAATCTGAGAAAACATTTTTTCTAGGTCAATCATTTAACTGTCCAGTAATTAAAACTATAAATGAATGGCACAGACCTATTAATAAACACCACCAAATTTAAATCTTGATTTTTTTGCAGAACTTTTTTCTCCCCTTTCTAGTTGAAGATGCTCTGCACGATTTTACTGATTTTTTAAAAAGAAAATTTATACTCTCCTGCAAAAGTACGTAAATGAAAATTGCTTCGGTTTAGTTGTTAGATGCTGACTTACTAATCCCAAAATCCCGGGTCCAAATCTGACCCAAACTGATGGATTTTAAGTATAGGCATTTAAAAGCGACAGCCCCATGTTAGTTGCCATGTTAAAAACTCCTGTAAGACGAAATCTGGCACACCGTGAGGACTGTTCTCTCACTGGCAATTCACAATGATGTTAGCATAACAAATGATACAGCCAAAAGAAAGCAAGGAATAACTTGCTTTATGTTTCCACGACTGGAATGAATACTGGTTAAAAAGTGTGTTGCTTTGACTAAGGATTTATATTTCCAAACAGTTTCTGACAGACATAAATGTAAATTCGGTAATCCTATGTTCGCACTCAATTCTTAACTGGACATGGCAAATTTTCAGCTTACCTATTTCGATTCAAAATCAAATCCACATCTGATTTTATTTGTGGAAATCATCTTTAAGATGTCCCTCACATTTTATTTAATTTCCCTTTTTTCTGTTTTGAAAGATACGAACTTGAATTATTGCTTCAATCCTTAGGTTACAATTTTTGAAAACCACTTACACATATTTTGATGAATTACAAAACATATCAATATTTCATGGATTTTTTTAACAAAATATTTTCTTAAGCTTAAGGATTGATCTTTATGTTTACTGTTTGTCAAGTTGATATTGTATTTGGTTATGTTTTGTCAATTTTATTATATTCATTTTAAAATTTGTAAACTATATTCCCAATATACCTTTGAGTAAAATAGGAATCACAAAATTGGATGATGATGATGATGATGATGATGATGATGATGATGATGATGATGATGATGATGATGATGATCATAATAATAATAATAATAATAATAATAATAATAATAATAATAATAATAATAATAATAATAATAATAATAATAATAATAATAATAATAATAATAATAATAATAATAATAATAATAATAATAATAATAATAATAATAATAATAATAATAATAATAATAATAATAATAATAATAATAATAATAATAATAATAATAATAATAATAATAATAATAATAATAATAATAATAATAATAATAATAATAATAATAATAATAATAATAATAATAATAATAATAATAATAATAATAATAATAATAATAATAATAATAATAATAATAATAATAATAATAATAATAATAATAATAATAATAATAATAATAATAATAATAATAATAATAATAATAATAATATGTTTGAGAAATAGAAAAAAAAATTGGAGAGCTGTAATATACTGTTTCTACAATAATAAGTTAATTCAATAATCTTAAGTGTGCGCTTTATGATTTTCTCCACTCTTGTACAAACTACTTTTTACTATTATTTCACCCAGGGCTATACTTTACATGCAAAAGACGTCTAAATGTTTTATTTTTGCAGAAACTTCTATAACGAATTTAATTAAAACACCGTAAAGGCTGGCCCCGTAGCTCAGTTGGTAGAGCGCCTGCCTGCCGTGCTAGTGGTTCCGGGTTCGATTTCCAGCGGTGGGGTGGGGACTTTTCTCCGTCCAAGATAATTCCTCATCTTCTCCAGAGTCTGGAAGTATTAATGAGAGTGCGAATGTGTGCGTGATGTAATGATTAAAAGCAACCGAACAAGAGTTAACACCTTCGATATGTTCCAAAGGAGAACGGCCACGGATATGACCACTGCAGTTAGAGGCGAGGTATGAAACAAAATGAAAAAAAAATAAACAAAGAAAACACCGCAAACTTAACATATTTTCTTGATAAAAGAAATATACTTTTTGCATGTTTGGAATCCTCTTCACATAGATTTGCTTGCATACCTAGCAAACCGTAAGAGATAGGCAAATCATAATACACACTATAGACATTACCTGTATCATTGACATCAGGTATATTTCCTGCTCTCCCTACGTTGATGCCCCCGCAAGTCTCAAACTATTTCTTCTTCCCCTGCGACGGTAGTACAGAAGGCAGTGACGTCACTCGCTGAACTCTTGTTTCCTGTGAGCATGTAAATTGGTTTGGGCTGATGTCACCGGACTGCTTTTACTTTCCTGGCTTTAATTTCTTTTTTGTTTAAGTGATGCTCCTCTGCCAAACCTGGTAAACATGTTATGGAAAATTGGATGAATTTCGAGTGCATGCCGGTTATTGTCTATTAAATTGTTGTACATGGGGAGAACTGTTCCGTGAGCAAATATGCATTCCCAAAGATGTAGTCGCTTCGAACAAGTCTGGAGAGTGGCGGGCAGTGGATGTATATTGCACTTATTTTTACCAGAGCTGTTATCTCGTCTAATGTTTTCTTTATTAAGTACAGTATTAGCTTCCCTTTGTCTAGCACTGCCCTGAACTTTTTAACTTTTCTAATAATTTATACATTTTGTACACTTCACGATCATTAACAGCAGGGCTTTTCTGTATAGCTCATGGTCAAAATTGTTCCAATTAGCTTCTAAGAAAAGGGAATCTTATATATATATATATATATATATATATATATATATATATATATATATATATATATATATATATATATATATATTGTGGCCTTTTCCTCCCCCGCTGCGTCTGCTGATACTCTGTCTCGGGTATCAGCCACTCTGGATGTGTCCTTAGCAGCCTGGATCCCGGTGGTCTGGTCGCCTAGTAGATTGCTCTATGAGTTGACTATTCTTTGCCCTGGCTAGTCATTAGAGCTGAGACCACGCTATCTACAGGGTATGCGTGAGATAGGTTGACGAAATAAAAACAACACAGTTCATACTATCAGCTTTACTATTCAGTTCGTTTCGTGCTTACAGTTCACCAGGAGTTGCCGCCGCGTTCAGATAAAATTACTCTAGATTTCCACTATCACGTTAAAACTATACTGAATTGCTGAAATCTATCACGATGGAATAAATTACCAACACTGATTTGAAAGTATACTTCACCGCTTAATTCACTGCTGAGAGATCTTGTTCACTTCATAAGATTCTCATTACTGATTGTACTTCTCGGCGCAATCCGACGTTTTTGTCCCCGGCAGGCAAAACACGTCTACACTGTATCACGTCTCAGACTAGAAGACCGACGCTAAAACCTAATATTCCTTACCAAAACAGATATAGCCTCGCCTCCAGCTGGATTTCTCTGAAAAACTCTAGTTAGCGAGCTACAACCACGCGGACATTTCCCCGAAATACTGGTTTGGGCCAGCTTTGGACCGGTCTACTAATTACCCAGGTAGCGACCCAACCCGTGACCACAGCCTTTCGACAGAACATTTTCATCCATATAGACCAGCAACTTTATTATATAGCTCTGGGTTAAAATACTTATTGGCATTCTAGTAATTGAATCTAAATGCTGTTGCTTCGTTTCATGAACTTATCCATCTGTAATATTCATTATCTTAAATTCTTTCACCTTACTTCCTCATTATAATTTAATTATCATTTTATTCATTGTTAAAATCGTATTCAATCATACGGCTGATAAATACGGCATATATATATATATATATATATATATATATATATATATATATATATATATATATATATACAGTTTATTTCGAAACGACACCGAACGAATATAGCCATTTCGTAGTTTATATCTTAACTAGTCTGAATTTCGGTGTCGCAGTTTCGAAATTCTCTGAAGTATAATTTTATGTAGCATTAAATGTTATACAATTTTGTGATTAGGCAGTGCAGGAACCACTGTTGTGCGAGCCTCAAAAGTTGTTATTGGGACGCTCCGGCCACGAGAACAAAAACGTTGCTCTTTGCTGTTTATCAGTGACCCTAGACTTGCTTTCAGGTAATGAGGCAAAGGGCAGTTACTTGTGAAACGTCGATTATGACCCGGACAATTCCAAGGTTGCATTATGCTATGCTTTTAATTGTACAGTGCTTTCAACCTCTTACTGCTTCCTTTTCAGTTACAAATGCTTCATTTCATATTATTAAGCACGTTGAAATAAAATGCTTATCTCATTTCATAAGGCATGTCGTTTTGGTTAACTTTATCTACAATTCTTTGATATTGTTCTCTGTTCCTTTTATTATTTAATGCTTCTATACTCAATCTCACTAACATTAACTTCCCTCTAAAATGTTTAAGTTGCATATGTCCACCAGCTTATTTGCCGTCATCGACTGTTATAACGGAATGTTGGAAAACTTTAAACATCCATTAACAAATAACTAAAGAATAGCTTTTTTATTGCGGTTTCATAAACCAAAGAACTTCTTAATAGTAGCAGGCTACCATGGAGTATGCCGGTATGTTTACAAACAGCTGTAGCAGGTGGCACGCTGTGTCAGCTATCTGCGAATTTCGATAGCGTAAGGCACGCGGCGTTGTTCCTGTAACTGCGTAAACCACACCCATTCTGGAGATTTTTTATGCGGCTATTTTGGCGATAAAAACTATCTATATGTATCACACAGAAGCTGAGCAACTACTTCTATATATTAGTTCGGTGTCGTTTTTGAAACGAAATATTTGCTTCCATTGTTTCTGCAAGGTGTATCTTCTTAGAATAGAATAGTTTCCTTAAATATGAATAAAACATATTCATATTAATTATATCAAGAAACCTTAAACGTTTACTGTATTTAGTTCATTTCTACCTATACTAACTACGAACTTCTAGATTACTTAACATTTTAAGTTCAAGTATTTATACTGTGATAAATTTTACAATTTTTTTATTTGGAGCTCTTTGGAAACATTACAAATAGTAACTAAAATTGTGTATTGCAATTCCTTTTAAATTTACCATGTAATAAGTTTTTCCAGATTTATACTTTCCAAATTAAGTGAAATTTTATAGTTTGGAGGACACCCAAAAGTACCTTACAGGAAATTTTAGATGTATATTTTACATGTAATATTACCTCTCCAAAACATGTAGATTCTCCCGAAATCCTGAGAGAATAAACACTAATGAAATATTTTTCTGTTCAAGGTACAGATTATAAACACCTAAGAAATGTGTAGTGTTTAACGCCCGTTTTTACTACATACGGCACCGCAGGCGGTGACACTGATGATACATGAGATGAAGATGGAGCACCGGTGGAATGAGATGGCGGGGGAAACCGGAGGTCCCGGAGAAAACCGCCCCAACGCCGTGTTGTCCACCACAAATCTCACTTTGCGGTCGAGAAACACCTTAGAAAGTATGAGTGTTGCATCTCTGGAAAATACCTGATTGAGCTGCCATATTTGGTATTTATGTGTCCTCGACTGTTTATTGCCGTTGTTCAATAGCTGCTCAGTGCTCATTCATATTGTTGCACATTTTTTGCAATTTTGGAGGACCTCAAGAGATTAGTTTCACTGAACTCTCGATTAAAAAGTTTTTATCCCAAGTGACAGGTACAGAAAATAATACTTATGTCCACACAACTGACAATGAAATCGTTGTATATACTTCTCCTTCTTGAAAAATACTTCGAAATATAAGGCAAAACGTAAATTAAATTGGGCTATCTATGATCGATGCTGAAATTTGTCTAATTTGTACAACTACATTAAATTATAATTTGCGGGTTTTCCCCCCAAAATGCACTTAAACCTAATATTGAACTCCTCAGTAGTGTGTTTATGGAAATCTGTTTTTGTTGGTATGATAAATGTGTGAGAAATGGTACGATAGTCCAAAGAGTATCGTTGAGTTTGAAATAACTTTATCATTTAATTTATGAAAATGTAACCAAACTCCGTATCCTGTGATCCAGCACTAATGCCATAGGTCGCTTTTTCACTCTCTCAAGTAGATACATATTTACCTGTTCTTGTTTCAGCATCCTCCATTTTGAATATCGTTGACATGGGCGCAACGCCTTGCTTGTCATTTGTTTAACAACTAAACAATGTTCGACATGTTTGTTCTGCTCAGTCTTTTATTTCTCCAAAGCAGTTCACTAAAACTGTTGCGAGGTGTGTTTTATTTAAGCTAAATATTTGTACATGGAGCTTCAATGCTTGGAAAGTTGTTAAGTTTGTATAAAATATTTGCAAACTTCATACTGCATGTGCCAGCAAGTCTTGGTCCCTCCAATTTTGTTATTTGCAGGTGACATTTCGTTTTACCTTAAAACCATTCTAAAGCTATGCTTCAAGAGGGGTAAAAAGTTTTATCTATAAAATCTCATATGCAATAGAAAAAAGTGTTGCATTCACATGATACTTCTATACAATATCGCTTATTTTCATAAATCTTCTACAAATTATTCTTACAGAAGTTTACTTTTTCTATCCACTTCGTGTTAATCACGATAAACATTTGATATATGCTATGGAAGTGTAGTTAAAGTTGCACTAACGCGATACCGTTTTTTATAGCACACCGATTTGGTTTCAAATCGCCATTCAATGTACCGCAATAACTTGTCCAGATAATCTCTTTCTTGTGTTGGAGCTTTGTACTTTGTTAATCTTTATCTGTCGTTAATCTTTTATCTGTCACCGGAATAATCTTTACAGAGGCGTTAGGTGTATGAAAACGAATTCCAAGAGCTAGACAAAATACTGGAGGCTACTGAGAAAATAACAAACCTTCTACGGCTGGCCTCATAGTTCAGTGGTAGAGCGCCTGCCTGCCGTGCGAGGAGTCCCGTTTTCGATTCCCTGCTGGGTGTGGGGTTCTTCTGCGACCAAGATGTTTCCCTATCTTCCCCAGAGTCTGGAAGTATAAATGAGAGTGTGAGTGTGTGCGTGATCTAATGAATAAAACCCAACGAATACGAGTTCCAAAGGAGAACGGCCGCCGATATGACCATCGGAGTTAAAGGCAGCAAATGGAAAAATAAAAAATAAAAAACTACAACCTCGCTGCACCCCCTATTTATTTACTGTATACGCTATTTCTTTTAGTAAATATATACCTCAAATCAATATGGTATCATTTTAGTGTTCTTTTACGATTTTCAGGGCTGCCTAAAAACGATGAACGCCACAAACCTGAAAATTGATTCTTTTGCTCGTAAGATTGCCTACGGCCTCGTTTCGCAAGCATTTCTACTCGAGAAATAAAACAGTGCTTTTAACTCTTGCATCGTAAATAAGAACTATTGATTTTTGTTGTTTCAATTCAAACTTTCTCCCTATGTCTTTCTGTCTTAACATAATGAGGGCAGGTATATATCAGATTTTCAATTATTCTTGTCCTTCTTTAGAGTAGCACTTTTTACGTCTCAGTTTATCTATGCCTGTCATTCTGTCCCAAAAACAAAAGGAACGAATATAACGTTTAATACTTAAATTAGGTGTCTTTGAAGCATTCAAAACGGTTAGTTTCCGGAAATTCCACTGTTTCCTTTGGTGTCCAGTTTGCCTGGTACAGCATATTTGATACCGTCTCCAACTCTTCAATGAGTCTGCTACAAACTGCTCCAGTGGTTAAATAGATATTTGTCTCAGAGTATGCCGGGGTGGCTCTATGAATAGGCAACACTAGTTAATTTAGCTAACTTATTTAATGGAGGTTAATACCTAAGCAAACTGTCGACCATTTGATAGTACAGAATTGCTCTATTTATGTTCTTATAACTCCAAATTGTATGTAAATACAGAATTACACCTGCTAACTTGTGACGTGAACACTATGGAGGCGGATGTATTATTTTTGGACAGTCATATTACAAATATTTCCTGACAATATACGCCTGGTGCTTTGCTTCATTATCCTAGCAAGACTTACATGGCGAGGTACTGGTGTTCTCACTAAATACAAAATTTCGCACTCCCTTGTTGATATGCACCCTATACCATAAATTCTTTATATTGGCCTTGCGCCAAACACGAACTCTCCTTTCTGTATCAAATACATAAAATGGACTTCCAACAAAAATTACATCACTCCACCATTGAACGCCTCGGTAGCGTGGTGGTAGCCTCACATTCAAGAGGTCCCGAGTTCGAATATCGGTCAGGGTGAGTTACCTGGATAAGGCTTTTTCCGGGGTTTTCCCTTATCCTGAAAAACGAATGTCGGGTAACTCTAAGCTCTATGAATCCTGGGCTCATATGAGCATAATTTCACCCATTCCATTCATCGTCCGATATGACTTAACGTTGGAGGACGTAAATTAAAAAAAAAAGGATCCACCATTCTTTGTCATTTTGCAGCATTCTTTTGCAAACTGCAACCTCTTTGCTCTGTTAGTTTTGTTTACGTTAGGTTCTTTTTCTCGCCACTCCTCCATTGTAGCCTTCCTCAATATAAACCCTTCCAACTGTATCTGGGTGCACATCTTTACCAGTAGCCAGACAGATTTTTTGTGACACTTGTTTTGGGATTACTTATTATCTTTTTTATCTTTTTCATAATCAGTCTCTTCTCTACTTCCCTCTCTGACTCAACTTCTCTGGACGTCCCGTTTATGACAAAGATTCGCTTCTGTCTTGGATGATATCTTCAACAGTGCTCCGTGGTATATTCACTTCAGCAGCAATTTCCCTGTGTATAAGACCTTTATTATGGTGAAAGGATCACAAGCTGATGTTCACACAGTTTGTTTGTTTCCTCTGTGTTGTCTTTGAATTTGTGGTACATCACGACAGCGCAGAAACATAGGTTCGTCACTAATAATAATGGGGGTGCTAGGCTCCCCTTTTTATAAATGTCTAAGCATAAGAATTCAAGCTTAACTAAGAGCGATCTATTACACTAGGGAACACGTTTTTTGTACCCGAAACAAAATAGGCTAATTCTTATGCAAAATGACTCGCTGATTCCAAAAATGGCTCTGAAAGTGCTGTATCACGTAACGTTTTTGAGATATTCTTATTCTTTTATATAAAATTACAGAAATGAGGTATGATACCAACTCATATTGACTTAATTTAAAATAATAGCCATTGACTATTCTAAATACAGCTTAAAGGCAGCGTTGCTTCATAATGGCAATTTACTACCTTCAATGCCTTTATTTCATGCCATAGGAATGAAGGAGACATACGATTCCATGTCCATAATTTTAGATGCTATTAGTTATCAAAACTATGGCTGGGAAATTTGTAGTGACCTCAAGGTAGTTGCATTGCTAACGGGACTGCAGGGAGGTTTCACAAAATATTGCAGTTTTTTTGTGCTTATGGGACAGTAGGGCAACTGACAAGCATTTATAGTGAAAGAGTGGGGGAAAAGGGAAGACTATACCCTTGGAGCAAGCAGTGTTAAGTATGTGCCTCCAGTAGACCCAAACAAAGTTCTTCTCCCCCCACTTCACATAAAGCTCGGGTTAATGAAGAATTTTGTTAAAGGTTTGGACAAAAGTGGAAGTGCATTTGAGTATTTAAGAAGTATCTTTTCCAGAATAAGTGAATCTAAATTGAAGGAAAGTATATTTGTCGGTCCTCAAATAAGACTACTTCTTAAAGACAGTGTTTTTGAATCAAAGCTTAAACGTGTTGAACTGGCAGCATGGAAATCATTTAAATCAGGGGTGGAAGGCTTCCTGGGCAATAACAAAGAAGAAAATTATGAAACTTTAGTCTCAGAACTTTTAAGGAGCTACAAAGAAATGGATTGCCGTATGTCACTTAATATTCACTTTTTGCACTCTCACCTTGATAGTTTCCCTACAAACCTAGGAGCTGTAGTAAGTGATGAGCAAGGTGAACGTTTTCACCAGGACATTTCTGAGATGGAGAGATGTTACCAGGGTCGCTGGGATTCAGCCATGTTCGGAGACTATTGTTGGTTCCTCAAACGAGAGAGTCAATACAAAAAAAAAAAAAAAAAAAAAAAAAAAAAAAAAGTCAACAGTGAAACACTTCTGAGATAGTTCAGGTATTGGTTTTCATCATTATCTTGTGTTTATTTATTTTAATAATAATTAATAATAATTGTTATTATTTTCAATGTTATTTGGCAATAAAATACCTATTATTTTCAATTAATCAAATATGAGTTATCACTTCACATTTCTGTAAGTTTTCATAAAAGATTATGAATACCTAAAAACCGTTACGTGATACAGCATTTTGAGGGGAATTTTTGGAATCAGCAGATCAGTATACATAAGGATTTGCATATTTTGTTTCGGGTATATAATTTTTTCCCCCCAGTGTTATTTAAGTGACGCATGTACGTATATCTTGTTTTGCAGCCAGACAGTACGTAATAACTTATCTATTTTATAAATACACCAAATGGCCGGGTTTATTTAATATATTTTGTGCTTTCCATTCAAAATAAACTTTGTTTAGTATCACTTCATAATTGCAAGAATGCAAAGTCTAATAGGATCTAATATTTTTATGAGTACCTATTTGTATAACCCAAACACTGCCTAAAAGGGTTGCAAACTGGTGATAATATATCACAATATATATTTATGTAAGATTATAAAACACTAAGGAAAGGGCAAACATTTTATAAATAATGTGACTTTGTGGGTTCGAAAAAATTAAGTCTTGTTGGCAGAAATTAAAAATGCTTTTTATTTCAGTGGAAAAAAAAACAACGCTTTATACACCTCTTACAGCAGCGAAATGACGTCACATACACAAAGGCAGCCCTCAAGGTCGTCTGCCACATGTAAACAAACAAAATAAATTAATGCGGTTTTCTCACAAATGTCTACACAGCTGCACACTCAATTAGCAACTGACTCTGACTGACAACTCAACTCTTACGGCGTTTATACCTCCTGTTATTGTGTTTAGAAAGCCACCGACGTTTCGAGGCCTTTCACGGCGGAAGAGAAGGAAAGAACTATCCAAACATCATTCTGTCTCTTTCTCTCCCTGCTTCTGTCTCTCTCTCAGCAAGCGCCCAGCGCTAGTCTATGCTCCGGCCGCTGTCTGCGGCAGCAACGAAACAATAGGATCGGTGGCAATATATTGTGACTTTGTGGGCTCGTGAAATTAAAACTCCAATTGCACAAACTCAAAAAGTTCTTTATTTCCACCGAATTACAGTTGGAACACTTGCCGATCACAGAGAATTACTTAGCGCACACAATTACAATTCACCAGTTCGTCTGTCACAGGTCCATTGCATGCTCACAGTTACGTACAACTCCTCTGATACATGTACACCGTCTTCCAGTCCTTCCGCTCACTCGGTGCTCCTCACGGCTGCTCGCCAAGAACTGACTGACTCGCCAACTGCAGGCCTTATATAAGGAAGATCGCCGTTTCTGGAAGGTTCGCGGCGCACACAATTATCCCCGAGGTTTCCAGACGTCTGGTGGGAGGGGAAAGAGACAGTACAGGACCCGTGCCGCTCTCCTAATCATCCCTTCAGTTAGTGACACGAGACAAATGGGTAGGCGTGGGCTGAATGCTTCCCGGCCCTACTGCCGGCCGGTTCTATCGGGAGTTCCGACGTTCGGGTGACAATATCTGTTTTATCAACGCAAGTCCTCCTACATCCTGAAGTCCCACCAAAGTTCATACATTACATTCAAAGTTTGAGGTTTCCCATTGTTTAAGAAACTGTTTTTCACTCGCTGACTTGATAAATTCTAATAGTTCCTTTTGCCTTTCTAATTTTGAAAACTCGCCTAGAGCTAATGGATTCGTTTTTTATTGAATTCACCAAAATCCTAATTACCTATCTTGGTTAGACTGACAGATTGCAGTTGATTGTCTCCTTTGTCCTTAAATACTTGTCCAATAGAATTGTACAAATACTGTCGATCGTTCCTCTCCGATTTCTAAAACCCATTTGGAGTTCTGAAAACTTATTGATGCTAAACACATTCCTTACATCCATATTCTCGTGAGAGGGCACAGATAAAGATGACGAGTTTCTAATTCAATTGTGAACTAGAACTATTATATATAATTTAATGCACAGTGACTGCGCTTTTACATTAGTTTGCATGCACTTTCGTGTCATTTATTTTCCTTGCAAGTATGACATGTTTACAGTTGAATAAGATAACTTTAGTTACTGCCAGGAGAGGTGCACAATGGTAGTCAGTCCGTCCTTCTTCTGTATATATTTCTCAACATTAATTGTGTAGCTAGTAAACAAAGGCCTCGAGGAATAGCAAGTACTCCAGTAGACAGCATGACGGGAAAGGTTAGCTGTGCAGCCTTGGGCAAACTCAAATATGCAGATCACTACGCACGCTCCTTTCAGCAACTTGAAGGTTAAAAGAAGAAACAAGATTCCTTTTGCGATAACAATCTCATTTTCACTTAGAAGTGTTTTTAAATAAAATAATTTTATAGCTTCGTAGCAAAATAAAATACCAATGAAACGTTTTTATTTGTAAAAAACATCGTTGACACGCTGGTACATTAAGCTTGAAACTTAGGATCAAAACTTTTGAAATATAAAATAATATGAAACCCGTGCTTAGAGAAAAGTTTCTTCACTCGCCATATTTAAACTATTTATTAACTGGTGCCATAAATGGTTAGGCGCACGCACAACATTTTTCCTCACACACAATATTTATTTAACAGTTTCCATTGTTCCACACTATGAAATTCTTTACTAAGTTTTAAACTCAGTAACTCAACTTAAAAGTACATTAAGAAAAATAACCATATACTTATTTGAAATAACGCTCCAATTTTGAGTAATAAATTCATTAATTGTGCAGCTTTAAATCAAGACTTTTTCTACTGTAATTAGAGGTAAATGAGAAAATATTTAACTTCTAAATTCATTTACTGTAAAAACGCATTTTATGGCACTATTTTTAAAAAATGTACCTCAAGGAAAGCTACCTGGATAAGGTTTTTCCGGGGTTTTCCCTTATCCTGAAAGACGAATGTCGGGTAGCTCTAAGCTCCATGGACCCTGGACACATTTGAGCATCATTTCAGCCATCTCATTCACCGTCCGATATGACTTAACGTTGGAGGACGTAAAATTCCCCCCCCCCCCAAAAAAAAACACCTCGGCCGGAATTGTATCTTCTACGAGATAGATCTCCAGGAGAAACCGCAGGAGAGGTATCGGCTGCAGCAACGGACGAATTTGCGACAAAGATGCGCTCATATAGTTCCCTAATAGTTACTGGCTTGACTATCCGCTAGGTGGCTATCTGCCCAAACTGCCGGAAAGTAACTCAGATGTTCCCTCTAACCGGGTAAAGCTTTACTCGGCAGTGGAGGCTCGGAAAATTTACTAGCTCTCAATTACAAAACTCGGAATGGTTGCATGGCCTACATTAATACTTATAATTAGTAAACAAGGTAGGGACTTTTTTTTTAATCTACGTCCTCCAACATTAAGTCATAGCGGACGGTGCATGAAATGGGCGAATGCTGCTCAAATGAATCCGGGGTCCATGAAGCTTAGGGCTACCTGACATTCGTCTTTCAGGATAAGGGAAAACCCCGGGAAAAACTTATCCAGGTAACTCACCTTAACTGAGATTCGAACTCGGGACCTCTTGAGCGTGAGGCAGACACGCTACCATCTACGCTACCGAGGTGGTTGGGAATCTTATTGCAAAGTTGGTGACAGTCATTGTAAATTTGCAAAAATTTTCAGACGTAGCCATTACACTTTTTCAACACAGGCAGACTTATTTGGATATCATCAATTCATCATGGATAAATAATATATTTCCAGATATGTGCTAAGGTGAGCTTTAAGATTTTACTAAATTAAAAGGTCGGCACATTTTAACAGTTTTTTAATTATAAATAAATAACTATTTGATATATAATGGATAACAAACTCTCTAAAGAAGTCTTGGATAACTTGAAAAAATTAAAAACCTGAAATTAAAAATTCATCGTGATATATGTTTATACGCCACAAATTATTAATTTCGTTATTGATTGTGATATGACAGAATGCACAATCAATGTTTGCGTTTTAACACATAAGTATGGATTACTTTTTCGTTGTGTATTTAATAATGATGGTGATAATGATAATAATTCTTTCTTCCCTCCCTTACGTCACCGACACCGGTGTTAGGGAGCACGGATTCCACAAGCTGGGAAAGTCGGGGCGAGGGAAGCCGAAGCACTGAGTCTGATAGAGGAAGAGGGTTAAGGATCCAGCCCAGCGCCTGAGATGAGAGCGACAGAAGTGGAGGATAATATGAGGGTGAAGTGAATGATAGGAAAGATGGATGATGGAGTAATTGGTGAAAAATGGCGGGGAAACCGGCGATCCCAGAGAAAACCCGCCCCAGGGCCGTGTTGTCCATGATCCCATGTTGCTGTCGCCTGGGATCGAACCCCGGAAGCCTTGGCGACAGTCGAGTGATCTAACCACTCGGTCACGTTGTGGCAATAATAATAATGTACGTTTTCATTTATTAAATCATTATACATATCATTCAAAGTTTTGAGCTCGGCTCAAATCTCTCACACTAGGCATTCGGGTACATATTTGACATTCATACAATGATATTACCTACGAAAAGTGTTGTCAGTAAACTATATTTTTGGCACTCTCATTGCAACACGGCTCCATAGAGTCTTGATGTATTGTGATTCAATAAAGCAGCAGGATGCTAGAGCTCTGTTCGTGTTTGGTAGTACTTGGAAAGTGAACATCTGGAAGTGTGAATACAGACGTCTGACCCCCATCATTATAGGCGCGTAAAGGGTACACAGGTGAAGGCTAAGAGGGCGGTTCTTCTTCGGGAGGGCGGTGCTGCATTGAAGGACATGGTTCAATGAAATGTGTTCCATGAAAACAACTGACTAGTATGAAGAGGATTAGAACTGATTTTAATTTGTAACCTTTAACGTTGTTTGCCATGTGCACAACAGCTTGCTCCTGGAGATCACCGGACCTGCCTGAAGAGCCCTGCACAAGCCTCTCAGAGCTGCAACAAGCTTCTAATGAACTTTCATTAGAACTATAAAATCTTAAGATGAGTTCAAAGTTCCTATTCTGCAAATATAAATATCGGTTACAAACGCCTGTGTTATCAGGAAAATACTGTTTGAAAATATGATTTTTAAACTGAATATTTGGTGCATACATATTTTAAAGCAGTATTAGTTTTAAAGATCTGACGTTACATTCAAATTTCTTTCTCCGGTGATTAGCGATCTTTTTTTTTTTTTTTCCAAACTTTCATTCAAAAGGTTATTTTTCGGGGCATATAGGAGAGTGAAGTGATCGTCAAGATCACATATTCATTGTCATATGATAGCTTTGAAATGTCATATTTTTTATGGTATTGTATTAAACAAGTGAAAGGTCGCAACGCTTCAAAAAATAAAAACACTTCTTCTTCTTCTTCTTCTTCTTCTTCTTCTTCTTCTTCTTCTTCTTCTTCTTCTTCTTCACTTCAGGGATCAGATATTTCTGCCCGTTCCGTCTTCGCATTCCATCAACTATTCCTATCCTTTTGTAGGACATCCTACATATCTCCTTCCACGAGGATTGCATTTTCTTAATAAAACCGGTACTCTTTCTTCATCCATTCTATTTATATGTTCTTTCCAGTTCTGTATATGTTCTTCTATTTTGTCCTGTAATTTATGTATGCCTAGATCCTCTCGAATAGTTTCATTTCTTATTAAATCTCGTCTAGTTCATTGTTAAACTCTTCTTAGAAACCTCGTTTCTGCTTTTTATTTTTAATTTACGCCCTCCAACACTAGGTCATATCAGACAATGAATGAAATTGGTGAAATGATGCTCAAATGAGCCCGGGGTCCAAAGATTTTTTTTACATAAAAATATATATCTATGTACATACATATATATTCCTTATTTAACCGTATTTTATTGTTTCCGTTTATTTTCCTATCTGTTTTTTGTAGTTTCACACATATACACTATACACATAAACAGCCATACCCAAGGCCGGACTCGAACCCGTGAACCTCTACGCGGTGATACGCTAGAGAAATATGCTCTAAAGACCATGGCTACGAGGACGGCCATAGCTTAGAGCTACCTGACATTCGTCTATCAGGATTAGAGAAAACCCCGGAAAAAACCTTATCCAGGTAACTCACCCTGAGCGAGATTTGAACTCAGCACCTCTTGAACGTGAGGCAGACGCGCTACCATCTACGCTATCGAGGCGGGCTCTCATTTCTGCTGCATGTATCTTACTTTTATCTCTTTCTTTTAATATCCAGGATTCACTTCCATACATGAGCACTGGAACTGTCATCGTTTTATAAAATGTTAGTTTTATTGCTTTCCTTGCTTTGTTTTTCAATGTTCTTGCTATAGTTCCACACATCTGCTGCAATTTGTTTATTTAACAAATATATTTATAAGAAATATATTTATACTCTTTTCACAAACGCAGATATATTACACAGGTGCGAAAACTTTGGCGATTAATTTATCTGCACACAGAAAACTAGGGTCATGTATTTAGAGTTTGTTTTAAACAAAAAGTGATCTGATAATTAGGAAGACAATGCTTCTATGTGATCTCCATGGCAATCTCCTTTGTTGCTCCAGCCAATAACATTTCAGCAATGTTTGTCTCTAAGGTAAACTTTGAGGGGAAGCATGTTGCTCTGCTATACTATATCGTAAAACTCGTTTTCACTGATTACCAGATTTTTAATGCATCCTGGCAAGGCGATCCTCTCACTCCCGTAAAATGTCACATGTTGCTTCTTGTATATGTGATATTGTAAATGGCTGGTACACTTGCGTTAAGTGCAAACAATAATATTCTTGGAAATTAATTGTTCTTTCACACTGGCCGTGTGTAGGCTTAAGTATGGAAAGGTAGAGACAGACTGAAAAATTCAATGCCATAGCCGAGATTTGAACCACGGATCTTCTGGTTTCCATCCAGCCGCTCTAACCATTGAGCTACTATGGCCAACATGCCAACATGACATCAAATTCTCCAACTGGCTCGTATTTTTCTCGGTAAACCATTAGGAGTTCTCATAAACACATGGGACAACTACCTTAATGGCAACTTACAACATGTAAGTACTTTAAGGCCCGGGCTTTATAGTTAACCACTATTAGGTCAATTAATGGAAACTGATTGTTCTTTCACACTGGCAACGGTCTGTGGTTTTAAAAGTCGAAGTTGCTTGCAAATGACTGGGAGATTTCTTTTAAAGTCCTTAAAGTATTCAGAAATCTATTCCACAAGAGGTAGTTGTACAATATTTTGTAAATGACACATACAACTGTACCTGACATCGAATTTGAAACACACTATATGTCGCAATGGTTTTTGCATACCTACGCTTTTGTTAAGACAAATTATTTCATTTTTATCGCGAACTCCATCTTCTAACTAGTTCCAAAGAATACTCCACATTTGATACACTAAGGAACAAGTTTCTTCCAAAATAGGTATATCCGGATCTAGCTTCGAAAGAGAAAGAACGTACCACGAAAATATTGCCCTTATTCCATTCTTTAAAGGAATGAATCATATAAGCGACAGAGTGGGACTATTGCAATTGGCACAGTAAAACAATGGGCTACACGTGCCTCATTACCTGCTGTGGTGTCCCAGGAGGGAATCGATCGTCAAACAAGCGCCATTGCGGCGCCTCATCTCAACTCCGAGCCGCACCTGTTGCGCCTAATGAGGTTTTCGTCATTGTTCCTCGGACATTTCCCAAACCAATGAATTTTCATGCTATATTTCTACTCTGTATGAGGCATGTGGACCATTATTTAAACATTTGAATTGCAAAAAAGGCTGGGAAGATATTCACACATAACGGTTGTTGGATTTGGTGCAGTAATGTACACAAGTCAAATGTGTGTTCGAAACTAGTAGGGTTATTTTGTTAGAGATTTAAGTTTTTTTTTTTTTTCAATCTTAATACCGTCACAAGGAGATCGTGCAGAGAACTTCTTCGCAAGTAATTTATACTAATATATAAATTATATTTTGGTATTTGTATTGCATGAGTTAGGAAGCCGCTAATGCTCAGTAGGAACATTTAAGCATTTATATTATCATACTACTACATATAGTTTTAATATTAAAAGTTAAATAAAATGATTTTAATGTACATATATTGTAGGAAATAAATAGGTCAGTAGAGAAAGTCATTATTAGAGAAAGTCTACTGACCTATTCTTAAAGAGACAATATAAAGTTTGAAATGTGAAGTATTGTGAATATCTAAAAAATCACTTAGCCATTTGGATCGAGGAATGTTCCTCTGCCAGAAAGTATTTAGAAACTATCCAGCATGTCCAGAGCTTCAAAGACTGTAGCGGATTTGGGGGGGGGGGGGGAGGTGGGGGCTGATTAAGGAAGTCGAACGTATATTCTGCAATGTTTCACATTCTTTTGAAATTTAGGAGTAGACGGAGCTGTATGAATTTATGAAGGGATTAAGTTGAGGATTCACATATAATCATTTTACAGTAATTTCTTAAATAACAGGTGACGTCATAAATAATATTAATTTGTCTACCGAGTTTAAAAAACTAAGTGTGCATCACATGAATGTTACACCTACATTATGAATCGGGATACAAGTAGTGAGGGAAAGTAAAACACAGTGTATAAATAAAATATTGAGTTGTCTTAGAAGATTAAAACAAGTGAGAAACGAAATGGAAAAGAGTAAGATAATGAATTTAAGTTGCAATGTGTTTGCCGCAGGCCTGAAGAATGAAAGGTGCGGTATGTAAGTGTTACCAGACCCTCAGGAAAGCTATTACCACATAATGAAGATGTAAAATGGCTCATGCATAGTGGAACAAAGCATAGACCTTGGAGACAACAGAACGACATGGGCATCTCTTACACAGCCTTGAACTGCATTTGGTTCCACTGAATTCCCTTGATGCTGACCTGAATTTTATCATTAGCAACTGAATGCAGTAAGCTAATATTACGAGCATTGAAGATGATTCCTTTATAATTCACACATACAATGACTCCAGAAATAGTTGGTTTTCACTTTAAAGAATCCAGCGGCCAAGTTAACGAAGAGAACATTCAAATTTTTAATATGCAGAGATAATAAATGATATTAATTATATATTTTCTGAACTTTTTCAGAGTTTTAATTTATTTCTGTTATAATTTTAAAACGCAACCTGTTTGTCAAGTTTTTCCTGTGTGTTGCTTACAAAATAATTTCACGTTTTATATACTTGGTAGAAAAGTCTTTGGTGTAATATAGAACCATGCCAGCTAATATATTCGGAGAAATAAATAATTGAAGCTGTACAAATAAGATTTTAATGAGGAAGCTAGCTAGGTAGGTGTTCATAATTCCTGCTCCCTACACTTCTTTCCTCCCTTAAGTCAAAGACCATGTTTACCGTAATTTCAATATTACCCATCCCCATTCTGTATCCAATATTACACAACAGGAATTACCCTACCAACAAAATTGGGGCAATATAATGCTCTGTTATCTACAATGTTGCATCTAGAACGATATCGCACTTTTCAGTGCTAATAATTTTAATATCATTCGCCAACATTCAGATAATCTCTCCATGTGAAGAGAGATTTTCAAACCATTAACTCCTCCTTTCGGAACCATCTCAACCTGTAGGTATATTACTGGAATTTATTTACAGATGCTACACTGCAGCTACATTTAGCCCCGGTTGCATAAAAATCGCTAACTGCAGTTCATTTATAATCGAAGATCAAAATTGAACTAAGTTTACGAACCCGCATGGGTTGTAAAATGCTGATCTTAGATCAGATGAACGCCGTTCAGTACTGATCTGACATCACAAAAACAAATGCGGCAACATCGCCAAACATGTTGCAACTTTGGTGTTGTATCGAAAGGATTCGAGAAATATCGGAACTATTCGACTCTGTTTAATCAACACCAACTCCAATACTCAGACCATAATACGAGAATCGATTGTAGGAAAAATGGCGGCGCTCTTGGCCCAGCTTGTTATGTTGTGGTTATATCTACAGAGTAAAGTTTGTGTTTGTTTACTTTGATTGTGTGTTTGAAGAATTAATGTAATTCATATTACAGTGGCAATTAATGACTAACGAGTTAGTTTATAGTTAAGTATTTAACATAAAGTGATAACGTTTACCTAAATATATACTGTGAAGTATTGTCGAAATGCATCGTTGTTGTGTTCCCAGCTGCAATCTAATTATGGTAGTACACCTCACACGACATTTAAATTTCCGAAGGAAAAATCGTAATGGGATAAGTGGACCAGGAACATACATCGTAAAGATTTTAAACTAAATGACAAAACTGTAGTTTGTATTCATAATTTTGAACAGTGCTTTGAGGTTATGGAAGACATCTTTCCAGTAAATGATGGTGAACCTATTCGTGCCCTTCGAAAAATAGCAAAATTAATAGATGATGCCTACCCCACGATTTTTAAGAATCAGCCATCCTATCACACATTAAAGCTCAACCAGAAAATACGAAATCCTGAAGAATGCATCCAAGACATTTTACAGAGAGTGAAGATAATTTTAATATTTGGTGTGCACAAGATGTTATTGACAGTTTTGAACCTAAGTGGTGAGGAGACTTTAACCCATTGATAGTCATTATTAAAGACGATTAGTTACGTTCTTTTCAATAACATTCAAGATTCCAGCTTCACTCATGTTCCTTCACTTAATAAGTTTCAAAGTTTTTTATAACCTAGAGGGAATATTATGAGCCTACCAGTGGAAAGTTTTAAATGAATCTTGCAGTGTGAGGGAACTTGACACCTTCAAACGTGACAATTGGAGTAAACTGGACAATCTGGTGAGTTCTCTTAAATATTATAGTATAAGCAGTACCTATGTCCTTACCAGAAAAGGTTACTATGTAAACAATATAAAAGAAATTTTACTACTTGCTACAGACGATAGGATGATTGAGTCCAATAAGATAAAGTTTGCTGTGTTTAATGCTTATGAGTTGTCATGCCTTATAAATTAAATGTTGATTGGAAGTATAAGGTGGAAAATGCATAGTACTGGTTGTGCTACTATATAATGTGATAAGCTCTTAGGATTTGTCATGATGCTCTTTATCTATGTTATTACACGTTTTAGTTGAAAGTATAAAGTGATAAATGCTTAGGAGTTACCTCGCTGCTCCGTAATATGGATTATATTATGTCCATTGTGTATAGTTTCCTATTGTACGTAACCAGAGCCGCTGGGCTTCGACGGGCGCCATCTTGGAATCTGCATTATGGTCTGAGTATTGGAGTTGGTGTTGGTTTAATTCAACTGCACAGAGTAGCCAATCTAGACATAACAGAAACTAAATAAATCTTTCTCTTTATGGTTATTTGTCCTAGAAATAATGTTATTTTAAATAAATAGTATAAGAATGTACTCCATATTGAAACAGCATTTATCAAAAGTTAATCATTTCGCTTACTTTATCTCCATTATATGCCCAAAGTACATCTCTTTCATTTTCGTCTGTTTACAATACTGTGAGTTGGAAAATATTGTGACTTTATGGATTCGTGAAATTAAAAGTCCAATTGCACAAACTCAAAATGTTCTTTATTTCCACCGAATTACAGTTGGAACACCTGCCGATTACATAGAATTACTTAGCGCACACAATTACAATCCACCAGTTCGTCGGTCACAGGTCCATTCCACGCTCACAATTACGTACAACTCCTCTGATACACGTACACTGTCTTCCAGTCCGTTCGCTAACCCTCGGCGCTCCTCACGGCTGCTCGCCAAGAACTGAACTGACTCGCCCACTGCATACCTTATATAGGGATATCGCTGTTTCTGGAAGTCTCGCGGTTCAGAAGATAATCCCGAATGTTTCAGACGCCAAGGGGGAGGGGAAAGATGCGGCCAGCGACCAGTGACACTTCCCTAATCATCCCCTCAGTTAGTGACCGAGATAAATTGGTAGGCGTGGTCTGAATGCCTCCGGTCCCCTACTCAGCTGTCAGTTGGTCGTGCTTTCCGATAATTGGGTGACAATATAAACAAAAATGGCAGATAAAGAGAAGTTTTAAGTTACAAATTATTACATTTGTATATAAAAAATGGAAGTTCAAGCAAAAGAGAAGATGCGTTCCGCTAACTTTAAATCCCGTATAACCCTGCTTATTTCACCATTTTCCTTAGGCATCCTGATGCAATGAGGTCTTAAAGCTGCAATCTCCTTGTAACTTTGTGTATTGTTCTAAACGCAGTCCCTTTATTTATATTAAATATATCCCTAATCACCATTTGGAAGCTTTCAGTTGCATAGAACGGTAATGTGATCAGGATCATAAATGTTGGATTGAATGCATAATTCCTCAGGGTTTGTGTTCTTAACTGTGCATGTAGCCTATGCTCCAGTTCTTCAACTACATGCTTTGATAGTCGAAATCTCATTTTGAATTTTCTGTCATTTAGTTATGAGATGGGATTTCCTCTATGTTGGAAAACACGAGGAGATCTTTCAAATTGAAAATTCTAATCTTCAGAGTAATCTTAATTCTTAAAATAATAAAAATGTATAGGTTATGAACACAAACAATGCATTTTTGACATACATTTGTGAAATAGAGACTAATTTATACAAGTAACCACAAAAATGCTTTATTTACTATTTATTTAAAGCTGCACTACTTATTTCTTCTCAGAAACTATTTTGTAAATTCTGCAGTTCTGCTGATTAAGTTCAATCAAGTTAACTGGAGAAAATTCACCAGTTAGGTTTGATCTTAGATCAAGAGGCCATGAACTTAGATCAAAATTTATACAACCAAAATTCCAAGTTCAGCTTGACTGAAGATCTTTTTCATATGCTTGAACTTAGATTATCTTTTATGCAACCGGGCCTTAGAGAATAAATATATTAATTTAAACAGCAATGAGAAATTAAGAATACGAAATCACTTAACTAATCTTAAGGCTGCATTAGTACATAGGTGGTCTGAAACGTTTCCGACCTAAGACATTTTTTTTTTCAGATTTGTTTTTGAACACAAGTCTCCTTGTAATTTTACACACTTCTCCCAGCGATGCTCCCATCTCTGTAACCCATCCAAATAGTACTCGACGTTTTTCTCTGCAAAATAATTGTTCACGAAGGTGATAGCCTCTTCATTTGACGAAAACCTCTGTCCTCAGAGTGCAATTTTCAGATGAGAGTACAAAAAGAAGTCGCTTGGGGCTAGATTTGGTGAGTAAAGCGGATGGTCAAGCAGTTCAAAGCGTAATTCGTGGATTTTTGCTATTGCAACCGCGCAGGTGTGAGATGGTGCGTTGTCAGTATCGAAATTGTATAACAAATTTCATATAAAGTTAAGAATGACAATGCGTACGTTCTGAAGAAAATAGACTTGTAACGATATGTTTTAGTTAGAAATTTTACATAAATATTGTTTTATGATATGACATAGTAGGCCATGTACTGACAATATAAAAAATATGTGTAATTTTGTGATTGGCAGCAGTAACAATTGTATTACGTATTGTGATGACGTAGCAGTAAATCGGCCAATCACAAAATTAATAGAGTAACGATGGTTACGAAAAATCAATAATCTTGAGATAGATATATGTTCTTTAGTCTTGTTTCATGACGATGGAAAAATGTTGCGGTGAATATAAAAGTTTTGCGGAAAATTAATAATCTTCAAAAAGAGTTATTCGGTATTCGTAATTGTGATGAGTGGACGTTCGAAAGTAATGAATTTTAAGTAATTAACTGAATATATATTAACTTGAAAATAAGGATTTATTGATGTGTTGGAGGTAACCTAAAGTGATGGATTAAGAAAGAAAGTTGGAGTAAAATGTAATCTAGATTATACAATTAAATAATATATTACGAAATCGGAGTCATATACAATTTTATTTCTGTCACCAAAAATCCACACCTGAAAATAGATCTTATGACTACTTCATGTACATATTTAATCAAATCTCGACCTGGACATTCCAAACAGTCAACGTGTATCCTATCTGCTGCGAGTGGAGGAAATCGTCAAATATGGCGCCCAAACTTGGGGCTCGATTAAGATGGAGAGAGATTAAGATGGAATATAAAGCCACAGACTGAACGGAAAATGAATATAAGAGGCTGATCACTTAGGATAAACTCCTCTTCGAGAAAATGGAACTATTCAATAATGGCTGAAGCCATAACGTATAATTCCTCTAATTTATTAGAAGTAGCAAAATTCTAGTATTATGAATTCCTAACAAAATTTTAATCAATTATAATTACTGACATATTTATATATGTTTGATTTACTAAGTTTGTAAACGTTGCAAACAAAAGATGCGGCAAGCAAAGCTAAAGTTCGGGAAGTTCGTGGAACGCAAGAACAGCAAAATGAGTTTTGTTTTTCCTCGGGCGTTAAGTGGTTGTTGTTATGAAGTGCAGCTGTAACATGCCGTATTGACACACAACATAATCACCTGTTAGCCTGCATTAGGATACACTTGCTAATGACCACAGCGATTAGCCAGCCTTCCCTGTTTCTTATTAATGGCGTGTTTTTTTGTGAGCAGTTACGTTCAAGGCCTGCTGAGTTAGAGAAGTGATGCTGATTTCTGAATACCGCGTTAACTAACTTGGATCAGTGTGTTGGCACGGGCCAGCCATTCATGTAGTACATATTCCATGCCCTGCTAACAGACCGCCTGATCATATACCTACAGTCAGGAACAAAACAGCATCATCAGAGCTACAGTGTTATGCATAGTCACAGGGAAAATACCAGGGAAATGTCGCTAAAAATTGGAAATATGCATTTTAAAGCTAATACTTAGTGGTTTGCAGCAGGCTCGCTTCATTTATTTAAGAAATCAGATGTTTAAATTAACATGTTTTTCCTTCTCTACCATGAGTTTCATTTATATCTGGCCCGTAGATCTCATGTATGCGTAGCTCACTTGCACTGCAACAACCTAGGCATGTTTCATGTAACTCCTTAATGCGATCTGTTCTCTCAACAAGCCCACTGTAGGCCCACAAGAAGAAGGCAGGCTAGAGGAATGTGTAACGTAATCACTTTTGCTGTGCTAACGGTGTTTAAGCTGGCCTTCCGAGTATAACAAGGATGAAAGTTTTGTTTAAAATAGACAAGTGTTGTCGCATGAGTGACATAACTCACCCATATATAATAGCTATCGCTGCATTTACTGCAACAACACTAGATCTGGCAGCATGGGTGGGATTGGGTCTGGGATTTCATTACGGAGGGGATTTGGCACGTAGGACACTATGCTGCGCCCATTGTTCCTATGCCCCGAAGTGGGTGCACCCCCGGGAGGAATGATGAGGCGGGAGCAGACAGAGGTTGGCCGATCCAAGGAGCCACGACAGTATAGAGGGCAGGGTCCCTAAAATTTGCTTGGATAGAGACTTCCCCCGACAGGCCAGGACAACGAACTCGCTCCCCCAGCGGGACGGCAACGAACCCAGCAGCCGAGCCCTAATGGTCCCAGGTAGGCGATCCGAGTCCCAAAGGTCCCCGGCTAGCGGTCCCGAAATGGTCCCAGCAGAGGAGCGGAGACCGGCAACTGACCTACCGGAGGAGGAAGTACTTCTCCTCAGAGCATATCATCCTGCCATGCACCGCCGAGACACCCGCCGACAGTTCTACCCTGAAAGAGACCACCGGATGAGAGATGGTGTGAAATGATAATGGAGATGAAATGGAGGGACTGGAAGTTCGGGGAATGTAAATAACCTACCGAGCATTCTCCTAGCGACCCGGGAAACCCTCAGAAAACCCCGTGGGTGAGGTAGGTCAGCCACTGGAATCGAACCTCAGCCTCCCGAATGCCTGCCTTAGATGAAACCGCCTGAGCTATCCCACTCGGTGGCAGCATGGGTGACTCATATGTACTCTCATACACTCATTTCCTAGTAAACAGATCCGCTACCGGAGCAGGTAAACAGTTCGAACTCCTCTGCCCTTCATTCTCCTGTAGCCGTCATGGGCATATAGTAGGCTAATCGTCTGTAAATTACAGATTTCAAGTCATGCTTTCTTTTTGTACTGTAAAGAGTGAAAGTTCATTCAAGATAGCTGTGATATGTGGAATTACATTAGATCTTTCTAATTAATATACCACGTAAACATGAGCAGAAAATGCGTACTTACTGAAAATTTCAGACCTATGATGCAGGAAATAAATCTACTTACGTCTAAATGTCTCGGAGATCTTACCAATATCTGCATCAATCCCAAGCTTGATCGGCAGAGCTATGAGAGGTAACCATCAGGGTTTCCGTAGGTACTATAAGAAACGACAAAGATCTTTTAATCAAGTTTATTGCTTTAAAACTTGGTATTAGATGTTCATAAATATGCCGCTCACATATATAATACTAATTCACTTGTTACGAAACAGCTATATTCATAAATTATAGATTTCTGAAGAAGTTTAAGAGATGGAACGCTACATAGGTTCGTTCTCGTTGCCAGCCAGATGCGAAGTGAGTTGGAAAGCGCGGTCAAAGGCTTAGTGCTTTAGTTTAAAATCTGTCCGTTAGCTAACCACTGCTTTCAAATCAATACTAATTTACTTATTATCCTTTTACTTCATCTTTCTTATTTTGACTGTTAATTACCATTTATATTCTCATTATTATTCATCTCTTATTAATTACAATATATAAATAGCTCTTTCAATCTACCTCTATAACGTTATCTTATTTATTTAATGTAGCGTTATACTGATGACGTCAAATAAAACTTCTTACTACTAACAATATCACATTAATTAAAGTATCGGCTCGCTATGTGATACCGAAATTAAGGTTTGCCATAAGTAAAGAATCATGATGGATGTCAAAGGAATGTTGGTTCTTTGTTACGACACGTGCAAGGGCAGCTGAGTCGAATAGCAGTTGTGGGGGAAAATTTGTTATAACAAAAGCAATGTAAGAAACAGTGTCCTTAGCAGTTTTCTAAAGGGGCTCACTTGACTGCTGAATAGGGTATCCTTTGAACCATTCATAATGGCGACAAAACAGCCACAAAGGGACCTTGGTTGAAAAGAGGGTCTGCAGAAAATAAAAGTTACATATACACCCACTCGCGCAGCTGTGGACAAGAGTCTTCGGCGTCAGGCCGATTAGAACAGTGTGAGGCGTGAAGCCTATTAGGGCAGTCCTCTTGTTCTGTCTTGGATATTTGTCGGTTCATATATACGTGAGGAACGAATAAAGTTTATCGAGTAATAAACATTCTGCCGTCAGTAACTCTAAACAGGGATATTGGTAACCCTTGGTCGGCAACTTCAATTTCGATGTTCTAAAAAAAAAAGGAAGCAGTAAATAAATAAGTTGGAAACGGGCATTCCAGTGTTATTAAATTCTCCTTCTCACACATATCCACGCATACCCTGTGAGAAACCTCATTGTTTTAACCTGAGCCACACATTATAGTAGCTTCAAAGTAGCATCAACGTAGAACTCCTGCTCGCCAACTTATGCGCTCGCCATTAAATTATTGTTTCATATGTAAGTAACTACATCATTTTTCATGCAACCAAGAACTGACAATAAAACGTAATTGGACGTATGAATCATACGAACTGGAACAAAAATTAATTTTACTCCTATATTTTACACTGGAAGAACGGGACTTCAGTTATCCGTGGATTAGAAAATTCTTAGCCTTAAAAGACCGTAATTTCTCCTCTTCAAACTAAAAGTTTAATTCCCTTTCCTTTTTTTTTTTTTTTTTTTTTTTTTTTTTACCAAATTTGCGCTCTTTTCAAGATAGGGTTTTTGTTCTTGTTGTAATTTACGTCCTCCAACGTTGTCATCGGACGATGAATGGAATGTATGAAATGATGCTCAAATGAGCCCAGGGTCTATAGAGCTTAGAGTTACCCGACATTCGTCGGGTAAACCCTGGAAAAACCTTATCCAGGTAACTCACTCTGACCGAGATTCGAACTCGGGACCTCTTAAACGTGAGGCAGACATTTCTACCACCAATCTACCGGGCAGGCTTAAAGATAGATGAAAATTGTTTAAAGCAAGGATTATATGCTATATGCCAATAAAATTTAAAAAAGAAACCATTATTAACTGAGCCTTAGTTGGAATTTTTATATTTACCCATATACCAACCTAAAGAACATTAATTTTACATTAAGAAGGAACGTGGAAAGTTAAGTTTTAATCGCATTAGCTTAATAAAGTTGAATCCATAGTGTTAAACTTCATTTATTATTCAGAAACACCCTCAACGGTTAGTTTTATAAACAAAGTTCGCTTCATGCTACTTTGAATGTTCGATGCTGAAGTTACTAAATGCTTTGAAAGACCGCAGGGAGGTTCTAAAAGCACAGCTGTAGTCTCTTTAATGCCAATTTGCCATTTACAGTGGATGCTGAAACTGCCCTAGAGAAAGAAATTGTGTGCCACCTGTTAAGTTGGTAGCCTTGCGTACAGCAGAGCTAATGGTCCGGTCATGATCGGGTGGTTAACAGCATCCCACCAGGCAAACAATATACCTACTCAGCACTCATTAGGTTGAGGCGATAAGCCAATTAGTGTGCGGAGAAGATACACACACAAGCTTGTTAACAGCCTCGCCGAGGGCGCTAGCGCTTCATTGATCTATTTTACAGCTGTGGACTCAAATTCTGCGGCACAATTAACAAACTCCGCAACTTCGAATAATGCGAAACTTCAACTGCATTGGTGTAGTCCTTTTTATAATTAGACTAACATAGCAACTAAGATGTTCACAGAGGTAAAGCGGAACCAACTTTTATCATGTGATTTGTTCATATGGGTACGACATTCAGATGTTTCTGATTGGCTAAAATTCCTACTGGATGGTAGTAGAGTACAGCGAACTCTACTCTAGCCAGTGAAGGATTCAATCCAGAACACCTTAGTTATGTCACTCTAATTATTATGCATGAACCAAGTCGCGTTACTTTGTTAAAGTCAATTTTCTCACCGAATTCCTGTATATCTGCAAATAATTTGTTCTGTCTGAGCAGCTGGATGCTCTTACCCATAGTCAGCTCAACTACTACGTGAGACGTATCACAGTCGTGTGACATAACTTTTTTTTTTTAATTTTACGTCCTCCAACGTTGTCATATCGGACGGTGGATGCAAAGGGTGAAATGATGCTCAAATGTGTCCAGGGTCCATGAAGTTTAGAGTTACCCGACATTCATCTTTAAGGATAAGGGAAACCCCTGGAAAAACCCTATCCAGGTAACTCGCCCTGACCGAGATTCGAACTCGGGACCTCTTGAACATGAGGCAGATACGCTACCATCTACGCAACCGAGGGGGCGTGACATAACATTGTTTTATATAGTGGGATCCATATAAACCTGAACCATTTCAATAGGCCGTAACTTTTGAACCAATAATAGGACGCACGTGCACCTTTGGGAGAATATAATAGACAATTGGCAGATTACATTACACTATTTACATCTCGCAGAAAATTTTGAAAGTGTCCTCCAGCAGCATCTATATACGATTGCACTCTTCTCACCATACTCTCTGAAGCTTTACGGAGAGTATTCTCGTCAATATTACTTATTTCGGTTCGAATGGATTCCTTGAGAACATCAATTGTCCGTGGACTATTCTTGTAAAGTCTGTTTAGTTAACGGGTGTGCAGTTCGGAGTCAAAGGAACCTGAGCCTCCCACCCACTAATGACCGTCATAAATCTATCTCCACACTTCAGAAATGGAACACTGTCGTCAAGGACCAATAGCAATCCTGATTTTCTCGAAGTGACAGTCGCATGTCTACTCCACGTGGAGTCTCAGTTGCCAAAGTTCCAACTTCCAGTTGATCTGTTTCATTATGTGCAGCAATTCGTCGTGTGTCACGATGTGGAGACCGTGGGAGGGAAATGCAGTGGTAAATGCAAATGAAGTAGTAGATAACTTTCAGTCAAGTGAAAATAATCAAAGTGAAGACAATAGTGTGAATAACTGGGCCAAGTTTGTTACTGGAAAAGCCTCAAAAAAAAAAAAATAAAGTTTCAACGGGAACTGTTTCTAAGCAAATTCAAGTGCTTGTTTTGAATACATATCAATATGTGCTGAAAAATAATCTTGGTAAGGCGTCGTGCAATGAACCTGATAAATTCTGGGTATTCACAGAAATACAGTAGGAAATATTGTGACGAAAGGAATACCAAAGACGCCGAATAAGTGTCAAAACAAAAGGAAACGTTTTTCTAAAGTAGATAATTTCACATGCGATTTAATTCGTCGAGAAATTTATAGATTCTATGCAAAAGGGAGAGCGCCCACCTTAGACGAATTAGTTGCACATTTGCAAGAAATTTGTGATTTTCCTTATCGGCACTGCACATTGCGTGGTCTCCTAAAGGAGCTGGGTTTCAAATACCGCACTTTGAATAAGTTAAGGGTTATTATGGAATCTAGTAGACTTGTAGTTTGGCCATATATATCGTCAAAACTAAAGAAGTTTTGCAGTAATGTACATAATATAATTTATTTAGACGAAACCTCGTACGATACCCATGACGTATCGAGAAAGGTGGCAACCTTGCGGAAAGTTCTGCGAGGAGTTGGGCCAGGGTTGTAAAACGATTATAAAGGGTTCGTCAAAGGCAGCGGCCGACTACACATGAGTTAACTAAACAGACTTTACACTCTATTTTTAGATACCCCCCCACAAGAAATAATCCGCTGAGGTTAGGTCGGGGGATCTGGGGGGCCACAGAGCTTTTGAGATTATTCGATTATCAAAGAAACTGGTTACAAGTTCCATTGTGTCATTAGATGTAGGGCACGTTGCTCCATCTTGCTGGAAATAACCTTCTCTCAACTCGATATCATCCAACTGCTCCACAAATGTATTGAAGATACCCATAAAAACTTCAGTGTCTACAGTGGTATCAAGGAAAATTAAGACATTTAAGACACTCAACTGTCAACAATTGTCAGTGTTGTTAATTCTCCCAGAGCCACTGAGATTATTAAAACAAATTTCTACATTCTACGAGCTTTCAAAGGGAAATTATGGCATATAGAAATGGATCGCACTATAGTTTTGTAATAAATACTCAGAAAAGAAGGGAAATACAAGTTTTATAAGCAAATGTGAAATGATTACAATGTACACTGTAGATTCAATTATTGTGATACCTAATTTACTTTAAGGCATCCTAAAAAAAACACGCAATTTTAATATGAAGCTACATTTACGGAGTTACTAATATACTGTGTTACCTCAACATCAATAAAGAAATAGCATTTGTGCTAATATTTTAAAATAAAACTCCCAAATACAGATACATATATAAATTTAGGGAAGTTAAATTTAATTGTGTTAGAAAAGCCATAGAGGAAAATGTGCAATCACGAATGTGCATACACGAATACGACTGTAGCCAGAAAGTGCACACATCAGGTAACATGCTTCACAAAACTCAATATAAGCAAGATGCTGCAATCCGTTTATATAAAGAATGACATATCTCTAAACGGGACTTATATTCTTGTTATGTGCTTCAAATGGGAAGAGTTCTGGACCACCGCTAATCAGATACGTTAACGCTTTCAGCGTTGCCACTTTGTTACCCACACTCTTTTCATATTGTTGCGTATATAGGCTGAGCAAGATTTGGAAATTTCTATAATCATTATTCTGTAACATTTATTGTCGATGCCTTGAGTCTGGGCACAGCTGTATGTAAAAGCTGTATGATTAAGCGTAAATTCTGCTAACTGCCAAAACATGTACTTTGGACTGGTGAATCATACATCCTGCTGGCTAAGGGTAATAATTCACAGGTGGCCTGTAATAGGCCTCAATTTGTTCTCCATGTTTTAAACAATGAATGCCACATCCTGCAGATCAAGGGAAATAATGCTTAGTTGGTCAGTAACAGGTTTAAACCTGTTCTCGATGTAAACAATGATTGCACAATATGGTGCAAACTAACAGTTAGCGTGGGAATCGCTGAGTTTACTTTTTGGTAGGCCCCTATTTAGGTTTGGTTGAGTTAGCCCCCGCGGGAGAGACTTCACAGAGATTTGAGAGGGGACTTGCTGATGGTTTCTGTAAAGACCAACAAGAGTTTATTTCAAAGTGCTACCACGAGTAACATCGCCAGCAGGGCGTACCAGATCGTACACCTTTTGACAGTTGCACAAGATTTAAGCCATACAAACAACACATCGCTAAAGGTAAAGTTGCATTATGTTATTATGTATTTTAATGTTACCAAAGCGCCCCTGATCTCATCCAGATCCAGGGAGTGCTCTGTAGAAATACTAGGCATCAGCTTAAATATAGTTACTCAATTCATTTTGACTTAGATGTTTCTCTCGCTCTACCCTTTCAGTAGCTACACCCCAGTTGCAGATTAGGTTTGTAAGTCTTTCACCCCCCTTACAATCCTGGTCCACAACATTTCCCTTTCTCTCGCACATTATCCTAGTCTCCTTGGTGCTAAACATAAGAGAACCCAAACTGAATTTTCGGAACTTTTATAACAATGAAGTTGAAATGCAATTGCAACATGAGTATTTGCATATTATATGCAAATGCTATAATTGCTATTATAGTTTATGAATTGCCTATTTTTCTAATCCAACGGAAGTGGCAGTAGCGCATTCATATACCTGTGAATATCAGGTCAAGAGACGATTCGTCAATATTGTATTCATCGTCCGAGTATTGCAAATTTATGATAGGCTTTAAAATCTCTTCACATGTTATTTCTTTCCAGAAGTCGTCTTTTCTTGTTGATAAGCATGTCTCACGCAGTTTTGTGTTACTTTGTCAAATTCTTCGTGAATAAGTCGTTCCACGTTAGCCAATTTAAAAGTATTATTTCTGTTTACAACATAATTTGAGCCCACATTAACTCAGATTGTGCTGTTAGTGTAAATGGGGATGGTGGATTACCTCCTGTCTCATTTCAGTTGCAACATGAACCAGCTGATACACTTTTCCCTGGATTTTGAATGGAAGAACAAATGAATAACTCCGCTTTTAACTCTCTACAGTAAATAGAGATTACAAACCATTCATAAACAAATACAATATGACGACTTAGGTTCTGCCAGGTCAGCAAGAAGTGTACTGTTTTCTTGCTCTCTTTCGAATTTAACAAACACCTTGGCTTATTCAAAGTAATTCTTTTATCATGTCATGTCAAACGTTTGCATTTCAGTTTCGAGCAATTACAAATGTGCGTAAACGCATACATACCAAGCAATAATGATGTTCATACAGTGCTTACGTCGCGAAGCTTTGTTACAATATATTGACAATGTATTTGTTCGTATTAGGAAAACTATTTGAGCTAAAACATGGGGTTTTATAGCTATGTTAGACACATTGCTCTCTATCTTCCTCATCTTAAATTTTGTCTTAGTGTAAATAGTATTTATTAGATATGGATTCAATTAGTGCTCGTCACACACTACTTATGGAATGCAATATGGCAACACCGCAGGACTCCGATTGGTTGCTCACCTAGTAGCGTTTAAGCACAAATATCATCCATTTGGAACACATAATAGTAATCAGGATTTTGATGTGGTTGAGTGCAAATAGCCTTACCTCTTCCACAATTCATAATATGTTCAGCTATTCTTGGGTGTAAGGCAAATATACTCTTTCGTGCCCAGAAACGAAAGTTAATAAACATTGATATTCAAGTTTGGCATTCTATCAAAAATGCAACATAAAGATATTCAGAAAATAATCAATCCAAACTACCCTTACATGCAATATTTCTTAGTTTTGTTTTAATGTTTTCAAAAAAATATCTAACAATTATGTATGTCTTAACTTTTCTACGAAATTGTATAATTTTGTATAATTGGCAATGCACAAGAGAGATGTAGACATATTGCTTAAGATTGTGGATCACTTTAAAAGAAACAGTTTATTTTGAATGTCTTATTGTTATTATAATCACATCTGCAGGGACTAATCCGGGAAAGGATTGAATTAAATGCGTCCTGTAACCAGCTTTTCTTCAGTCTATCAATACATCTGCTACCATAGAATTATATCTTAGTTTTGGGCTATGGTAAACTTCCGTTCCATCTTTATATTTTCTGGCAGGTATGCTTACAATTAATTAATTAACTAATCCCTATGTTTGTCCAAAATCTGTTGCCGCTAACACCCCTTAAGAATATAATTTTTGCGGATTATATTTTCTTCTTTTTTCATAAAGTGTCCATAATTCCACAACACACAAAAATCTGGGCATTGTCATTACTTTATAAACATTTAGTTTGTTTTCTTTTCTAGTAATTTAAGATTTCTTACGTTAAAGTTATTTAACAGTCAAAATAAGGCTTTGGTTTATAAAACCCATAAGCTCTAATGAGCCCTTTTGATATTGGATCTTTTGCACTGTGAAGTTTTGAATCGTCGTGTTGTACACAAATGATATTTCAACTTTGCTGCATAGCCATTTATTACATGCCACAAAGACTAACATTTCTTAATAATTACGAATACTTTGAACATATAATTAGCAAAGGTTTAAAGGTGTTGTTTTCACCGGCATTTAAACTTGCACCACTTTCAAACAAGTTTAACACGCAATCTACAGATAGGTGTAACGAACTTTTCGTGCAGCTGCAATGTTGAGATGAGAAATCCTATCCCATAACTGGGTATGTTTTATCCAGTACCGGCATACCAGATGCAAGCACCGAGCAGTTTGGGTGTTGTATTACGAAAACGATACCTTGCCATGTTGAAATAGGAACTAATATGAAGGTCGTCGGTCACATCAAGGAAAAAAACTCGTTTTGAATCGCTTTCGATAAAACTGATACTTCGTTGTATTTGTTTTCTGCAGCCAGCATCTCGTGTAACAACAGAATGTTGTTTCATCGTGGACACGAAGTATAAAACGTGTTCACTGAACACCAAATTAAGGGCGTGGTGGAATATTAATAGAAATGTCAATGACGAACAAGACCGCAACTCCTTGACAACTTCAGCAACCTCTCCCTCGCTCTTAGTTTCCAATTTAACTACACTTGCCCATATTTGGGTATTTTCTCTTTGTTGAATTATGCTCTAAAATGTTATAATCAGAATACATAGTTTCTATATTAAAGATACAGGAATGAAAGAAAGGAATTGTAATGGAACTAAAATTCTACATTGTGTGTAGGACATATCAATAGCATATTGTTTTAAATTATCTGTAAATAGTAATGATTTTCTTGTAACCTGCAAACCAAATTTATACAAATGGGATTGGTATGTACTAAACATGGTGACCACGTTCGAAAATCGTTTATAACGAGATTTGTATATGGGATGATGATGATGCAATTGATGATCTCGTAGATTATCTCGAAGCTGGATTCTGGAACTTAACCTCGGCTGCTATTGTGTTAACATGAGATTCAATTTCAGGGTGGAGTCACAGATGAAAAGTTATGATGGATTTGTGTTAAGAAGAAATAATTTTTCTATACTTTCTGTTCCAAATTATACTTTTAATTAAGTTAAACCATTTGAAACAACGCAGCCATCCTTGTCAACCTTGTTGACGGCCATCTGAACTTCTCAGTGTGATAGCTGCGATTGAAAATAGAAAAAAACAGTTATTAAACATTTACATTTGAAGGGCTGGACTGCTGCACAATTGGATGAAGTTCACGAGAACTCTGCAGCAACATTGAAGACCATTTACTTTTTGGATCAATGAATTTAAACGTGATCGTAGAAGTACCGAAGATGAATCGCACTCTGGTTCCCTAATTGAGGTCACCACACAGGACACCATTGAAGATAATCCACGATCTCGTTCTGCAAGACCATCGAATCAAAATTCGTGAGATTACTGAGGTTGTAGGCATCTCAACTGAGCGATTGTACAATATTATTCATGAAAAATTAGCAATGAAAAAGCTGTGTGCAAGATGGGTGCCGCGATTGCTCACAAGCGCATCCAGAGGATCACTTCTACCGAGTGTATGGCGATGTTTAATCGCAATCCGCAAGACTTTTTGCACCAATTTGTGACCGTGGATGAAACTTACATACCAGAGTTAAAACAGCAGTGGAAACAATGGGACAAGGCTGGTGAAAGTGCACCAAAGAAGGCAAGGATAATTACGTCAGCTGATAAGGTAATGGCCACTGTTTTTTGGGATTCTCAAAGAATAATCCTCATAGACTACTTGGGAAACGGGAGGACCATAACTGGAGCCTATAATGCTTCATTGTTGGATCGTTTGCAACATGAATTTACTGAAAAGAGACCGAGATTGAAACAAAAATATATACTCTTTCACCAGGATAATGTTCCATCGCACATATCAACAATCGCAATGGCGAAAGTGCATGAGTTGGGCTTTGAATTGCTTTCTCATCCACCTTATTTACCAGACTTAGCGCCAAGTGACTTCTTCCTGTTCGCAAACTTAAAAATTTGACTTGGTGGCAAGAAATGTTCATCAAATGAACAACTGATAGTCACCGTCAACGAGAATTTTGCAGAACTTAACGGAGCCTAATTTTCCGACGGGATGAGAAAGTTGGAACATTGCTTTACCAAGTGTATAGTCATTATTGCAGACTATGTCGAGCAATAAGGTGAGATGTTCACGGTGAGGTGTTTTTTTTTTTTTCTACCAGACTTATTAATCGACCCTCGTAGTCCTTTTAGTGATTCTTTTAGTAAGAAAATTCTAGTTGGAATACTTATCACCTTTCTTTTACACTCCATCATACTACCTCTCCCCCTCCCGATCCAAATCACTTTAGCATATGTAAGGAAGCTCAGCATGTAGCATTTACGTCACACAACATAATAATAAATGACAGTTGAAAAACAAACGATGAAACAATTTTAGGAATAGCACTTTACGTCACATAAACAAACAAGTTAGCAGCAGTATATGTACACAGTTAACTCTCGACAGATTTGAGAGAAGAGGTTGGCGATGTTGCTTTGTCTCAGCATCGTCATGACAACATAGTTTTCTTGAGCATTACGCCTTATTATTTACGATTTGTAGTTGGGAGCGACAGACAGCACTATAATGCTGGCACGAACACAACATGCGCACTACACTGCTTGTCACTTTGCGTATGATGTATGATCTTCTATACTGGCGGTTTTATTTAGAAAACCAGTATTCAGTGGCGTGCATGCCGCCCACTCCTGTGAGCAGCTAATAACTGGCTTGCATTTAAATACGCTACTTGAGCGTGGGTTGCAAGAAATTTATATTTAAGTGTAAGGAAAATTTTCTGAATACAATTAGATAACTCTTAATTTAGGTAACGGAGAGAAATGAATCCACTGTAATGTTTGAGGCTGCTATCTGGGAGGTTCTGAGTTGATTTTTATTAAGTACTCACTCTGACCCTGGTTTTCCAGGTCGTTAGGTTTCTCACCTACCACAAATTTCTTTCCATCATTTATTTACCTTTCAGCCCTTTATCTTACCATGTTTCAAGTGGCTTCCAAGTTTCGCGGCGTACGGCAATGCCGAACAGATAGCGCGAATGGGTAAACCTAGAGGGCTGCTTGGTCAACAGGTGGTTCATCAGTATCTCCAGGCAGTTCTAACATTGAGACTAATCTTCGAGCCTGGAACTGATAGAGACGTCCGCGTATCTCTGTATTCTTCCTCTACAGCCTCCTGTAATTATTTCACTTCATCCCTTCCTCCTAGGGAATGACAGCCGTAATAAATCTCTAGGTCCAGTGAGCGAGAATTTCATTTTATACCCTCCTTTGAGGGTATAAAAATTATTATTATGTTATTATTCTACTGCTGAAAAGGTTACTTTGGCTTCATCTCTGTTAATACGAACATATCAGATAACACACTGATTATTCTCGGAAAAGTGAGGAGGTTACTGGCGCGCTTCTCAGACGAGTGCTAAGCACCAATGAACGCATTACTTCAGGCAATAGACTGCGCAGGAATCACAAATGACAGATGTTATGACCACGTAAGGTAATCAGTGCAATCATAAGCTGCTTTAAAAAATAATTGTCGATCGGTGCTTGGGAAACAGTTCTGTACACATTGCATGATGAGGAAGAAACCATTTGTCATCTAGTTTCCAGTCATTCTGCCCAGGAAAGATCAGATACACCTTTCATAGACTGCAACCTGTGACAGACAATTAATGGGCAAATAGCACAGCAAAATATGTACCGAAATAAACATCCCAACACTAAAAGCCTCTCGTGGAATGCTGTGCAGAAGTATGTAGGAAGCATAGACTGAATCTCTAATGCCTGATTTCACAAAAAATGTTAAGACTTAACACGAGTTTAGCTAGAGTTATAACTAAAATTGCATTTCACCAAGTGTTAGCTTAACACTTGTGTTAAACCTCTTGTTAAACTGACAAGCCATATTTCTATTGTTAAGTCCTTAACAATTGTAAATAGTCAAGATGGTGGGCAGCTTTTGATGTCGATTTCTATATTTAAGATCGTCTAAATGGCATTCCTAATAGAACACAGTCTATGAGGAGAAATTATTTTGAGGAGCTATAAAAAGAAACTTTTATACAGAGATGTAGACTCTCGATACAAGTTGCTATGAAGGTTACTACGGAAGTACAAGAGAGGTTAGAACGTGCATCGAAAGGAATATGCCGGTCTCGTCTTTGCTTCAAGTATTAATAACTTTGCGATTTTATAATTTACTGAATTATATGGATAATACTCTATCCACCTCCCGTCTTGAAACGTTCAAGTCACTCGTAAGTTTTGTCCTTCGCACCTTGTTTTAAATTTACATAATACTGACGAAGTTGTTTGGTGTTTCTAGTAATGACATATGCATGTGAATTAAATTCGTTTTCAATTTTTTCCCATGTGACATCTTTCTCTGTTAAATTCACCGCATCCGTCCTCTTATTTTCCACGATATCCTTATACTTAGTTTAATTAACAATTCTTTCTCCATCAATGAGGAAATTGTCCCATGACATCTCTTACGATTTTGTTCACCCGCCATTTTTTCAGCTGTGTGCAGACGAAATTGAAAATAAAAGCGCATCGCAGTAAGTTCAGAAAATAATACGACTCGTCCATAGCCTTCTATAGCTGTAATATTTACAAGTATCTTGGCGTTAACACATGTTTGTTAACATTTTCAGAAAACAGGTTGGTGAACGCAAGAAATTTAACAACTTTGATAGCGCTGTGACAATTGTTATGTTACATTTGTTAATGCGATCTTAACATCTGTTGGTGAAATCGGGCATAAATATAATAAAATGAGGAAAATAATGGAGAGTATGACTACTAACAAAAGCATTACAAAATGTCCATTCAGTTAAGATATGTTAAAATGTGAACCAGCATCCGACAACTCGATTACGGTGACGTAACTTGGATTCTGTAACGTGAGGGCTGCTCCGGGGAACTTACTGGTATAACAGAAGGGAAGGCTGAGCTGGTTGTACTATCAATGTGTACAAAATTGTAATTTCCGTATCAGTAACTTCGATTTTCTTCTTGTCATATACGGTCCAGTGGATACCTTTTAATTCTCGACTGCAAAATATAGGAGAACTAACAAGGGAACTATCCGTAATCTCATATGAGTTGTGTGCGCTTGAGGGATTGATGGCATCATCTTTACTTTGTGTAAAGTTGGGTGCAGAGTAAAGCAGGAAGTACTCGAAAATGAGTCTAGAATACGTAGGAACATATGGGCATAACACAGCACTGTACGGAAGGGATTGTTTACGCCTGACATGCCGCGGTCTACACATGGCACACGAGGCACAGAGCTGACTATCGAGGTACAGCCAGGAGGTCCAGTACGGCCGTTGGATCTCCGGCTCCGACGTTTTGCGGTTGCAGGAGGCATAGGGGGAACGTTAATAAAATCAACATACAGCAATGAACAATAGAAAACATATCCTCAAAATTATACTTAGAATGAAAATATAGGACTATATTAACTTCAAAACATTTAAATTCAACTTGCAATTTCATTATCATGCAAGAAATTCATTACAACACCACTCTATTCGAATATTTTGTTCACATCTTTCACGCACACTAACTGCTTCTGTTGGTAGTTCTGGGAGTATGTGCATCCGGTATCGTGGTTAGGAAGTTAAAACTATCTGATAGCGCCAATCAGCATTGTCGCTGCTAGGCGTGGCTTCCAAAACCAACAAGGTGTTGCCAGTTTAATTTTGTTTGGACCACGTGGCTTCAGTTGTTTGTGCTGGTGAACTTTATTTGCTATTTTGTGAGTGCGTGAATTTCGATTTTTAATGTTCCTAAATCTTATTATTATCGCCATTGGTTCGTGAAATATGCAAATGCGTGTAATACTTAAAATGCCGTGTTCCTCTGCTTGAAATTCCCGTTAAAGAACTGGCAACAGCCTGCCTCCCCCTCTCGAGAAATGTCTGAGCCGGAGAACGACCAGCCAAACTGTAATTGCAAGTGGTTGCATGCGGCACTTTACAGGCTTCAGTTGAGGGCGTTGCGGTTCTACTCCACAGCAGAGCTTTGGTGTGCATGGTTTATATACAGCAAGCATTATACCACCAAATTTTCAGCTGCATAGCGGTGTGAGGACACACTGATAGTTCCTTTGTAAGACAGAGGACACCCTCTGCATTATCACAAGGTCACGACAGCGCCTTTCTAAACTATCGTCAAATTGCGTTGTAGCTCCAAAAGGAACATATGCACAGTCACATAAAATGACATGTCCATTAAACTTTCCTATTTATACAGAGTTGAAGTATTAGAAATTCTAAGGAATAAAAGGATTCACAATGTCTTCCCCTTTTCTTAAATATAATGTAAAACAAAGTATTTACTATATAAATGTAAGACATTCGACCAATTTCAGAGCACCTGAAATATCACATAGATACACTTAAAACAAACGTTTAATAGCACTTTTATGGACAACAAAGCCTAAATTTATAATAAGATAAAGGAATGGCATACGTCACATAAAATAAATTTTTGGGCTTTTGTTTATTTATGGAGAGGTATTTTCATTAGGCTGTAATTCTTTATCGTGCAATAAATTCATAACATGCACAACTGGCTTTACTTCCCTACAGTTGAAGTCTACTAAGGATAGTCAAAAAACCTCATCGCCCTCCGCCAGATTTGAACCCGCGACTTCAGAAACTGGAAGTTAACATGTTACCCTCAGGCTAAGCAGAACGATTTTATAATTGTATAGTAACTAATCAATGTCCATATTCGCCTCGGTAGCGTAGATGGTAGCGTGTCTGCCTCACGTTCAAGAGGTCCCGAGTTTGAATCTCGGTCAGGGTGAGTAATCTGGATAAGGTTTTTTCCGTTGTTTTCCCTTATCCTGAAAGAGTCGGGTAACTCTAAGCTCCAGGGACCCCGGACTCATTTGAGCATCATTTCATCCATTTCATTCATCGTCCGATATGAATTAACGTTGGAGGACATAAATTACAACAACAACAAAATCCATATTAGAATATACGTACGAGACATTTTAACCTTTACACTAATTGGTGTCCTATGAGAACATTGTTGTTACTGCATCTAATGCAGTAAGCATTTAAACAATAAGTGACTTCTAGCAGTAGAGTGGTAGAACAAAATTGCAGGGTTGTATTAGCCAAAAAGCAGAACGAAAGCGCATGCTAGTAGTAGCCCAACTAAATTCTTAGAGCAGGGGAAGACAGGTAGTGGCGGTGTGACGTCAGCTCTGTCAGCTCTAACCGCCAAATATGCCCCCGAACGAAAGGCAGGTTAGCGTGTGACGTGACCACGCTGATTTCTGCTGCCCAAGAGGAAGGAAACAGTTTGATGTGTTGGGGTTCCGACAGCGTAGGAAAGATAGGAAACGTATCGGGTATTAATAATATGTACAACTTATATCTTGGATGTTGTAATATTAATGCCAACTGCTTTAATTACACAATTGGTCACAGTTTATAAATAATTACATTTCAGCTCTGTGCTCTGAGAAAATATATGAAACTTCAACTCGTAGTTTATCTGAAGGTCAGGCATGTTATAAAGTAAATAAAATAAAACATAAAGTAATTTTCTCTGCAAATTAGAGGAGACCCATTCAGAAGAAAATTACGTGGACATTTTCCGACACTTTCTGTTTCGTTTTTCTTTGTCTTGTTTATCACTGTCTGAACGTAATATCTGTCCACCTCGGTAGCGTGGTGGTAGAGTGTTTGCCTCACGTTCAAGAGGTCCCGAGTTCGAATGGTGAGTCTGGGTGAGTTACCTGGATACGGTTTTTTCCGGGGTTTCCCTGATCCTTAAAGACTAATTTTGGGTAACTCTAAGCTCTATGGACCCTGGGCTCATTTAAGCATAATTTCACCCGTTCCATTCATCGTCCGATATGACTTAACGTTGGAGGACGTAAAATTATATAAAAAAAAAGTAATATCTTGAGAAATTTGTAATCGAAGGTTGTACGTTAGATTGTGATACGACAAAGTACATCGAGGTTTGGACTTAGCCTAATTTCATAGCAGAAAAAAAATTGTTCGCACGCATATGTCGAGCTAAACATGCACAATGTCCATGCGGTATGTGAATACAATCTCGGAAATCTGGTTTGGGGGACATTCTTGTAAAAATCAGCCAAGTCTTTCTTGTAAGTATATTTGTTCTTCAGTAAATCGTCACATTGTAAATTTAACAGTTCCATTTGGTACTTCGCAGCTTCATTGTTCTCATCGAGTGCGCTACACCTGATTGAACCCTCAGATTCTGTACTCATAGTGCCATTTATATAGGCAACTTGTACTACACGGCTCCTGCCTGACGTTACACGCACTGCAGACCTCGCTCCCGGTTGAAATACGTCACAACTCTCGAAGCTATCTTCCTCTGTCTTAGAGTAACCGAGAAGGGAGGGTGTCATGGAAACCACATGGAAACCTGGCCTTCCAGTAACTCTCCCAAGTGATAACTTCTTTAAACCAAACTACCTTCTTTCTATTTTTTTATTTTCTTTCTTCTTTTTGTTGTGCAGGGCATTTGGGTCAATAATTCAAATTTTGACACATAATAGAAGCGGCAATGTGGATCATCTTGTATTTTATACGTATTGCAGTAAAAACCAAAGTCATTTGTAAACATCGTACCTAAATTTAAGTGTTGAATACTTGCTGCATTAGAAGCAAGAATCCATGTTATTTTCTTACTGTTAATGTTCTCTAATTTTATGATAATTTAGCGATATATTCAGCAATTACGTAATGGTTAAACCGTTGTGGTAGGCAGGAATGCATGTGAAATATAATAGTTACGGTTACCTGATAAAGCTTGCGTGTGGTTTTATTACAGCAGCAATTACTTGTCGACCTTAAAAGTGTCTCAGGTTATGACTAATGGCATTGCGTTTGGTTAATTATTCCAAAATTAAATTTAACCCTTATCCAACAAATTACGGTGTAACTTGAACTTTGGACGCCATTTGTTGTGACCCTTGATGCTGGTTCTGATTATTATTAGCCCCATTCTACGTGAAGAATAAGGTGAGACAGTGATTTGTACAGCATGGAATAGGTATGTTTTAAAATTTAGTACTCTACAACTGTGACTACCATGAATACAGTTGTGTAATTACATGAACTCACATGTTTTGAGGTACGAGGGGAGCTCAGTAAGTAAGGCAACACATGTTTTTTCTCTGCCAATTTTGTTTGTAAAACCTGACATTTCTTGTGGAACATTTTCAAACATTCCCGCTTCGTCTCGTAAAGTTTCATTGACTTCCGATAGGTGACAGCGCTATACGGAGCTTTTAAAATGGCGTCTGTAACGGAGGTGCGTTTCAAACAACGGGCAGTGATTGACTTTCTTTCGGCGGAAAACCAGGGCATCTCAGATATCCATAGGCACTTGCAGAATGTCTACGGTGATCTGGCAGTGGACAAAAGCACGGTGAGTCTTTGGGCAAAGCGTGTGTCATCATCGCCGCAAGGTCAAGTAAAACTGTCTGATCTCCCGCGTGCTAGGCGGCCGTGCACAGTTGTGACTCCTGCAACATTGTAACGTACGAACACTCTCATTGGAGATGATCGCCGGATCTCAATCAAACAGCTTAGTGCTCAACTTGACGTCTCTGTTGGTAGTGCTGTCACAATTGTTCACCATTTGGGATATTCAAAGGTTTGTTCCCGCTGGGTCACTCGATGTCTAACCGAAGACATGAAGAGCAAAGGAGAACCATCTGTGCGGAATTGCTTGCTCGTCATGAGGTTAATGGTGACAGTTTTTCTGAAACATTGTTACCGGCGATGAAACTCTTCCTACCCGAGAGGAACTCACAAAACTTCAGTGGACTATTCTTCCGCATCCTCCTTACAGCCCCGATCTAGCATCGTCGGATATCCATATGTTTGGCCCAATGAAGGGCGCAATCCGTGGGACGTACTACGCGGATGATGAAGTAATTGATGCAGTACGACGTTGGCTCTAACATCGACCAGTGGAATGGTACCCTGCAGGCATACAGGCTCTCATTTCAAGGTGGCGTAAAGCCGTAGCATTGAACGGAGATTACGTGGAAAAACAATGATGTGTAGCTAAAATATTGGGGAATAACATGGTGTATTTGAATGCTGAATAAAATAAACCCTGTTTCAGAACAAAAAAAAAAAAATGTGTTGCATTACTTATTGAACCGCCCTCGTAGTTGTCTTGTAACTGTCCCAGAGCGAATAGAGATAGGAGTGTCGTTTACAAGTCAATGAGGTCGGCATGCCCCTTTTTCTTTGGTCCTTTTAGATATCAAGGTGGTGGAAGTTGGGCTGAAATACTGTTTATTCAACATGGAATACGTTTAGATTATCACTGAATGGGAATTAATATGTTATTAGAAGAAATTGACAACATTGTAACAAATAATGCAACAAATTTACAATAAATAATGTAATTCACATAATAAACACTAGACAAAAGTATAATATCCATTATCCCAGTGGTAAATTTTCTTGCTTCCAGAAAGGTGTGCATTATGAAACTATCAAAATATTTGACGCACTTCCTAATGTTCTTAAAGAAAAAAATTATAGTTTCGGTGCTTTTAAAAATGCTGTTAGAGAGTACCTTTGCTCAAAATATTTTTATTCTGCACAAGATTATCTGAATGACAAATTATCTGATAATGCTTCAGTAGCTCTGTAAGTAGTATCTGTTTCAGTGACAAATCATTACCAGTAAATCTTTGATGCATGTTGAAAGTTTATTTTTAAGGTTGAGACGTACTGGCATAAGCCAAGTGAAAGCTGATTTAAAAAGTATTTGATTTTGTATCATATATAATTATCCCTGCATGTTTTACATATTGCTGTTAATATTGCCTGCATACTATAATATGTGTCGTATGTTAACTTTTCAAGTCACACACACACACACACACACACACACACACACACACACACACACACACACACACACACACACACACACACACACACACACACACACACACACACACACACACACACACACACACATATATATATATGTATATGCTATTAAACTTTATACCTCTGGACATGTTCAATGTTCACAGCCTGTTCTGGCTACAGGTGAACCTACTGAACGCAAATCAATCTAATCTAATCTGCAGGCGTAAATGGCGCGTCAGCTTTAGGTCGAAGTGATGCATGTCTCGATATTGCAAGCCATACATCCACGTGGATTTAACCAGCGACAAATTTATTCTTTTTACGCGAAGTGAGGAAGCAGAAGAACCTTTGATGAGATGCTTTACTTATTCAAACTATATGTGGGTTTGAATTACATTACTTATGTACACTCTCCAGTTTAGTTTGACATCTAATCCCAGGTGTCCCACTGATCCAGCACTCAATAATTCCTTGCCCTACAGGTGACTGACAACTGAATATTCTATTAATAGAGATAAAATCCATAACATAGTACTATTCATTTAATTCATCTTTACTTTATACTTGTAGCAGCATTCATTTACCATGGTTAAAAACCACTGCAGGTTTGTTGGTGCTTTCAAGCAGCATCTCTACAAAGAATCTTTAACACCATCTGTAAACCCTGCATTCGTTAGGTCGCAATCTTCAGGAAAATCTGACAACATTTTGGTAGAGAAATGGTCTAGCTACACCTCCTTGTGGATTACTGGACAGCTGCATTCTTGTGCTTCGCTGCAAATGAACTGTTTGACATGATACGTGGGGACCTGCTTATATTTTGAGTCTTGGCAACCCTGAATGTTGTAGGTGCCATTTGCGTTTCCACTGGAAAGTTCGACATTGTTACCATAACCTACTTCACACATTTTGTCAATAGAGCGTCATTTGTTTTGTTTACATTAACTTGAAAATTGTGTCTCAACAAAACATGGAATTAACTCGTGATGATTTAATACGACTTTCGACGGGGATTATGAAGACAAGAATGGATCAATCAACCAACTTCCGCATTGGGCAAAGAAGCTCCATCCTTAGCACTGTGAAATGCCGGTTTCATCCTGGCCGTCGTTCGCTCAATAATGTAGTTCGTGAAGGTCGTCCAATATCAGTTGTTATGCCAGAAAACATTGATGCTCTGCAAAAACTAATCATGCAAGATCATCATGCGACATTTGTGAGGTTGAGGTAATCCTAGGCATTAGCTCCACCGCTATATATAAAAATATTTTATGACTATTTAGCCATGAAAAAGGTTTGCTCTCGTTGGATTCCGCATAATTTGACGCAATCTCAAAAAGGTGCTCGTGTCGATTGGTGTACAAAAATGCTCAAGAAATACAATGGAGGTGACTCAAAAAACGTATATAAGATTGTAACAGGTGAAGAATCATGTATCCATGCGCATGAGCCGGAACGTAAACAGCAGACGACTGTATGGGTGTTTCAAGATGAAGCAAGTCCAATAAAAGTTGTTCGCACTCGAAGCACTTCGAAGTAAATGGTCGCCTGCTTTTTCAGCAAAACTGGCCATGTGGCAACAGTAGCTTTTAGAGGAACGAAAAACGGTCAATGCAGAATGGTACACAACCATTTGTTTGCCGGAAGTCTTCGGTGAAGTAAGGGAAACCAACAAGAACCATATAATGCGAACGAACACATATCTCGTCTGACAACTGAATATTTTAAGGCTCAAATAGTAGAAATGATGGGTCATCCGCCATACAGTTGTAGCGGTATTGCCCTTATGCACGGCCGCTGGAATGATGGATTATCTTTGCACCCTGTCGGGAAGCTATTTGTAGCGTTGTTTCTCGATGTTCTCCGCAAGCGATGTGTTGTCGCAACAAACGTTTCTTCTTATTGTAGCTCCGGTTCGCATGAGATCTTATCTTGGTCGTGGTATCGGATAATTTAAGTATGGGAACTTAATGTGAAATTAATTTAATAAAGCTGAAAATTTCTTTTTATTCAAATCCGAAACTCAATTTCAATATGTTCTGTAATTTAAATCAATATAATTACACAATTTAAAACAATACTTTTCTCCCGTTGATGAATAAACATCCAGCACTTCCACACGCATCTACTCAAGTTGAAGTCAGGATGCACAAAAAAAAAAAAAAAAAAAAAAAAACCCTATTATTTCTTATCCGACTATTGACTTTTACCTCTCGCCTCTATAACTACCAAATAAACGTCTTTTCACTGGTCCACGTCAACACATTGCGTAATATCACTTTTGCAATTACCAATAATAAAATATTACATCATCCTGTATACATGTTACATCATCTCATGACCACCTGAATTTTACACTTTCATTTCTTGTGCATGTTAACATAAAATTGAATGAATTTAACATTGCTCTGGCACTTATATATTAACAACTCACAGTCCTGATTTGGCATCCAGTGACTTCCTTTTGTTTCCGAACATCAAGAATAAATTGCATGGATAACGATTTTCGTCGACAGAAGAAGCCGTTGATGCCTTCAAAACCCATGTTTTGGAAGTGTCTCAAAGAGGTTGGAGCAATGCTTTGACAAATGGTTCAAACGGGTGCAAAGTGCATTGATCATAAAGGAGAATAGCTTGAAAAACAATAAAGCACATTTCAATGAGAAATTACTTTGTTTTAATTGTTATTCTCAAAATATAAATAGTACCCCTCGTATGATGGCTTCTTGTAAACAAGAAGCTCTCATGCCAAACTTTGTCCATAAAATCCCTCATTTCTTCGTTTATTTTCCGACTGGTTGATTCTTTTCTCGCGTGGTATGCAATAAATACATTGACAGCTGTATAATTATTATTGGTTTTAATCAGTAATTCGAAAATTATTGTGACGCATTCCCCAACTCTTGAAAAGACCCTTTCATCCATATAGCGTACTCCTAAATATCACTTGGAAACCTTACATATTTCCCCAGTTTAACTCACCCTACACCAAGTAATTCAACATGTATGAATTAATCACAAGTAATCAGAGTTAGGTGAAAGTATTAACTTCTTTCTCCTGTTGATCTTACTCATTCTCAAACACCTGATGCTAAACTTGGTGTTTTCTTTCAGCTACATTACAAAAAATTATTATTCTGGGTTAATTACATTTTGAGAAAAATGAAAACTACAAGTCAATGACATTCCTATAAACCGTTTTCTGCATGTGGCTTTCTTTATTTTTCCTGGAAGATCAAGGATTTATACAGTTAAATTTGCTTAAAACTTTCTAAAAATACAAATATTTTAAGTACCTACAAAAAATAACACTTTGAAACTTTAAATTCAGTTACATTCTATACCTTTTGATCTCTGAATCAGAGCTTCAACAGGTGATCAATAGAATACGATCTAATTGTTAGGTGTCTCTGTTCAGTGATCTACCTCCAATGGATTTTACCACACTCCGAATGTTTCTTATACTTTTGCGCATTAAAAATGTTCTACGCGATGTGGGTTGCAAAGAAAATTGGCCAGATTTTCTGCAGAAGCTCAGAGAAACTGACCTTTAACAACTGGCCACATTTATAAGTTGCTCAAAATAAGACATAGGGTGAATAATTCAAGTACTACAGGATAAATTGTTACAAACATTATATTTAAAACCTTTTTGTTCTAAAACAGCCATAAAAATGCAAAAATATCCTGTATATTCTAGGATAAATTGTCACAAAACTTATATTTAAAACCTTTTTGTTCTAAAACAGCCATAAAATGAAAAAATATCCTGTGCATAATTTTGTATATAGGTATTTTAATTATGTGGAAGCACTTTTCTATAAAATAAAATGTAAACATTTCTGTAAGCTATGAGACACGATTATTTACCTGAAAATGTAGAAGTATAACAAAGGCTTATTCTCAAAAAAATCTGAATCTATCTACACGAAATTTAAAACAGAATTATAAACAGAATAAATCAACATGTGGAAACATTTTGGACACTTCTAGATAAAACCTGCAAATTCAAGAAATTTCACATATTGATACTCTTAAAGTACGACAGCCAATCAAAACCGTCATAACAATGATTCTAAGCGTTTATTGCATTCCGCATGTTTTAGATACGTACAACAATGATGTGAAGTAAAATTTTAAATGTATAAATAATACCGCCTGACTGTAAAGGCGAGAGGATCTAAGGGTTGAGAGGGTGCTTGAAACACAGTAGACCATCTTGGATAGTTAATTTTCTCACATTATCAGTTTGTTTACTTTAATATGTGTACGTGAATCACCCATGTTGCCAGATCCAATATTTGTACAGTCTACCCACTACTGGAAGGCAAGCGGGGCCTGAAGTGGGAGAGGGGTTTGAACTGTTTATCTGCTCTGGTAGGGGACCTGTTCACTTTGAAATAAGTTTATGAGAGGCTGGCCCAGTAGTTCAGTCAGTAGAGCACCCGCCTACTGTGCTAGGAGTCCCAGGTTTGATTCCCGGCGTTGGGATGGGGATTTTTCTCCAACCACCTCATCTTTCCCAGAGTCTGGAAGTATGAATGAGAGAGTGTACGTGATATAATGATTAAAACCCAACGAATACACGTTAATACCTTCGATATGTTCCAAAGGAGAACGGCCGCCGATATGACAATTGCAGTTAAAGGTGGAGTATAAATGGAACAAATAAATAAGTTTCTGAAAGTGTAAATGAGTAACCCATGCTGTCAGATCTAATGATCGTTTCAGTAACTGCAGTGTAGGGATTATGCGTGGATCAGTTATGTGACAACAATAATCCTAGCAACATCCGGAAGGCGAGCATAAACACAATGCGAACGGCAAAAGTGGTTACGTTACACATTCCTTGCCTTTTTTGTATTGGGTGGACAGTGTGTAACTGGTGTGACAGTGTTACACATTTATCTGTCAACAATGTGTACTAGTGTTCACAAACATGAAACCGTAATATGTTTACGTAGTGCTTACATCAACTTTGCCTTCTTTAGGTGGTCAAGTAGTACATAATTTGTATATTAGTGCCAATCATTATAGTCTCGTTCAGTCTTATGTTGGACAACACCAGACTATCGCTCGACCTTGGACATTCTTGTTTTGCATTCTTTGTGGAAGAAAGTTTGTAGTTCCAGGTGCTTAAGAATTCCTAAAATGCTGGCTAATAAGAAAACTACGAATACATGTTACTTAGTTCTACATATCTTCTCTCCTACGCATTGTAAATAGAGGTAATATTGCACCTCCACCCCAATCGCGACGTCGTTATTTCACCGGAAACCATGTTTTAAAATATAAACAAAAAATCATTTATAGAAAAAAATCAATTTTCCCGTTAAAATGTAATATATTTCATGATAAATGAATATTTTATCTTGAATTTTCTAGGAATGTCCTTAGAAGTCCTCTTCATCCCAGATGACCTTTGCTTAACTAATAACCTATAAAAGACGGACAAATTCTTAGTAGATAAAAAATTTAGACTTTGTTACAGCACACAGTTTGTCAAATGCATGTTTTAAATGAAGTATTTTGTAAATATTTCTTGTTATTTATTCGCATTTTGCAATTTCTATACTTTTCTTAAATTTAAAGTTATTTACGGTTTTATCTCTTATTCTTACAAAGAGAATGGAATTTCTGAGCTGTCATATAATAATCAGCTATGCTTTTAAAGGATTTGACTGGTTTAAAACTTACATACTATATTCCCACATTTCCCTTGCACTTTACAAGAAAATTAGCATAACTAGGGTTAGTGATATTTAGCATTTTGAAATCAGAAATTTTGCATTTTTATTTTTACATTTAGCATTTTGTAGCATTTATACATTTCCAAATTAGCATTTTATAGCATTTTGAAAAAAAAAATTAATTTGAGTTATTTTTTAATAATGAATATTAATATTATTTATAAGAAATTTTAAAACACATTTAAGGAGGATTATTAATTACAGTGAGTTAAAAGTGCATTACGTGTCAATTTATTTTACATTAATACAGAAATATAGAAATATAGAACGAGGTGATACAGGCTAAAGCATACATGACACAAAAAAGATAAATCCATACTGATGTAAAATTGACACAACGAAAAGAAAATGCACAAAATTGGCCTATGCCATAACTCATAATTTTATGATTCTGTAACGCTGTTGAATGAAAGCAGTGAACATATTTCAAGATTCTGTTCTGTCATTTAGGTCCTCATGTTACTCAAATCAAATTATATTTACTGAAATATCTCTCAGCACTTACGTTGCTGGTAGGACCCCAAATGTATTGCAGAGCAATGGTGAAACAATAAACTAATTTATCGGGAAAGGTTGTTTTCCACATTCCACAAGAGTGGTCACTTAGTTTATAACTGTCTAAACATGCAAAGGTTCCACCGACACTTCAGTGAAAGTTTGCAGAAGAAAACTAATTGGAAACAAATAATTACTTGGAAAATCTTCGATTTCACATTTATATCGCATTTTGAGTCAATTTCGTTCTTTATTGCGCTATATCGCATTTTCGAAAAATCACTACCCCTAGCAATATCACATTTCTTGATAAATATGAAGTGTATAGAGAAATAAGCATATGTAGCAATAGTTTGTACAGGAGTAGAGAATTTTCTTTAGATAAGTTTGATCTTGAATACGTTAAAAAAGTGACCATATTTAAAACAGCAAGATAATTTCAACCAACGTTTAATATTAGTAAATGGAAAACCTCCAAAACATTTTAAAATATGGGGAATGTAGTTCTAGCAGGGGGCCACGCTTGGCCGAACAGTTAGGCCCGGGTTCAACACCAGGCGACCGCATGTGAGATTTGTGGCAAATGGGCGGATTTTCTCCGGGATTTCCGGTATTCCCCGCCATCATCCCTCCAATTTCTCCATTATCACATTTCCTTTCATTCATTTCGCACTCATTCTGTCATTTACTTCTGTCACTCTCATATCAGGCGTCGGGCTGATCACCCATCCTAGGTTCTTTAAGCGATACGCAGTTTCGGTTCCTACACCCGACCCTAAGAGACAGAGAAACAACAATCCCGTAATACCACGATAGTTTTAGTACTAGGAAAGTTGAAAAAGTAGTTCCAGTTGTTATTTATTAAATTATGCCATATATTTGCGAAATTAACAGGGACATAGGGACGACTGACAAATTTTCCCTCAGTTATTTTTTCTTTGTACATTATATCTACTTGTTATAGCCCTCAAGTTTACATCAAATTTAAAACACTATAAAATTATTGGAATGGCCATATCATGATTTAAAACCCTTGCTGATCTTTAAATGGCATGCACGCCACTGGACGTTGATAGCGTGCGAGCGTGCCGTGTCACCAAACATGGCTACCGGACCAGAGGATGATAAATATTGCCTGCTGCTGGCGGAGACAAAGATGGAGGTGGCGGTCGTGCGGTTTCATCACAAAGAGATTTAGAGTATTCTTGTTTAATTGTGTGATTTCTTCCCTTACATATTTCTTGGCCATTGAGTCGAGAGCTTACAAATCTCTTGAAATCTGCTGTTAGCACGGTCGACATTCAATGCCTCGGTGGGGACAACATGCATGACATAACCTTACTTTAGCTGCAAGCGATGCGTAACACGTTTTGGTTTGTTTACTTTACAACATTCCTAAATCCATACATAATCCTCTCACAAGCAGATCAGGTTAGCTATAATAGTATACACAACCTTGCCGCTTGAGATGCCCTGCAGATATTAGTCTTAGTTTATTTCCCAGCACTTCATTTGTTTTCATTTATGTTCCTTCACGAACAGCTGAACGTAAATACAGAAATATGGGGAGGCAAAACCAAACACGAGGTTGGTATTTTATGTCCTATTTAAGGAGCAAGATTGTAAAATTAATGGAAAAAAATCAAGTTTTTGTTATCGCTTGTTACCTTATTTTCTGTATCACCTGTAGTCCTCTTTATAATAATTAGACTGATATCACAATTAAGGTGTTCACAGCAGTGAAGCGAAACCAGCTCCTATCACACGATTCACTCCACTTAGGGGAAATACTTAAATGTCTCTGCTAGGCTAAAGATAGATATGAATTTATTTCCATTGGATGGAAGCGAGGTAGCAACGAGCTTACTGCAGTCAGTGTAAGATTCTGTCCATTCAGCAGGAGAGAAAAGTTTTCTCTATAGTAGAGCCGTCCATAGTTTATATGATGATGTAAACAAAGCGGGAAAATGTATTACTCCGCAGGCAACTGTGATTGGAGGGAATAGACGCGCCGTTTTATTCACCACGTGTCAAGCATATGAGCTCTCAACGAACTTGAAAAGTTTTGCTTTGCCTTTTCGATGTTTAAGTAGCTTATGTGGTAGCACTGCGTTAAGAATAAATGGAAATATATATCTAATGTATAATATACAACGGCTGTTCAATAAAGAATGATTATGATTTTTTACGGGCATAATTTTTCGCACTAAAATTCAATCTTATTGTATTCTGTTAGCTTAATGAGAAACAAACATGCCGAAGTAGTTTCATTGTTGCCACTTCTGGTTCCCGCCTGTGAGAACCAGGCAAATTCAGACATGTTCAGTATCGCCTACTGCTGCAATGGAGGTAACATGCGAGGAACAATATGCGGCTTTGAAATTCTGCTTTCGTCTCAACAAATTTTTAGTTGAGGCCTATACAATGTTACAGGAGGTCTATAGAGAGTCTGTTTTTCCCTACAGCAAGCTCGAAGGTGGTTTAAAATGTTTAAAGAGGTGAGACAATCAATTTCAAAGGAAGGTGGACTCGGCGCTGCAGTTACTGCTCTTACGGAAGAAAACATCAACACTGCTGCTGCCATTGTGAGACAGGACGTCGAATAACCTTAAGATCATTTTCTGAAATACTGAACATTTCATTGGGTGCCACCCATACCTTGGTGACAGAAACATTACACATGAGACGTGTTTGTGCGCGATGGGTTCCAAGACTGTTGATTCCCGAACAAATGACATTCGCATGCACGTCTGCTTGCAGTATAAGTTGATGTTAGAGGAAGATCCGGAGGTCCTTTCAAACGTAATCACTGCCGATGAAACTCGGCTACATCATTTTGATCCTGAGAGCAAACAGCAAAGCTCAGTGTGGAAATCTCCTTCATCACCAACCCCCAAAAAAGCAAAAGTGGTTGCTTCTGCTGGGAAAGTTATGGTCATCTCATTTTTTGATATTCATGGAATGGTTTATCTGCATGTTGTACCTGCACACACATCAGTAACTGGACAATACTAGAGGGATGTCCTGAAAACATTGCCAGGTCCATATCAGGCGCAAAAGACCACATTTCCGTAAAGCAGGCTGGATGCTGCACCACGATAATGCGCGGCCGTATATTGCAAATGTTGTTGCTGAATACCTTGCAAAGATCAACGTGAAGTGCATCTCTCACCCTTCCTGTAGTCTGGATTTAGCCCCATGTGACTCTTTTCTATTACCTAACTTGAAGAAACGCCTTCCTGGGAGGCATTATTCATCACCAGAAGCGGCGGTGAAAGCTGTGGAGGTGATTTTGAAGGATCTCTCAAAAATGGTTTCTAGCATGTCTTTGAAGACTGGCAGAAACGCTGGGACAAGTGCATCGCATTCAGGGGAGACTATTTTGAGAAGGACCAACAAAATTATTAGGATGAGTAAAGATACGTTGTCAAAAAAAAATCTAATTGAGAGAAGGAACTTGTAACCGGTTTATTTGATAGTCGAATAATCTCAAAATGGCTGTGGGCCCCCAGATACCCTGACCTAACCTCACCGGATTTTTTCTTGTGGGGGGTATCTAAACATGTATAGATGCTGGTGGAGGACACTTCCGACATTTTCTCTGAGATATAAATAGTGTAATGTAATCTCCCAATTGTGTATTATACTCTCCCAACGTTGCATGTGTCCTATTATTTGTTCAAAATTTATCGCCTATTGAAATTGTTCAGGTTTATATGCATCACACTGTAGTAAAAGCTGTTGAACCTGCTCCATTTGTTGTGGATTTAGTGAAATTGCACCCTTGTATAGTGGGACTACACAGGGTTACTACAAGCGGTTACTTTATTTTATATGCTATTTTAAATTTTGCTCAAAGCCCTCTTTGTCAACTTTGTCTCCAAAGAAAGCTATAATAAAGGTGGTTTTTGCGCCCAAAAAAGATTTACTTTCGGGTTTGAGCTGGCGACTTCGAGAACCAGAAGCTTAGCAGCTACCCTATAAGCAGAATGGCAATGATTAAAATCTCTTTTCAAAAATAATACATTTGAATGTAATAAATGCAGTATTTGGAATGGGAAATATTAAATATCCTATCTTGGATCATACATTTACATATAAATTAATGTTAAAATAACCATAAAACCAAGTATGTTACTTTGATGCTGGTTTCTAACACCTGTGTACGTTTTAAGTACCGTTGTAAGTATGTACACTCCCTGTGGATGTTTCTTCTTTTACAATAATTATCTTTACAATTTCATTTTGGAATTTTCAGAAAATAAGAAAATATGAAAATCTGTTGACAATCGTTCAATTTGCTAACATTTTGACTATGGTTATTTTATCTGATTGGTTATACTTCACAGCCTCGAATCTCACATATACATATACAGCCTGTTTCAAAAGACACCGATTGATTATAGTCGTTGTGTAATTTATAACTTAACTTGATCGAATTTCCGTGTCGCAGCTTCGAAGTTCTGTTAGGTATAATTTTATGCAGCGTTAAATATTACGTGATTTTTGTAATTAGTCAGCGCAGGAACCACTGGTGTGAAAACAAAAACATTACTCCTTGCTCTTTATCAGTGACCCTAGCCTGCCTTTAAGGTAATGGGGCAAAGGGCAGTTACTTCTGAAAAAGTCGACTGACAACTCGCACAGTTGCTAAGTTGCTCTTCAGTGTAAAACTACACATTCCGTCCTAACAGGGAGGACTTTGCGTGTACTTAGCAAATCCAAGCAATTTGGAGCGCTATATGAAGGCCGAAATGATGGTTATGGTTTTGATGGATGGAAGAGCTGAAGGGAGTTCAACGAACGCACGATTAATTTAGTTCCATTAAAAATATGAATTGTAAAACTAGTTACATCAATGATAATAATTATTTGTTTAACTTCAGAGCATTTTGTTATGATCTTAATTGTACAATACTTTCAACCACATACTGTAAATATCAACAGCTTCTTTTTCAGTTACAAAAGCTTTATTTAGTATTATCAAACACCTGAAATAAAATGCTCGTCTTATTGTATAAGCCATTTAGTTTCGGTTAATTTATTTACAATTCTTTGATGTTCTCTGTTCTGTTTATCGTCTAATGCTTCCATCCTCAACTTCACTACCATTAACTTCCCTCTAAAAGGTATAAGTTGCATATGTCCACCAGCTTATTTGCCATCATGGACTGCTATAACGGAATTTAGGAACACGTTAAACACTAATTTGTTTCAAAAGCCAAAGATATTCTTAACAGGTAAGCAAGCTACTGTGGAGTATGCCGCTATGTTTACAGTTACAGCTACAGCACGCAGAAAGGCATGTGACCTGCACCTGCTAACTCCGAAAGCGTGAGGCACTCATCGTTTTTCCTGTCACTGCCTAATCCACACTCATTTTGGAGCTTTTTTTATGTGGCTCTATTGGCGGTAAAAGCTATCTATATGTGTCACATAGAAGCTGAGCTACTATTTCTGTATGTTGGTTCAGTATCGTTTTGAAACATTCTGTATATACACCAGGTGACACAACTACCCGTCGTTCAGGTAGGTAGATATCCCTTCGTGCGTTAGAGCAGTTGCGGAATGCAACTAGGTAAATCCAGTTAGGACAGCAGTGACGTGACCGGATTTTGTTCTGCAGCGAGCATCGCGAGGCAGTTACCAGGCTTGAACTGGAATGTGTAGTATGTGATAATTAGGTCTAGGAAGTTGAGGACCTATACATTGTCTAAAAAGGACCTTTTAGAAACCTAAAAATATCCGGAAATGGCCTAAAGATTAGAAAAAAAGGACGTAAAGACGTTTTACTAGGCTTGGTTTTTGGCGTGTTTGCCAAATTGTTAAATTTCAGTTTTCCTAATAACAATAATACAAGTATTGATTTACCTTTTGCAATTCCATACAACGTATCCAGAATATGCCATGTACAAGATCAAGCAGGAAATCTGTAGGGGAAACATAAATAAATCATAAAGCGATAATAGCAATCATGATAATTTAATGCGTTCATGTAGCGTGTCCCTGAAATCGTGTTCGCGTGTCACCCAGTGGCACGTGCCGTGGGTTCGCTATCCCCAAGTTGAGTAAAGTATTTGAAACCCTACATTACAGTTTCAAAATATTAATTTCATCGTCTAGAGAATTCTGTGCGAAATTAAATTCATAAAGTTCTGGTGTGCTCCTACACCGATGATCATTTAATGGTTATCCCTTAATAAAAGTGTAGCTTCTAATAATTCAACTTTAATCAGGAGTCGAATATTTTATTACAAATGGTGCTGAAACCACATTTAGCTGTTTGAATCACAAATAGTTTATCTTTTCTTTAAGTCATCCAAAAAATTTTGAAAAAGAAAGGGTTTAAACTTCAAATTTTGCAGCCAATTTAGTTTTGAGTGTGGGGAAACAAAACATACAACAAGGAACAATGAATAACTGTGCTACAAACCCTTGCTTGACACAAATTGATTGTTTAAGGATTTTTAATTTTCTTCTACAACTTTTGATAAATATCTTCTGGGTTGTCAGTTAAATAAAATCAGTAACAATTTAGTTAAGAAGCTGAGACAGGTATTTTATTTGTAATGCGACTATCCCCAACGTATAACATTTGAATCACATAATTTTCAGAACATGAAAATAAAATAACAAATTTTCAATGTAAAGACTTGTTGAAAAATATTGTATTTTACCTTCTTAAGTTATGCTACCCACACTTTGACCGGCTAAGAATGGTAAAACTGTCGGTATTTTAAGTTCATTTTGGCTGGCCCCGTAGCTCAGTCGGTAGAGCACCTGCCTGTCATGCTAGTGGTCCCGGGTTCGATTTCCGGCGGTGGGGTGGGGATTTTTCTCCGTTCAAAATAATTCCATCTTCCCCAGAGTCTGGAAGTATGAATGAGAGTGCGAATGTGTGCGTGATGTAATGGTTAAAATCAACCGAACAAGAGTTAACACCTTCGATATGTTCCAAAGGAGAACGGCCGCCGATATGACCATTGTAGTTAAAGGCGGGGTATAAATGGAACAACAACAAAATGTTCATTTCTCTCTGAAACTATCTAAATCAAAGTTAAAATCTGTACTGATCGTTCAGACGTAATATTTCATTCGTTTAAAATAGAGGATTTGGGTTTCTAACACAACACGTTGTTTCTCTAAAGACATTTACTTCAAAATTTTGCCTTAAATTTCAAAATAAGAAACGCAAATATTTTCACGTATATATTTGAGACACAAGTATAACTCTAGTTCAGTGAATTTAACAGATTATTTTGCAAGTATGAAAAGCTATATGACTTTCACCGTATTTTCAAAAGTATATATTATCTAACAAAATGCACATTATTCAGAGATATTCGCAATTGAAATTCCATTCCTTTAATGAATTTTCAAGTGGTCTCATTGTTATTTTATTACTCCTTTGTTATTTTATTACTCCTTTGTTATTTTATTACTTAAAACTGTAGCTATGGTTTACACACAACAGAATAATGAAGTTTATTCCAATGTTAAATTCAATTGTTTTAGTACACTCTTACAATGTATTGGCATTCAAAGAGACGTTGACTGAATGCCATTACAAGATGTTAAAGTCTGTTTAACTAACTCGTGTGCACGTCGGTCGACTCCTTTGACGAAACCTTATAATCATTTTACAACCCCGGCCCTCCTTCTCCCAGACCTCTCTGCAAGGTTGACACCTTTCTCAATACGTCATGGCTATCGTACGAGGTTTCGTCTAAATAAATTATTTTATGTCCATTACTGCGAAACTTCCTTAGTTTTGACAAATATCGCCAAACTACAATTCTACTGGATTCCATAATAACCCTCATCTTATTCAAAGTGCGGTATTTGAAACTCAGCTCCTTTAGGAGGCCGCGCAAAGTGCAGTGCCCATAAAGAAAATCACAAATTTCTTGCAAATGTGCAACCAATTCATCTAAGGTGGGCGCTCTCTCTTTTGCATGGAATCTATAAATTTCTCGGCGAATTAAATCGCATGTGAAATTATCTACTTTAGAGAAACGTTTCCTTTTGTTTTCACACTTGTTCAGCGTCTTTGGTATTCCTTTCGTCACAATATTTCTTACTGTATTTCTGTGAATACCCAGAATATATCATCAGTTTCATTACAAGACCCCTTACCAAGGTTATTTTTCAGCACATACTTATATGTGTTCAAAACAAGCGCTTGAATTTTCTTAGAAAGAGTTCCGGTTATAACTTTGTTTTTTGAGGCTTTTCCAGTAACACAACTCGGCCCAGCAACACTTTCCAATTTATTCACATTATTGTTATCACTTTGATTATTTTCACTTGACTCAAAGTTATCTACTACTTCATTTGCATTTACCACTGCATTCCCCTCCCATGGTCTCCACATCGTGACACATAACGAATTTCTGCACGTAATGAAACAGATCAACTGGAAGTTGGAACTTTGGCAACTGAGACTCCACGTGGAGTAAATATGCGACTGTCATTTCAAGAAAATCAAGGTTGCTATTGGTCCTCAGCGATAGTGTTCTTTTTCTGAAGTGTGGAGATAGATTTATGACGGTCATTAGTGGGCGGGAGGGTCAGGTTCCTTTGAGTGTGAACTGCACACCCGTTGACTAGACAGACTATAAAATATTTTAAGTTCGCGTAAACAATTATTAATTTCCTGAACTTATACTTGTTCGCATCCTTTCATGTAAGGCATACTTCAATTTAAACAAAGATAGGGAAATATTAATGTTTTAAATCTTAGAAATCTTTGTTGCAGATCAATAAGAATAGTAATTTTGCAAATAGTCATTTCTTTCACACTAGCCGTGTATAGGCGAAAGTTTGGATGAGTAGAGCCAGACTGAAAAATTCAATGCCATAGCCGGGATTCGCACCACGGATCTCTCGCTCTCCGCGTGGTTGCTCTAAACCACTGAGCTACTATGGCCAACACGCCAACATAACTCGTATGTTTCCCGGTAGACCACTAGGGGTTCCTATATGCTATAAGACACGCATCTTTTTGTGCCGACTTACTATGGTGTAAGTACTTAAGTCCCAGGCTTCATAGTTAAACCACTAGGTATGTTTTATTTTAGGTAAATTGACGGAAATAATCATTTATTTCAAACTAGCCGTGTGTAGGCTAAGGTTTGAATGAGTAGAGCCAGAATGAAAATTTCAATGCCATAGCCGGGATTTGAACCATGGATCTCCCACTCTCCGCGTGGTTGCTCTAAACCACTGTGCTACTATGGCCAACATACCGAATTATTTTATTAATTATATTTATATGTTATAATAATTATATTATTAAGTAATAAGTAATTATATTGGGTAGTTTATATAATTCAAGACTTGAGACATCAGAAACGGTCCGTTGAAATGAGAAAGCGATGTTAAGTTTTAGTTAGCTCAAGAGCATGTTGTAGTCACAACTGCTCTCAAAATCTTTCGACAACACCAGAGGCCATAGGCTTTCCCAGTACCATGTAAGAAACATCAGTGCACGAGAGATCAAAGAGGATTATACACCGAATTTATCAAAACAGTTTTATCAGTAGTGGTGAAAAGTATGTTGACCAACGAAAGAAGAAAACAAAATTCTAGGCAGCTCAAAGCAGTCTCCGGTGTGCCAATTTAGAGATATGTGAAATTAGAATTATTGTAAGTGAGATAAAGAGATAAAGACATTACAGGTGTCGAGGCAGATATATTCACATACAAATGTCGCAGATTACATGTTTCTGCCTGCATTTCGTGATACAACAGAAAATTACAGAGCTCTTATCAAAAGAAGAGAAAATGTTAGTTACGTAACGGTGATACTCAGGTGTTAACCTCATGTTCACATATGGGTTGACAATGGTAATGTTGAAAATGAACCTGTTCTTGTAATATAGTTCCTTCTACTTTTCTTATCGCGAGAGAGAGAGAGAGAGGGGGGGGGAGGGAGAGAATTCTGTTCTGGTTTGAAGAGTTTCTTTGTTGAAATGAAGTTTTATCACTCTTGAACCTTCCAGTCACTGATTGCTGAATTCCGATATCCGCATGTTACTAAACAAATTCCAACTCCATGGGACCATAGGCATGTTTTCCCTCCTGCTTCAAATTCCTGGAGCGGTTCATCAACACCTTCATCATTCAACTACACCCTTCCACTCTCCACTACACTCCACAGCACAGGAATAGCACAAAAGATAAAACTTGCGTCCCTGGTAATGAACTGGGAGATTTTAATGAGCCTCCGGGGAAATCTGCAGGTAGCGTCATGAGGGAGAGATGCATTGTTGTCTTGCATTGCAAACAGCTCCCCATATGTTCCCCCTTAACAAGGGATGTCTAATGTGTCTGTTTTTCTCTTTAATCGGACCCTCAACAGTTTGCTTATGAGCACAAGTCACTGAGGTGATGTCTGCCGATTTTCACGTTGAGGGTTAAATTAACCAGTCTTCCCCAAACAAAGCAGTTATCCGTCATTATATTGCAATTATCTACTGCTTAAAGAAGCAATAAGAGAAAAGAATATGTGTGTTTGTGATATAGTAGAAATACAAAACAAGACACGTTCCTCTTAACATTGCCTCTCAGGCGGATACTCGTTATTTTAGATCAAAAGGCTCCCTTTCAAAACGGCAAGTGTTGAACGCCCTAGATAGTTAATGTATAGTATAGGTACTTAATAAAATCTAAAGCACAGAAGGTATTTTAACTGAATCAAAGGTAAACTCGTATATTGGAATAAATATTTCATAGAAGAATAATTAATTATAGCTAAGTATCTGATAACTATACGTTAACTATAAGCTAAATATCTGTTAACCGAAAAGAAAGGATAAAAAGCTCAAAATTGGCAAGATCTCCATGCCACAATCGCTCAGCTGGACGAAGGACATTGGTTGAACAAACAAAATATTTGTAGATTGTTATTTTATGTAAAAATTAAATTTACTTATTCTGTGGTGTACAAGAGCAGCAGCAGAAGAAGAAAATGAACAACAGTAAGATGGAATCGTGACTAATTCATAAGCCGCATTGACAAGAAATGCAGTTTGTACATCAAGGTAAGATATAGCCACAGCCTATTTAAGAAGTGAGGTTATGATACAGATGAAATTATCTGAGGATATAAATAATTACCCGAGGATTATAAAATTATAATATAATAAAATTATATAATAAAATTATATAATAAAATTATATAATATTATAAAATCTGTATAAAATGCAAACCTAGTCTTCTAGGCCTCAGATGACCTAGATGGGCCCTTAAACACCACTCACTCCCAACCCCTGATCATCCTATGTTGATTTTAGGTATGATTTGTTTCCCATATTATTAAAATTATATGCACAAAAACCACGATAATCCGTAATGTTTCCAAATCTTTACCTTGAAGTTTTATTTATTTTATATTTTAAGTGCACAATGACAAAAGGCTAAGATGAGAGAAAATTGAGGAAAAACGAAGCGCACAGTTATAGGAAGAGGAGTAAGACAGATCCGTATTGTCACCCAGGCTATTCTGTTACACATGTAGAATGATTAAATGATGAAGCCCTAGAAGCATGGGAGATCGAACCATCAAGAACAAAGAATGCAGATGATGCAGCGTTACGGCGAAAATATGGAAGAATTACAAAGTTGTTGCTTCGGCTGGTGGAGACAGAAAGAAGATCTGGAATGAAGATATACGCGGAAAAATAAAAAGTGATTAATATTTTGAAGAATGAGGAACCACTGAGGTGTTTGATAGCTGACAGAATGCTAGATAATAAAGTTTAATTTGGTTATTCAGGAAACTGTTCACTGCATCACAAAAAAGTGAGAATTACAATAAGCAAAACTGCTCGCAGTCTAAAAGAGGACACCACTAAAAGGAAAACTGTAATCGCAGCAAAGGAAAAAGCTTCTGAAATAATAAGTCTGGAGAATGTCTTCTTTACGGAGCTGAAACATGGACAGCGAGAAAATCCCAAAGAAGTGTCTGCAGAGCTTTGAGATATGGGACTGGAGGAAACGATGATATGGTGAATAGAAAGGATAACAAAGAAATTTTAGGAGAAGTGAAGTGAAAGAGATACATCTTTCACCCTGCAACCAGAAAATTGTGAGTTACAAAAGGCGTGATGATTGAAGTCGACGTTCTAGAAGCCCCGCGTTGTGGTGATCATTTTGCAACAGAAAATTGCAAATGGCGTGATGGAAGATGCTGATTAGTTTCTCACCTTTGGTGTCGATCTTGCAGAAATCTGGTAGTTTCCCCGGCAGCTCTGGATCTGTAATCGCCTCAGTAGCTCTGGAGCGATGAGATCTTCTCTGGGGTGTAGTATCGCAGCAGGTGAATGATTGGTTCTACTTGAATAATTAATCATTTATACATCTATTTCAAAGTAGAATATTTAATTCGGCATAAACATTTCTTTACGTGCTTTTACACAATTTTAAATATTATTAAAAATAAAAAAAAAAACTAACGGTGAATGATGCAACGATTAACTGTTTCTTAATAGCGCACAGTCTGCTGATGCATCTTTGATGCATCACACAAATGCATTCACATAGAACTTTTTTTCTGCAAACTTGCAGAGCGACACCAGTACACGTCTCGCTTCGACGGTGATCTTATGTAGAAGAACGCTACTTTCGAAAGATTTTCGCTTCCTACCTTCTTATGTTGCCATAAACACTCATTTGTTTTTTATTGGTCAGCGTCACTATATTACGCAAAAACACTCTGAAAACTGCCAATCCTGATAATATTACATAAAATCTAGCTTGTTTTGCATCATTCCATAGCCTACCTAATTTATCATTTCTATTTTTACATAAATTATCATTTCCATAACTATTCAAAATACATTTTTGTTTAAAATAATTTAAACCGAAACATGAAATAACTGCCACAACCCATTACAGAAGAGGTTACTGGGATTACAAGACACATCATTAGAAGAAGATGAATTTAGATTAACACTTGAGATGCTAAACGATATCAAGAAGAGAAGCTATGGAAAATTAAATGATGCAACAGAAGACAAAAAGAGTTGAAAGGTGGAGTTTCGCATGAGGATATAGAGCTGCAGAGTAGATGGGATTACGGCTCTCCCCCAAAAGCCTAGAATCACATTTGCGTGCAATTTATAAATTGCTGTTTTAAAGGAGACATCTGACGGCAACATTTCTCAACGCATTGTGTCCGCCATGTTCAATATTTGCAGCGAACCACCCCGACATGTGAATTATACTTTTGTAAAGCGCAGTAAATTGATTCATAAGCATCGGCCCAGGATTTATGCACCTTTCTAGCAGAGGTATAAAATATTTCATGGGCGTTCAGCGTTTAAAACTAAAATCTGACTTATTCGTTTCTTGTAAATCTACGGTAATTTAGACACAACTTTGTTTTGCACAAATACAGATAAGCTTACAACGAGCGGTCGTGAACTGTTACTCTCTTTCGAAGAGTACTTATGCTGTTTTGAAGTCCGAAATGTCATGCCACTAAACTTTATATACACTTCAAAGATTTTAACAGGAAAATAAAATCAGTAAATGATTTATGCATTCAAACTGAATATTCTCTCTGTTATATTTATCTGTTCTAAATACTTCTATATTTTTTAGATTATTTAAGCTTTGTTTTAACTGTAATGTGGCAAACTCTGGTTAGTTCATAATACATGAAACTGAGGTAATTCAAAACTGTTTTCACATTTGCAATTAACGTTTCAGAAATTCCATAAAAAGCTTACTGCATGTAATGTGGCAGGTAAATCTTACAGTACTGATTATGTTAGATTCGCTGCATACCCCTAGTCTTCTTTTTCTATTTTGATTACCAAAGATGTTTTCGTGATTGACTAGTCTTTAAACTATGTAGAATCGTTGGTGATTGCTTGCAGAAAGCTCATGCATAATTTACTGTCTTCGCAACATTGTTACAACGTAGTGCTTACACTGAAGGCAAAACAAGCGTTATTTTGCCAATAAAGCGTACTGAAGCATGAACTTGACCAAGTGGAAACTCAATACCTTCACCTCGTCACGTGGTTACACGCTCCTTTAGAGTGAATCTGATCCAATTAGAAATGAATGCTTGAGGGTTTCGAAGCGACTTGCTCTCCCCCACTGTTGCCAGGCGACCGCCATGCTGCTGCGACTGCCCCCTTGATGTGGCGGTGTTTGCTTTTCATTTGGGACGCTCAGCGACTAGCACAGAAAAGAGACAGCTGAACCTTTTTATTAATGTGATAACAACAAAAGCATGACATCCCATTTGCCAAATGAATCTGCATTGACGCAAATCCTCATCCTTCTTACAAACATTTGCAGATTACGTCGGTTCTTTTGTGTATTTGTCACAGTTATTTCTGTCTTATATATGCACCATTCATTAACATAGCTGTGATAATTTTTTCGCACAATAGTAGCAGAATGTCATACTCCTTCAATATCAAAATATTAACTGTATAAACATGTGTAAATACTGTACAAAATATAGTACTGAAGTCAAAATTAGCTTGACATACAACAAAAGCAAGGTTAGCACAAGAATCATAACAAGTGAAAGCAGATACGTTCTTCATGGGAGTTTTAATGAGTGTCAAAATACAATTTTCTGAGAAAGGTAAACCTGTATGTAGCCTAGGCATAAATTTTTCTCCAAATTTGCTGTTTATTTCCCTTATTCTTATTAGTTTATGCAATATTATTGTACAAATATAACTACTACAAAGAAAAATTATATCATTTCAAACAAAATAAGTTAAAACAGAATGAAATGTTTAACAATTTAAGAGTGGAGGATAATGGGAAAAGATGTTCGTTCACATGAAAAGGAAGAGTTCACTGAAGCTATTCAAGAAGATAATAATAGAATCTGGAAGGGAAAAATATACAGGGATATGTGATCAAGCGGGTCGGGAAGGATTTGCATGGGTTGGAGCTGGAGGCTATAAACATTTGTCATGCCTTTTATTACAGAAGAAACACATTTTCGTTGTTCAGTACACCGCAACCAAATATCTAGCGAAAACAGGCATGGCAATATAAAGGGAGGAATATTAATTGCATATAGTTTTAACTACATAAAAATATAGGGAACTATTTGGACAGAGATAAATAGATAATAATGACAAAGAGAAGGTATACAGTGAGACAGTCATAGATAAGTACTAGAGAAGTATAAATAATAGTGACGTAAGGCATTGAAAATTATGATAGTAACAAATAACATGAAATTCTATGTATTGGGACCAATATGGCATACGAGCACCTTAGAGGAGAGATAGCAAAATTAGCTTAATTTAGATTATATTTTATAATAAATTACATTAATTGTCAATTAGCAACTGATGTATCTAATGCCTTAATGAGCAATATCTTTCTAATATCACTAATAAAAGCGTGCTTTGTTGCTCTCAAATGACTTCCCCTACTCATTCTTGCACAAATTATTCTTACAAGCCCTTATTCTTCTATCCAAATCATGTTAATCGAAATATAGTTTGTAGAAATAATTTTATTGCACATTTCCTTGTAGGTACAATGAAAATACGGGATGCTCAAATATTTAAGAACTTGTCACTATGTGATTGATTTGACATTCCATTCTTTTTGTATGGCCAGCACAGAAGAAAAGACTATTTCCTGCATAAGAAGTAAAAATTCAAACAAAGAACTCGAATCTGATTATATCCGAAAATAAAGTATAAGTTCTTCATAAAGCGAGATCAACAAGATTTCTGTGGAAAGATTTTGTGTATCTCTTGCGGTTTAACGTTTATACAAAAACTAGCAAAAATGAAAAAGACTTCAGTTAAAATTTTCAGAAAATTCAAATATGCATTTCATTTGCGTAGATAATATCTTAAACATAATTTACTTTAATCAAAGTTATTAGAACAATTGTTGAGAAAATAAAATGGTTTGAAATTTTTATTCATTTAAGGGAAATTTGTAGTGGAGATATTTTCTTGAAAATCTTGATTCGCGTCCTTGAAAGAACTGAACTACCAAGATTTGGTGTTTAGCTTTTTAATTATGCTGTTCACACACACACACACACACACACACACACACACACACACACACACACACACACACACAAACACACAGATTTTTTAGAAAAAGGTTCTATTCGGGAACCTCAAAACGTGTATTTACAATGAAATTCAGTATAGAATTATTTGGTAAAATGCTATATCATTCTTCTTATTATGTATGTAGTAGAGAAATTTAAAAAAGCTCTTGGTTTAGTATGCTTGGTTTAGTAAATTGTATTCGTCTACTTAACAATTTTCAGCAGAATTAAATTTTGTTATAGTAATTTAAAAAGTGAATTTGAATATTTATCCTATCAGCGCTTTAAGTTGGTTTCTTATATATCGGAAGAATTACGAATGATTCAAGTCCAACCCCTCCTTTATAAGAAAAGAATATAGAACATACTGACCTCACAATTACCGAGCAGATGGTTCTGGCGGTTTCGTCTGCGCCCGTTTTCGGGAGGCCTGGGTTCGATTCCCGTGTCAGACCTATCTGACCCATGGGTTTTTTGTTGTCTTTTTTTCGGCTCGCCAGGCGAAATCTGGGAAGTTAATTACATCCTGTCCCGCCATTTCATCTCCATTATCATTTCACATCATCTCTCACCTGGTGGTCTCTCTCAGGATAGAAGCGTCGGCACGTGTCTCGGCGGTGCAACGCGGGATGATATGCTCTGAGTAAAGCTTTCTCCACCATAGGATGGTCTCCGATCTGTTGGGGCCGGTTCCGGATGCAGTTGGGGGAGCTGCCGATTGTGCTGGCCTGCCGGGGAGTTTCCAACTGGCAAATTGTAGGGCCCTGTCCTCTCCACTGCCGTGGTTCTTTGGAATGGCCACCCTCTGCCTCATTCTTCCTCCTGGGGATGTCCTACTTGGGATATAGCTTCAATAACCCTTTAATTGGAACTCTGTGCAGAATGCTCTCCGTACCATAATACAATCCAAACAAACATCAGAATTGATAGAAATGAAGTATACGGAGGCCTTGTTTCCAAACTTGGCCACCATTTTATTTTCCAATAACAGATAACAAAGTTGACGTCCTGATTCAATAAAACAATCTCTATGTTTGTACCACTGGATAACAAAAATGCTTGAGTGCATCTGAAAACTAAATCTTCAAGCAAATTCTTCATCCAAATTTAGAAATCAGCAACATTTTATATTTCCAGTACAAACGTTATTTAGCACACAATATTTCAGCACTTCCTGAATATGTTGTAACTTTATGGGTTCGTAGAATTAAAAGGCCGAGTTGCAGAAATTAAAAATCTCCTTTATTTCCGTAGCAATACACTGTCCAATTCTCACGTAACAACATTACATCACACAATCTTCCAAGGTCGAGGACAATAACAAACACTTGCAGCTGATTACATTAGCTCTCGTTACAACAACACTGACTGTTACACAACAACTGATTCACAGCTACAACTGTCCTGCTAGCGTGTCACAATCCCTTTTATATCTCCATTCATGATTACCAGACTGTTCTGTCAATCACTAGAAGTTTCTGGAAAACAAGGCATCTAATTGCATAATTCGAACATTCTATCACCTTCCAGAAACGTAACTTAATCTACCCGGCGAGGCCTTTGCCTCAGTTATCTTTCTTGCCGGCACTATCTGTTTACACAAGTTCGTTATCTACGTGAAACCTAACCATCTATTATCTATTTGCGCCGGAATTTCAATGCCCGTTACCGCGACAGCATAATGTCCCTTTCTGGAAACATCTATAAAAAGTTGTAAAATAATTTTAATGAATAATTAACCAGAAGTTTTGGAGATAATAACTTCAAAGCTAGTGTAAAATAGATAAGCAAATTTTTCTTCAGTTTAACACTTCCTTATACACCTTTTCTGGTGCGAGTAAAAGTTATAAATGGTATTGAATGGCACAATACGGAATAGATTCTTCTCAGTTCAAAGATTGCTTCATCTGCTTTAGCCAAACGTGCTCTCAAGAGTTTGAAGACGGTGTCAATATAGTGTTTGTATTCCGAAAAAATGCTGCAAAAACATCGTTGAAAAACGTGGAAGAGTTTTAAAATAGAAGACTAATTCCAGTATTTTCTACTTCTCTACATTAATTTCTGCAAGGTGAACTAGGTTCTCGGATGACAACATGAGGATTTGTGATGGAAAAGTGCATCTGGACGGGTTTTCTCCGTTTTCTCCGGTTTCTCCCTCTATTTATTCCATCAACTATAATGATCTCCTCTTTCACCCTTTTCAGCGATATTTCATATTATCGTTTTCTTCGCTTCCTTACCAGTCATCGGACTGATTTCCCCTCCTAGATATTATTTGGATCCACACAGTTTCTCGACAGGCATCTGACCTCAGGCGTTCACTTCTAAGTCCGGGGGTGTAAGTCCCGCATACAAAAGGGGTAACAAAGGAAGTAAAATAGAGATTAGTGCGTGTACATTGCCTTATCAGTTTTTCATGATGCTTGAGTAAATCGTAAGTAACAAAAAGATAGTAAGCTAAATGAATTCAGTGGTGAAATTTAACTGTTAAATATACTTGTAACACATGACTACCATATTAAATATGTAAAAAGTTGAATATACACTGCAACGCGTGCACATACGAGCGATAATGTAGGTAAAAAATACAAAGGGTTAGGTTATGAGGGTATCAAATTGCTACCACAACAACTTGATCGGTTAGGTACTATATAGCACTATTACCCAAAAATAAGTTTACATTATACAAGTCTAACTTCGAATCTATTCACTTCATAATTATTTCATATTAGTTAATTATTTCGTATTATTATCCACCTACAGTTACTTAACATACAAAATAAATATTAGCACCACACATAGCTTGTCTCCTTCCTCCATTACTTTTAACACCTCAGATGTATTGCAGTGTAACTTTAAAATGGACTATATTCATTACAGGGTCCAAATATTTTCTTTAGGAAACTTGTTCTGTTATCGCAGTGTTTTGTTAATCAAAATATACTATTGTATGTATCAAATATACAAATACTGATTTGTAATTTTGTGCGAGTAGAAAATCAACTATGCAACTTTGGTTACAATAACAAATGCATATTCTTATCTTGGAAGGACATAAATACCCATTTATGTTGTTACACCTGTATGTATATATTTTTGCATCTCATCACGTTCATTACAATATTTGCTACAGACATCTTGACTAGCCAAGCCTCTAGTTTACATGACCATAAAGCTTCCCTGAACACTTTTCCTTCTATAAGCTTCATAGCTTCTTTTCTCAATTTATATGGCGATCCTAGCTTGAATTGCTAACCAAACACCTTCTTCGAACATCAGTATTCTTAGGTGGCTATATAGCGCCATGCTTCTCTCTATGTGGTCTTGTCTACTTTTCATATTTCATCCTCTGTCGTATTTCTGCCTTTCAGTTGGAACGTTGTAGATTCTGCTTATAAAATTCATGTCTGTAGCAGCAGCCCAACCCTTTTATTACTTTCCATGTTTCCGTTTCGTGCAATTATAACTTACAGCAATTTATTCTCTTCTGTTTAATTTTGCTTCACCGCAAAAGTTAGTTCAGCGCTTTTACTCCCTGTTTTAATTTCTTTTTCTTTAATTGTTTTTAAGTCCCAAACTTCGGTGCCTTTTGTTTGCTGCACGCCCTCCGTATGAGAGACGTTTTATTTGGGCATATGTTGCTGATTATGCTTTCATTTTTATTGTTTTACTCCCTATTATTTATTTAATTGTGTCTTTCTTTGCTTATTGATTTATTTATTTGGAAACTATTCCCTCTCTCTCCGACTTTATATATAATGCGATGCTATTCTATAATGTAAATAGCTATTTATGTCTGTGTCAAGTTCACAAAACAAGGACAAATTGTCTTTGAATATACTAAATGGCTCCATAAGGACAAATTAAGTCTTTCGATATACTGAATGGCTCCAATGAAGCTTTCACATAGTCTTTAATAAAAGCACTCTGCGTTATATAAACTGAAATCCAGGTTATGAAATGTACCTATGTCTCCAAAAACTGTTTCTGTCAGGGGCGGCTTCTCAGGTAGTGCCGCTGTACCATGGCAACATATGTGTGAAAACGAAAGAAAGAGATGTGTATAGGAATTGTGCAAAAAGATTGTTTCTGGGTGTCTGCTCCCTCGTATGAATAGGCGCGTTAAACGCAAGTGCTCTGTCCTGGTTGTTTTCCGTGGCTTGGCGCCGATTCCAGATCGGCACCGTCTACGCTCAAGCGCCTGTGTTAAGCGCTAGGAAGTCTGCTTATACACGGCTTCTTATGGGAGCAGGTAGTGTCGAGATTTCTTTGGCGCATAACTTACGCTTAATCCGCTAGAGTGCAGTAAAGCACGGGACTTAAGATAACTGTCTCTCTGTCGCGAAATCGTACACAAACACTTCGTATCACATTCTCCTTGAACTGTATTATCAGACGGTTTCTGTACTCGTTACACCTTTGCGTAACAAGTGTACGGATGTAATAAATATCTATTTCCGTTTCCCTGTGCGTTCTGTTTGGTACAGTATTTTAAAATAGGATGGATTATTGGACTATCGTTCGAAATTTGTACACATAGTCATATTTTAACAACCCTTATTTATTTGTTTATTTACTTACTCATTTAGGCATTTATTTATTATTTATTTATTCATTTACTTATGGCACCGTCAATACAATGCCTAACCGGCCGCCCCTGGTCTCTGTATCAATATGAGATGCAGATGTAGATGGTAAAGCTTGTTCTGAGCACTAATTTGTAAAAAAGCACCTTGTGATTCAAAATGAGTGTGATAATTCTGAGTAAATTTCAATCCGTAATAAATAGAAACACAAGAAGGAAGGAGTGCTTCTTTTGTGTAAATTTTGAACTTCAAAGTCAATTTAGTTTAAACCTCAAAGGACTTAATATATAAAAGAAAATATTGATATCAAACATTTTTGTAAAGTAATTGCCTTTCTTAAACGTAATTCTGAGGGATACTAAGGAAAAGTGAAGAAAGTGGTGGTTTTTCATTTTAAAGGAATATTTTCAACTGTCCTAATACGTTTCACTTACATGCTAAAAAATAAATCTTTCATTTTCGTGAGGATTTCTGATAAACTATTAAACTTAAAAGTTTTAAATATGAATTGTTAAAGTTTCTGATTAAATGTAAAATCAATGTTAGCTTTTATATACCGTTTTATTATCAAGTGTTTAGTTTTATCCCTGTTAAAGTTGGCAAAGTTGGCCACTGCTATTTGGAGCTTTTTACGCCACTCTAGATTTCCATTACGGCTTTGGCAGCCTAGGCCATTAAAGTATTATTAATGGCATGTGAACAGTCCGACAACGGCTGTTTAGAGAGTACACATTAAAAGTGTTTTAAACAACATTTGAAAATTAATAATATTTGTAATGTTTTGAGGGAATAGACGATCATGTTTTGTTTGGAGAAACTAGAAATGCTGCAAATTTTTGTCCACAAATGTTAGGTGATCTCGTAAGCAAATTCGTTTTTTTTATTTTGTTTTTATTTTGGTGTTTTGGAAAATGTATTGGGTTTGTTTGGTTTGGCAAAGCTATTTACAGGGTGCCATGGCTAGTGCTGAATACATTGCAAGCATGTATCAGTTTTCAGTTGTTAATAAACAATTACAAAATAGAGATAAAGTTTCAACCTAGAATCCTTCTAATTCCCGTAGGGGAGGGGATCCGTCCCCTTCAGCTGCCGTGGTACCTCTGACGTTACTAGAGGAACCTCGGGCCGAACATTCCAGCCCCTCCCTCAACGGGAGTTGCTCGGATAGGGTTGGACTCGAGGGGGCAGTGGTTCCCGATACCTGTGGGAGATCGGGTACATCTCCGGACGGGGTTGAAAGCCATATATTCCCGCGTACTAGCCTGCATAGCTAGTAGAATGTGTGCCAGATCACCAGGCGACACTACCGAGGTAATCGGTAGCCTTCCCCTTTGGGGTTGGTGCGCGTAAGTGGCGTATCGACTTCCATCCCGTCTTGAGTCCATATATATATATATATATATTGTGAAAATTAAAGCATTAACATATGATATTCTTGAAAAGCAGAATTTCATGTTTATGTGACAATTAGACCATGAAGCTGTTCGATGAAAGGATTGAAGCAGTGAAGGTTCAATAATAAGACTGCCTATTTGAGATCAACAAAGAAAAATATTAGGATTGACATTAATCACCAATAGAATAATCAATTCGAGTCCTGCGCCGTGGCGTAGCGGGCTAAGGCAGCATGCCTTGGTCTCTGCTCACGGAAAGCAGCCCGGGTTCGATCCCACCCATGGGGTGCGGATTTTAAGTCCCGGGTATAGGACCGGTGCCCACTCAGCATCGTGAGGAAAGTGAGGAGCTTACGCTAGGTAAGCGGCCCTGGCCACGAAAACCAACGTTCCGGCTGGGGGATGCCGAGATGATGACTACATCTCCTCTCCGTATCGATTGGATGATCGCCCACCTCTGCCATGCGTAAGTGGGCGTGAGGCCGGCAGTCGGATTGGTCGGCCTTGGCCCTCTTAGGGTTGTCGCGCCAGGGATTTATTTATTTTATTTTATAATCAATTCAAAATATAACTAGTATGCATACTACAAAGAATTATGGACCGCATAGTGCCGAAATAATTACTGTATGACAAACTATAGAAAAGAGAAAGTTCGGGTGCTTGTTGGTTAGATCTGAATGTAATGTTGTCTGATGTAGTAATAGACTAACGCCTTTCCATCAGTGGTTTCTGTGGCATTCTGTGGGTTACTTTGTAAAGACATATTTGTATTTTTTAACCGCAAAAAGCTTTTATCTGGAAAACTTAAATAATGCATTAAAAAGGGTATGTTTAATATTAAGAAGTAAACTTTTCAAAATTACCCCTTTACCTAACATTTAAATTTTTAATACCTACACATTATACATTTTTTTCTTTTAAGTGTAATATCCTGTAAGAGTTAGAAGTTATTGAACTTAAATTTAAGGATCTGTTATATGTATATTTGTTAAAGCTAAGGTATTAATTTTTATTAAAGTTTTCGTAATTTGAAGATAGCCAGCTGATGAAATTTCTTCGTTGCTCGTGGTTTGACGATTTATCCCTACAACTTATTGACTTATAGGGCACTTTCCCAATAATCTTGGATTTCTTTAACAAAAAATGTTAACCACTGGTGCGACAGCCCTAAGAGGGCCAAGGCCTACCAACCCGACTACCGGCCTCACGCCCACTTGCGCACGGCAGAGGTGGGCGATCATACAACCGATACAGGGAGGAGATGTGGTCAGCATCTCGACATCCTCCAGTTGGAACGTTGGTTTGCGTGACCAGGGCCGCTTAGCGCCTCACTTACCTCACGATGCTGAGTGGGAACCGGTCCCATACCTGGCACCTAAAATCCGCACCCCATGTGTAGGATCGAACCCGGGCCGCTTTCCGTCCTAGGGACCAAGGCATGCTACCTTAGCCCGCTACGCCAAGGTGCAGGACAAAGTACTTTAAAACAAGTGTTAATTAAAACTCTAAGGATGCCATAAATAAACAAAAAAAAAAATAAGTATAAACACACCGAGAAAATATTATGGATATCCGAAGGCTCTTTAAAGATAGTTTTATTTGTTGCTTTAAAGAACTGTATACAAATAAGATTAATGTCAATAATTACCCGGCATTGCTCATGATTTCACGGTTTATCCCGACAACATTTAGCTTTACATTGCACTTGCGCAATAGCCTAGAAGTTCTTTGGAGACATTAATAAATCTTACACAAGACACTTAAAGAGTTAACTAGAACTCTTAGGAAGCTATAAAGACAAACAATTACACATAATAAAGATGAAGAAATATGCAAAGCATTGATTTAGCAACTGCAAATAGCACAATTTTAATTGTGATTTTTCGTTAATGTAGCTAAGTGATTTACACATTGTTGTATTTGGGATAGCTCCTCGCTATTTATAGCGAAAATCTCATTGGTAAGAAATAACAGCTATTATAATAGCTTAAAAAACGTCAATATAGTCCAGCGTATTTTCATCAGTCAGTATAACTACACAAAACTTAAGTAAGTATAAACAAAAGAAAGGTCAATGTTGGCTGTATTATCACTCCATTGTTATGCCACAGAAACCAACGAAGCTAACATGAAGTTCTTATTTCCTTTATTATTTTGTGAAGTCATGAAGCTTAAGCAATTATTCTTACGTTGGCAAAGTTCGATCTGCTACAACTATCATTGACCAACACAAAGTTTGATAATTTTGCTGAGATTTCGTAGATATTACATAAAATTAAATAATTTCTTGTGTGAAATGCAGTGCAATTTCAAATTCTAGATCAGTAAGTAATTTTCGCCTTATGTCAAAGGTTACATATTCCATAGATAACACATCTATCACATATAGACACATGAGCTTAATTAAGATTCGTACCAATGGTAAATCACGCTTCAAAAATAATTGTATACTTATTTTTGTAACCTTTATATTGTGTAGTATAACAGTTCCCTTCTGTTTTCTTTCTTTTCATTTTTTTAACATAGTGCTCCAGTTTGCTATTCTCTAATACTGCGGCTATATCTAGTCCTGCAGGTGAAACCAACCTAACATATGTAATGTGCGAGACTTAGAGTAGCCAGTTTCTTGATTCAAGTATAGATATATAAAATACTGAGTAATAGCTCAGGCGGTAATAACTTACACTCCTATTTTGAGAACCCAGCTCGATTTCTGTTGCTCCGGCCACCTCCATCTTGGTTTTTATCTCCCCTATAAGAAAATTCCCTGGCACTGAACTTTCTACCCTCGACAGGGCGTCCAGTAATGTTCACGCGGAAGCATTAGGGAGCCCTCCATCAGATACAGCCACCCTTCATACTCTATCGCCTTATGCGTACGTCCCGAGGTTTGGTATGCGCAGTACTGAAATCCTTTTCCACCTCTAACCTATAATATATACATGGCAAATAATGTAAATACTGTCACCAATCGCACTGTTTCGTTGGAGCTGCGACAAGCCAGTACCGGTCACGCGTAGGCAGGAAATAAAGAGACAGATAGTGGCGCGCGTTGGACGCTTGCCGAGAGAGAGAAAGAAACAGAGGGAGAAAGAGACAGCGTGATGTCTGGACAGTTCTGTCTTCTCTATCCACCGCGATCTTTCACGGGAGTTGTACTGCATTCTAGAACTATGACTGGAGGTATAAAATCCCGGCAAAGTGTTAGAGTGGATTCAGTTGAGTTGTGCAGTAATTGTGACTGTGTGGATATTTGAACCGTACTGCAGCGAATTCTTTTGTCTGTTTAGTGAGACGGGAAAAAATGAAATGAAATGTGTAGTGTTTAACGCCCGCTTTTACTACATACGGCATCGCAGGCGGTGACACTGATGATACATGAGATGAAGATGGAGCACCGGTGGAATGAGATGGCGGGGGGAACCGAAAGTCCAGGAGATAGCCCGTCCCAGCGCCGTGTTGTCCATCACAAATCTCACTTTGCAGTCGCCTGGGAACGAACCCGGGCCGCCTTGGTGAGAGCCAAGCGGTCTAACCACTGAGCCACGGTGCGACCAACGAGGAGCAAGACGACCATGAAGACTGCGTTTGTGTAGGTTACGTCATTTTGTTGCTGCAAGGGTTGTACAAAGCGTCTTTTTACTGCAGTAGAGAGTATTTTAAATTTCTTCAGACAATACTTTTAATTTTACCAACCCACGAAGTCACAATACAAACAATATGTTAAAACTAATATCTTAGTATACAAAATGCTTCTAAAAAGCTAAAATGAACGTAACGGTACACAAAATGCTGTGAAAATGCACTAAATCCAATAAAGATAATCATACTCCTCTAAAATACAGCAAAATACTACATAAATATTAGAGAAAGTACTGTAAATCTATATGAAATATCCTTAATGCGCCACAAAATGATCTATAATGAGACAAAATATATTAAAAATTACCGTAAATGTGCCCAAAATACCTGATAAAACACAAAATTACCTAAAATAGGTCTCTGAGGCCACTGTAAAATAAAACGAAATGCTCAGAAAGAGCAACAAATAGGTTACAGATTTGTAACACCTTTAAAAAAAATTCCTGGGATTATTTTTCAGATCCTTCAAACAAGAAGCTGCAAACATATTTGTCAATGTTATAAATTAATCAATTATCGTTCTTGTACCTAATTTTCTACCTCCATAGCAGTAATACCCATAGATAAATTAAGTTATAACTCTCTGTATACTAGCTTAAGAAATTAAATATACCTCATTTACAGGGCATTTCTGTAATTATTATATCATTGTTTCTAAATTCTGGAGTACTTTTATAGATATTTTTTCAAACACTTTTAGAGCATCAAAATTTGGGTTTTGGTTGTTGCTTTGTTTTTTCTTACTCGGGCTTATCCAGAGGGGACCTCAGGAGGTTTTAAGTCCTAAATACTTAAGGTCATACCATCAGTGCATTGCATTCTAATTTCTATTTTTGTAACTCTTTTGTACCTACTCCACGTTTGATAAATAACACTGTACCTGTTAATAAATAAATAAGTAAAAATACCATTAAAATGTTCTATTAAAACTGTGGTTAATTTTGATGAATAAAAGGAAATTTAATTAGTTTTTGTTTGTTTTTATATAACATTTGTTCTTTATGATAACTGGCAACAGTGATTAAACGTCTCTCCGTCTACTAACAAGCATAATTCGACATTTTAACGTGAGTTACCAGATGGCGTTGTTGTCGAAGAGGGCAACAAGACTCCATGTTGTTTAGGTAGTCGTACTTTAAATTATCATAGAAGGTTGCGAGTTACAATTGTCTCAAAGGTTGGTTTTTTTTTTTTTCCTTTTCTTTTCTTTTTTCAGGGTAGCCAAAGGCTAAAATAAAAGCATAAACACATTCCCCTTTGTTCTTCGTGTTCTTCTGATATTGGATACTATCCTGTTGATTTTTGGTGCTCTACCCCTTATGCCACTTTAGGCGTCTGGTGAGCGAGACACAACTGTGGTTCAGAGAGAACCCAGGGATGAATGATCAGCCCATTCTCGGAATGAGAGAGTGAGGGAAGTAGATGAAGGCGAAGCGGATGAAAGGAAAGTTGACAGCGGAGCAATTGCTGAAATGATGGCGGGGGATGCTGGAGGCCCCGTAGAAAACACGCCCTAGCACCTTGTCCACCAAAAATCTCACTTTGCGGTCGCTAGGGATCAAACCCTGGCCGTCTTGGTGAGAGTGAAGTGGTTTAACCACTCGGCCACGACGCGGCCACACATGTCTTTTTCTTTTATTTATTTATTTACAAAAATTTGCATATCGATGCTGGGTACGTTTCGGACATGTAGTCTTTTAAATTACTGTTTGAGTTGGTTAATCACGATGGAATAGCAAGAGAAAAGCAACATAACGTGATGCAGTGAAATGCAGAGAAAACGATGCTCAGTTGTTCCTACAGAAAAGCACAGCCTTCTTGACTCGAACCGTTTGTAGCACTCGAGTCCAGTGGTGAAGATAAAAAAAGCGTAGGGGAAGGTAGTAAATGCAGTTCCATACGCAAATTAATCAATTAACCTACCTCTACAGATGTTTATTTTATTCTGACCGCTTAGCTGCAGCAATTTCCTGTAATAATAATTCGCTGTGAACGTTATAGACCTCCCACAGCTGAATGTGCTTCACCGCAATAATATGGGAACCATTTTCCAAACAATTTGGCAAGCTCTAACCGAATTTGAATGTTGATGCAGATCCTTTACATTACAGTATTCCCCCTAAAGGGGGTGCGTGAGAATCTCCAATAAAGCGAACAATGGCACACACTGCTCCCCCTCGTCTTATTAAAATCTCCCGCTACCGTGCATGGGGAGCTACCCCTGATCGAACATCGTCCCCTAAGGTGTTGTACTACGGTAAACATCTCCCCATCACAAACATAACCTGGCTAAGCGTATTACGCTATGTGTGCAAATAATCATCAGAAAGCAAATGTAGGCCTTGGTGCGCTAGACTGGGGTTCGCTTTCATGTCAGTTGAAGCCGCTTTCCTCTCGCTAATGTTGCACAACTGGCCAAACGCCACAAAGGGAAGCTTATGCCAGTGCAGCGTCCATTTATAAAAGTATCAATAATTTGGAGTTGAGTGCAATAGGCAAATGGATAAAGAAAATCTTATATGTTACATGAATTTCTCTACGTACATATTTTATAGTTTATTTTTACAGAGGTTCTTCTTCTTCTCCTTCTCCTCCTTCTCCTCCTCCCTTACAAGGTTTAGACTGAAGTTAATATATTGGAGAGCAAAGTTCCACGTTGGGGCGACAGTTTGAAGCAACAATATAATATTGGCGAGCAAAGAGTTCCACTTTGTCGCTACGTTGGGGCGAAAGTTTGATGCAATTTTGTTTAGCTCAGGGTAAAGCAATGAGGTTTCTCCCAGGGTATGCGTGGATATGTGTGAGAACGATAGTTTTGATGACACTGGAATGCCCGTATCAAACTAGTTTAATGACTGCTTCTTTTATCAGAACATCAAACTTGAAGTTGCTGACCAAGGGTTACCAATAGGTCACTGCTTAGAGTTACTAAAGGCGAAGTGCTTATAATACTTAATTAGTTACGTATAAACCGACAAATATCTTCTCTCATCACTTTTAGTCTGCCCTCGACCAAGACAGAAGAAGAGGACTGCCCTAATTGGCTCCAATCCACGAACTGTCCTCCACATCTGCGCGTGGGTGTATAGCTTTCACTTTCTGGAAGCCCATTATTCAACCAAAGATTCCCTTTGTGACTATTTTGTCATGCCATTAATAAGGGTCCGAAGAATACCCCATTCAACAAAGTCAAGTACTACCCTTTAGAAATCTGCTAAGGACACTGTTTCTTACATTTCTTTTGTTATTACAACTATCCTCCCCCAACTGATATTTGACTTCACTGCGCCTGCACGCGTTGTAACAAAGAACCAACATTCCTTTGAAATCCGTCATGATTCTTTACTTATTGCAATCCTTTAATTTCAGTATCAAGGCTAACGAATCATTTCATTAATTCCCATAAGTTGTACCGGTCACTCCATCGTCTTCATGGTTCCTTAGGTTTATAATACAGTGCGATCCATAAAAACCTGAACCATTTCAATAGGCCATAACTTTTGAACTAATAATAGGACACACGTGAAACTTTGGGAGAATATAACACACAATTTGTTGTTTACATTACACTATTTACATCTCAGAGAAAGTGTTGGAAGTGTACCCACCAGCATATATACATGTTTACACTCGTCTCGCCATATTCTCTGAAGTTTTACGGAGAGTATCCTGACCAATGCTACTCATTGCGGTTTGAATGGATTCCTTGAGAACACCAACTGTCCGTGGCCTACTCTTGTACACGAGTTTTTAGATACCCCACAAGAAAAATTCCGGTGAGGTTAGGTCAGGGGATCTGGGGGGCCACAGAACTTTTCAGATTATTCCTATGAACTAACCTCACCAGATTTTTTCTTGTGGGGATATATAAAAATAGAGTGTACAAGAGCAGCCCACGGACAATCGATGTTCTCAAGGAATCCATTCGAACCGAAGTAAGTGACATCAGCGAGGATACTTTCGGTTAAACTTCATATAATATGGTGAGAGAGTGCAAACATGTATAGGTGCGGTTGGAGGACACTTCCAACATTTTCTCTGAGATGTAAATGGTGTAATGTAATCTCCCATTTGTGTATTATATTCTCCCAAAGTTGCACGTGTGTCCTTCAAAAATTATGGCCTATTGAAATGGTTCAGTTCTATATGGATCGCACTATATATTGCTAGCCTATTGTACAGAGTGACATTCTCATTACATGTTCTTTCCATTTCTTCTGGTAGTTAAATATTTCATCATCTATATTTTTAACTCCCAACAACGTTCTTATTCCCTTGTTTCTAATTCTATCTCTTCTAGCCTTCCCCACTAAATAGTGCATTTCATTTGTGCTCTTTCTAACCGTATTTTATCTAGACTTCCCCACGTCCAGTTTTCACTCACTTATTTTAAGTCCGGTTTAGATACTACAATATATAGTCTCTGTTCTATTTCCGTTCTCATATTTCTTCCAAAATATTTCTTAATAAATCCATTCAGTTTGTTATATTTTACTATATTAGTTTCAAAATCTTTATTCGTGCGTTCCGTACTTATCTGACGTGCCAAATAATTAAAAGTAGATACCTGTTCTAAAAATTTGTTGTCTATTTCTATTTTTACTCGTCTTCTAATTTTGCCACACATAGCTATCAATTTAGGTCTCTGGGATGATATTTTTATATCGTTTCATTTTTTTATTATTTTATCCAAGACGTTCGCTCATTTTTGTAAATTATCTTCAGAATCTGCTAACAATATCTGATCATCCCCGAACAGTATTGTTTTTATTTGCTTCTCTTTTACAGAGCTTCTACAAATTATTTTTATAAAACTTATGATTCTGTCTACTACAGAGTAATAGCAGAAGGTACAAGGGGCTAGATGAAAACCTATCGACAAGTAAAAGTTTGAAGACTACCTGTGTTAGAAATGCTATATTCCTTCCATATATCACATGAAAGAAAACAGCACTTTATAAAAATAATAGTATTGTGAGTTATAACAACAGAATTAAGACATTACGACATCCAAAGGAAATTCGTCTTACTTAGAAGTTAAAAGTAACATAAAAAGAATATCTAACTTGGAAAATAATCCAAAATTATTATAAATTGATAAAAATAGCATGAATATTTCGAAAATGGCTGATATAAGGAAATATTTGGGAAAAGGTTCCATATTTTAAACAGATCTACATTTTGTTTCTTTCTTCTATATTTCTTTCTTTTCTGTACGTGTTTGTATATTTCTAGGTATGCTGTATATGAACCTTTATTGAACATTTCTTCGGACTACACAAACTATTCAGCATAAATATTTTTTGTCAAATTAAATGTCTTAATGTTGTGACTTCTTGGGTTGGTAGAAACAAAAGTATTGTTTGCAGAAATTTAAAACACTCTGTATTACAGTAAAAAGACACTTTGTTCAACCCTGGCAGCACCAAAATGACGTGAAATTTACAAACAGCAGTCTTCAAGGTGTCTCGTTTGCTCGCTACACGAAAACAAATAAAAGATTCCACTACAGTACATCACACAAGTCAGTTCCACTGCACAACTGCAACTGACTTCGCTCTTATGCTGATGGGAATTGGCAGCTGATTGAGGGTCAGCACGTTGTGTGTCATACGTGTACTTGTCCTAGACGGACTTAACCACTTAATGAGAGGATATGTGGGGTTTTGTAGGGTGGCGGTTTTAGTTTAGGTGGGTGAAAGAAGGGAGGTAGCCGTAGCAACCTCAATGGTTGCCGACTCCGGTGCAACACCTGTATGCACCGCTGATGTGAGAAAATTAAGGAAGAGTTGAATTTAGAATAATTACCAGTCTAATTTTCAGGTACGTATAATTTTGAAGTTGTAAAATCAACTTTATTGTTACTGGATGTGCCCGCATGCCATGCGGGGAAGCCTGTAGAGCTTGAAGCTTCGTTCTGATGTTCGGTACTTCCCTAGGGATCTAACCAGGGCGCTCTGATGTTGAGGCAAACTCGCGTAGAATTTTGTGGCCCGGTGCCTAATGACATCTTCCATATACTGGAAAGATTGAGGCTTCATGAAGGTATCTCACGGGAAAGCACCAGGATACAGAATAGGTAGCCCTAAAGGCATCTATTTTGTACACGCTGAAATTGTTGCAGATTGGTTCCTGAGGCCATACCCCAGGTCTCGCACGCATAGGGCATTATAGGAAGAATCAAAGCCTGAAAAAGACGCAACTTAAGGGGTGTCGGCATCCCTGACCGCATCATGGGGTATAATGAAGCCGAAGCCCCGCATGCCGATGAGCTAACTCCTGGATGTGACCCCCAAAAGTTAGGCCCTGTCTAGCTTTACACCCAAATAAGTGAGTTTGTCCACTCTATCCTTCGGCCAGAATAATTAAAAGAGGGTAGACTCCGCTCTCACACTTTGCTGGGTTTTTATACCTCCAGTCATCGTTCTAGAATGCAGTAGAGCTCCGAGAAAGATCGCGACGAGGCGAGAGAAAGACGGAGCTATCCAGATATTCTCCGCGCCACTATCTCTTCCCTGACTGAACGTCACTCTCTCTCTCTTCCTTTCCTGCGCACGCGCCCAGCACTGGCTTGTCGCGGCTCCAACACAAATAGTGACAATAGGTATAGTATAAACTCGTAAGAGCTATTCTTGATAAATTAAAATGTTTAAAAATTCTTTAATATATAGAGTATTTAAGGTCAGGGGTGGACTATTGAAAATCTTCACGTGGCTTCCTTGGAAATTTCTCAGCTTAAATATTAAAACGTATTTATCGGTCTTTTCATTTTTGAGTTCACTGTTTACATATATTCATACCTACATTTTTCGAAAAATACAGAATTCAGGAGGTCACAGAACATGAATTTCCGGTGAAAATTCCACATAGAAGTTTTGAAAAGGATGCAGTACTTCCTCTTACCTATAAAAACATAAAACGAAACTTGTTCTGGAATCTTAAACAAGTGCACATAGATGCTTAATTCTTAGTCTCTATATTTGAACATAAATCGTGCAGCCGAGTCAATATTGCATTCCACAGGATCCTATTTGCATAAAGTTGGCTAAGAGTAAATGCATGGGTAAGTTCATAATTTTTCAATAGTGTATTGTTTTTACTTTCTTTAGAGGTGAAGTGGGTGAAATCAGATGTATGAAAGGTAGAAATATGAACTGGTTTATCCCAGAAGAAAATTTGTATATTTATTTCCAATTGTATTTCCCATCACATAACCTTATAGTAACTGAAAGGACTGTCATGAAATTTCGTACGTATGTAACATACTTTGGGAATCGGTTTGGAAAACTAGTTAGGTGCTTATCGTTACTTTCCTCGAATTCCTCTGGCACAGAAATTTTTAAAACCTACACATTTTGCTTAACATTGTCTTTTCCGTAAAATAATAACATAGCAAAAATTCATCAGCGTAGTTTTTCCAGAGGTTTATTGTATACAAAATTTGCGAATAATAAACATTTCAGAAGTTAGTTGATTGCACTCGCAATAAAAGCAAGTAGCTGTTACTTTTTAATGTAGGAAACAAATTGCAATAAAGGAAAAATGGTATGAATAACTGTTTTGATAATCTATAACGTTAAGTAATAGCGCAAATCTGTTTGGTAGGAGCGGAGAAGCTAAGGCTGCAAAACTACGAGTATTTTGAAAAAAAAAAATGGAATGGCAAGATCAGCCTTATTTTTGTCGCACTATTGCGGCTGTGTATCTCTATTATTGCGTCAATCTGGGTGGCTCGCATAGTTAAGCGCTGGCCTGCCGCAGGTTCAAATCAGACTAACATCATTTTAACTATGCTCAAAAGCGACAGCCCCCTGACACTAGATTTACTGTAATGTTAAAGAGCTTATGCGGCACCAAATTTCAGCAAACAGCCTACATTGATATAATTCTAACGTCGTTAACAAAGCACTTACTTTCTACTGTTGTTGCTGTCAAAAACTAATTGAAACTGAAACGGCATTGTTTCGGATGTAGGGATGAGGCGATGGTTGTGATGCTCTCAAAAGCACCACGCTGGGAAGCCATATGAAACAAAATTGTTTCATCTATAGGGGTGCAGAGATGATCGTGATGCGATGCAATGATGCACCACGTTAGTTAAAGTGACCGCGCTTAAAGGATCCCAAAGCGGCTGGCTTTGTACGGAAAAACTGTTCTTACCCCTAACCACAATGTTATAAACATCTTAGGATACACTTACCGGGTTGGAGGGGTGAAAAAAGTTAGGCACGTGTTGAGAGCTGAGAATACCCAGGGTTGCCGTTGTTTAAAATAACGTTTAGAAGGAAAAAAATCAAACTAAATTCACTGTAAGAAATAGGCATTGACCTCTTCAAATAAATTTTAAATAATTAATGTATCCTATAATAATACATAATGTTACAGCGCTTTATAACTTAACTGAAAAGAGATATATTACCTTTGCTGTTGTGGTATTAGTATTTATATTACCTACAAGAACTAAATGCGTATTATTAACATAATATCCAAGGAAAGCTTAGTAAAACATTCCGATATCTTGTTGTAGGACCATCATTACAATCTTAAAAGGGTTAAATTACATCAGTGTGCATGGATTTGCGAGGGATATTTACTTGCAAATTAAAGAAGCGTTTTAGATATTCTGCTAATAATAATTTATAAACAAAGACTGCACGTTAGTGCTCTGTTTATTGCAATTGTGAGAGGATTTATCCTAAGACATTTTCCTATATTCTATGGCAGCTACAAGTGGTGAATCAAATTTCAGTTGATTTAACAAAGCAGTAAATACCTCAAAAGTAAAAAAGCGAACTAAAGAATTAAAGAAAAACTAGTAAGGAAAAATATTACTCTTTATAAATGCTGGAAGCTTTTTACAAGGATGTCTGTTAACTTTACAAGTATAAATAAAGTTAAGCAGTGTATTTCTTTTTTTTTGGGGGGGGGGGCCCCCTTCTGTTAAACACAATTTAAACAAATAATCATGTACATTTAGCATAATAATTAAATATATCATAAACGCTTTATAACTCGAGAAAGGTTAGAAATACTGTTAGGTATGTATATTACAAGTATGAATGGGAATCCTTGTTAGCATATCCATGTTAGGTTCCAATCACACTGTCTGCACACCAAGTACTAAACGCTAATAACTATTAAACATTAATAAATTTATAAAGCTACACTAACTACACTAAGCAACATACTATGTAGTTTCTATAAATATAAGCTTAATTAACACACATAAGAAGCCCGTGTGCACAGTCTAAGCTAATAGAAGGTACTGAAGTTCTGAGGACACAAGAAAAACATCGCAACAGCGCTTTAACTTGGCGAATGCTGCAAGAAGGACCACCTCATATGTTTGTGGGTGGAAGACCCTTACAATTGCTTTCATGTGGGATCTGTGGTCAGAAGTGAAAGCTCTGATTTCGCTTTGAGGTCGATTGGGATGCAATGAACGCTACCACATCTCGAAGCTGGATTCTGGATCCGACATTCCCAGTTGAGATGGATTCTGGAACTTACCACAGCTGCTCTCGTTTTAGCATGAAGTTCTATTTTTCAGGGTGTGGTCGCAGATGAGAAGCGATGATGGATTTACAGGAAGACTAGTTAATTTTTATGACTTTCTTTTCCAAAATTATATTTTAATTTAATTAGACCATTTAAAACAATTCTTTGAAACACTGAAGAATTAATCACTTCAGTGAACATCGATATTAGATTTTTTTTATTTATACAATGTTTTCTCCATCGCGTCCTTTCTGCAGACTTACGGACTGACTAACACACACGTCCGATCTCTAAGGCGGTTAAATGCAGAAGAAGGCTTGCTTCGGCCAATTTCAAGTTATTGGTCCTGCCGTTGCTTTGGCAACTCAATATCTTTCTACTGGTCCAAGTCACATATAATCATCACAATGTTCGTTGTAATATTTAATAATATTTTTTCATTATTTTTCTTTTAAATCAATATTTCATACTGTTTAACATCAAAATATTTCTTTAAAATGTGCAATAATATTGCTGTCAAAATCACGATTAATATTCAGTTTCTTTCTCGTATTAGATGTTAAAGAAACTCGTTTTTGCAGTTAGCCTATACTGTCTGAAGAAATTGTCTCCGTTTTGCAAGTTTGATATTTGTGGGACGACAAGTGCATATTCCTGACGAACTAGTGACGTAGTTCTGGCAGGATTTCAGAGACGTTACGGGTGACTAATTATAGCGTATAAAAAGAAGACGTTTATAAATGCTTAGTGTCGTCTGCTAACATTATAAACGAGATTTGACATTTATTTCCAGGATTTTATGCTTCATTTAATTGTGCTTAAGTTGGCCGCTTATTACAGAGAACCCATTCGTTTACTCAGCTTCTCGCACGATAAACTTCTTTGTTCAGTTTATGCTGAGGAAGAAGTATGTGAGCTGAAGAATAAATGTACCTAATTGAGCGAGAATAGTTTGGCACCGTTAGGCGGTAATTAGCTGGTTCATTGGCGGCTGAGGGAAATCCTTTGGTCGAAGAAGTCCTTGTCAATCGCCATAGTAGTTGAAAATGCAGTAGAGGATCCTAAACCACCATCCAAGATATAACACACCTAGAGTTTCGTAGTATATTACAGGAAAGCGGAGAGTTAATGGCAACAAAGGGATACAAAATATCTTATTTGTTATATCTATGACCACTGAGACTTCTATTGCTGCTACATTTTAGTCGAAAGAAGAAAACCCCTTTACGCGTTCATAGAAGCAAGAGGATAGAGCAACGATGTTGTAAGATGCTTAAAATTTTGTTGGTATATGCTGACTCCTTTACAGAAAAAACAACTGAATAGTCACCTAAAGAGTATTGAAAAATTCAAACTAATAATAATGGATATTTTGGAAACAACTGATACCAAAGAAAAATATATTCTAAATTGTTCTAAAGGAGTCTTAACTTTTGTTCACTACGTTTTTCTCTACTTTCTATAATTTATCTGTCATACTTGTAGGAATACATAAATTCCCTTTTGAATGAAAAGAGCTTCTTATGTTATTGCCAGAAAATTTAAGATATGAATTTAATTTTTCATGTACTTATGTTAAATATACGTATATTAATAAAAATTATTCAGAATTTTTTTGGAAAAAGAAAAGGTAACTAAAAACTGAGATTTTCTTCAACATCTTCATGCCGCATTTTTGGAAGGAATAAATTGAACTTCATAACACGTTTGATATTCATCCGAACTTTCGTTGTTTACTTGGGCACCTCTCACAGACACATGCATCACCTTTAACTTTAGGAAATTCTTAGCAGTTGCATGAGTTGCAAAATTTAAAGAACATCCTCAAACTCTTTACATGGTAATTATTTCGAAATATTTAATTTTATAAAAAATAGGTCAACTTTGGATAAAATACCAAATGCTAAACTGTGTTCATAGCAAACTTATTTTTTAATTTGCGTTGCCCAACATATCGGACGATGAATGAAATGGGTGAAATGATGCTCAAAGGAGCCCAGAATTCACAGAGCCTTGAGTTCGCTGACGTTCATCTTTCAGAATAAGGAACTCCGGAAAAAGAACTTTCCCAGATTACTCTTCCTGACCGAGATTCGAACTTGGGACCTCTTGAACGTGATACGGACACTACCAATTCATGACACAGGAATAATCCTTCTCCTTTTTGTTATAGGACACAGTCCTGTCGTTTATGGTCATCTACCTCTTGTGCCATGTTAGGCGTCGGGTGAGGGAGCCACAACTATGGATCAGAGGGAAATCCAGGGATGGGTGATCAGCCCAGTCCCATAAATGAGAGTGACGGAAGTATATGAACGGAATCAGGGTGAAGTGGATGAAAGGAAATTGGTGGAGCAATTGGTAGAATGATAGCAGGGGAAACCGGAAGACCAGAGGATCCGTGATTCAAATCCCGGCTATGGCACTGAACTTTTCAGTCTGGCTCTATCCTTTCACAGTGCATCCTACACACAGCTAGTGTGAAAGAACAATTAATTTCCGTTAATTGTACCTAACAGTGATCCGAACTATAAAGCCCGGGCCTTAAAGAACTTACAGCATAGTAAGTCGCCATTAAGGTAGTTGTCTCATGTGTCTATGAGAACTCCTAGAGGTTTACCGGGATAAACACGAGTCAGTTGGACAATTTAATGTCATGTCGGCATGTTGGCCATAGTAGCTCAACGGTTTAGAGCGGCTGGACAGAGACCAGAAGATCCGTGATTCAAATCCCGGCTATGGCATTGAATCTTTCAGTCTGGCTCTACCCTTTCATAGTGCATCCTACAGACGGCTAGTGTGAAAGAGCAATTAATTTCCAATACGTTTATGATTAAATTTTTATTTTTGTTTGCTTATTTTTGGTCCTTATTTGTTTTATTTTTCGAGCTTATTTGCTTGGTTATTCCATTTGATTGTGCTTCACATCCGGGCTCTATTCATTAAATTACAACATGTTTTTTTGGAAATAGTCTCTGAAGATAGTATCTCTCAGAAGATATATAGGGTAAAAAGGATAAATAGAATAAATTATAATCGAACTCTCTCTCTCTCTCTCTCTCTACTGCGCCAGGAGAACGGCAGTCGCCGGGGAACTTAAATTCCGCAGAGGTGACTTAGAATCCTTACCTTCTAATAAATGCTGGAAATGTTGACCTTCTGCTCTCAGAGAGGCAGCATATCTTGTGAAAATATTCTGGGTCACTCCCCGAAGCTCAGCAGCAGCTATTCCTGTGATTTCTTGCAGGGTGTTTGCTCTAAGTTCCTGTAGTGTAAGAGGATTTTACGATACACGTCTGTTGAAACTGAAGCCCTATTGAAACATACGTGTGCAACGTACTTTATTTGTTTGTTTGTAGGTTTGTTTGTTTATTATTTCCTTCTTTCTTTCTCTCTTTCTGGTTTTTTGCTTCTTTTTTTTCATATTGATACAAAAAGAACAAAATTTCAAAGCCATCACACAGTGATTGGCTTTGAAAACACTTCACTGCCGTTTTCTTCTTATACTTAAAAGGAAATGAATAATCAAGTGCCCTATAACCAGAAAGAAATAGACCGGGGTACCAAATAAGAATAGTTTGTATAAAATGAGTAAAGAATGTCATGTGAAATCAATTTTTTTAAATATTGTTACACAATTATGTGCTAAATTTCTGAACTGTACGAAAGATTAATGGGCATAAGATAAGTATTTGAGATGGTCGTTGCATTTTACAAAATGTGTCTTTGTACGCTTTATTTTTATTTGAAAACAAATTATATAATTTAAACTTATCTGGAGAACAAGAATAACCCTGGTATTTTTTCATCTGAACATAGTAATCCCCTAGCTGTGTGGTGGTACTAACGACCTTACACAGAGGGGTAGTAAATTGGAGAATATCTGTACAAATATTGGGGAGAAGCGACGAAGTTCGGGCGATAAGCCGACTAGCTATCTGATCCCTGAGGGGTGCGACCTGAGCAAACACCGAGCAGGAAATCTCAAAACGACCCAGCAGTAATTAGTTTCCAAAAGTTTGGGGTACCATCTCGTTTCCTAAATGCACTTTGGAGTGCTTTCCTGCACACATTCCTGCACACATTCCTGGGTTACCAGTTATTAAGAGTATCAGTCTGTAATGTTTTCAAAATCAAAACTATATTTCATTTTAATTAGACAGACATCTAACTAAAGTATTCACAGCAGTAAAGCGGAACAAGCTCTTATCACGTGATTTTCTCTACTTGGCGAGGGTATTTTGATGACTCTGTTTGATTAAAATGTGGTATGAATATGATATGGATTAAAGCGATGTAGCAACAAACTCTACGCCCGCCTCGTAGCGAGGTGGTAGCATGTCTGTCTCACATTCAAGAGGTCCAGAGTTCAAATGTCGGTCAGGGTGAGTTACCTAATGGTTTTTAGAGGAGTTTTTTTCCCCTTTTCCTGAAAAATGTATGTCGGATAACTTTAAGCTTCGTGAATCCTGGTCTCATTTGAACTCATTTCACTCATTTAATTTATCTGACATGACTTACGTTGAAGAACATTAATTAAAAAGAAGAACTCTGCTCCGTCCAGTAGGAATCGATTCACATCTAAAATCCAGGCAGAGACAATTGAATATCTTACTCACTTGTGGTAAATCGCGTGATACAAGCTGGTTCGGCTTTACTACTGTGAATGGATTTCAGTCTAATTATAAAATGGACTACAATACTTTTCCCAAAACGTTTCTTGCTATCACATCCATTCTGTAATCTCCTGGTCCTCTTACTTTTCCCCTTTCTTCACCTTTTCAACGTCTTCTGCGTTCTTGGGCATCCGTTTTACATTCATTTGATTAATTTATGCAAAATATTTTTTCTCTATATGTATGGTTTCTCTCAACCTAGTATTTCGTACTTCTTTCTTCTTCCTTTAGTCCTTCTTTTCCTCCTTTCTTCCTCCTTTTTCTCCTTTACTCCTTCCCTCATTCCTTCATGATCTGGCTGAGCTTCTAAATTCCATTTTTGGAATTATTATTCTCTCGACTTGTCTGACCATCGTCTGGTTTCTACTCATATATCAAGCTGTTACAATAGTTAATAGATAACATTTAAGTATTAACCTTTTTAGGGTTCAGTGTAGAATATTCCTGTCCCATAAAATTAAACTTATTTTTAGAATAAATCTGGTACATTCATTAAAATTTCTTTCAGTTTCTAAGTTGTCATTCCATCTTTCACCACTGTGAGATCAAGATATCTAAAACAAAAGGAAAATAAAAGTGCCCTCAACTTTTCTTCATATTATTATTTTGAAATGTGATGACTGATACTTTTAATGATTTCATTGTAGAGCACTGCTTTTCAGCTTTATTTGGAAATAGAAACCAATCAGTTTACTTGAACTGAGAAATTTTCGTATTTTGTATATTGGGCTGAGGAATACGAATGAATGTTTCTCATGTCACATCCAGTATAGAAAATTCTGAGGCACTGGATCATCATTGATTGTTGCATCGTAAGCAATGCTAACGTGTATATAAATTCTTAACACTGATCCCATTTTATGAAAACTTATATTTATTGGGTTACTTGCGACGGGATTTCAAATGGAATGTGCAATTCAGCACCACATTGAAGCGAGTTTGCGATAGGACCTCTAGTTCGGGATGCTGCTTTCTCCAAGGAGACGTTGTTGCTGAGATCTGTCCTCGGGGATGGTGCCGATGTTCCAGGTCTCGATTCGTCTCAATCTGAGCTTTCGCTCAGATCCGGCGTCTCAGGTTGAATAATTCCTTAAGATGTTATACACGGTTGCTGCAGTAGAAGCATGAAAACCCTTTTATCTGGAGTGTAGTCTCGAACGGGAATTGGATGGAACTAATTTACTAAATGAAACGAAATAATCAACCAACTTCTTTTTACATATTCAAACTTTTAATTCAATATGTTACAACGCGTTGTAACATAAATTAATAAATAACTTTATAAACATCTGTTTCCTTCAAAATATTAACTTGAAATCGAGTTCCCTCACACTGATAAGGTTTTGCTTCTTAACTCGACGACGTCCATTCACAGAATGACGCCAACTCTAGATAATCCGAAATTATTGAAATTATTGAATTTGCTGTTGCAATGACAATTCAATGATTTCTCATTGGTTCACGTCTTCTTCAGTGAACCACTTTTCATTACCATATTAGGTAAGTTACATAATATTTTTCCAAATTCATATTTAAACGCCTTAACATTCAAGTAACGTTTTATAATTTTAGACTAACTTTATTGTCGTTAAACACGTTAATATTACTATTATTCCTTCGTTCAATTGTTTCTTAGTCTCGTTCATATTCCACTAAAGTTTTTAACAATTTACAATGAATTCTCTTCTTAATAAATTTAAAATAACAAAATTGAACTATAAACAACGTTTAGGGGTTTGGAATAAAAATAGCGGTCACATACTTGAGCCATTTTGTATTTTTACAAATCCTTTATTGTTCTATATTACTCTTTTTCAAGTTGTCATTTGCATTTTAGTTAATTTTATTGCATGTATATTGAACTTGTATCAGCTTTATATTATTAATGTTTTATTTAGTAACTCTCCAAAGATCAGAAATTTTACTACCCGATTGAGAAAGATGAGAAACCTTGTAATATTTTGCTTGCATTCTTGGAAAGCTCACATTCCTACTTAATGATTAGTCTAAAAATATTTAATTGTAGTTATTGTCACGATAACAGGTATAATTACAGTTACAAATTCATCTCCAAAAGTAAGGAGGAGGCAGATGAAGTTTCCATTTTTCGATATAATACAGGTACATTGTTGTCGTGTCATAAGCTCTGAAATTCATGGCTTCTGTGTGTATAGCAGAGTTGAATTTGTTGTTTAAAGCTAAATGCAGCTGAATGCAAATCACAATAAATTAATATGCAGTACTAATCAGTATGTATATCCACGAAAGTTAGTATTTCGTAAAAGAATCAATACATATGTTTATATTACTCCCAGGGACATTTACAACATGAATTCCGTAACACCTGCACAAACATGAAAATGAATTCAGCGTTCTGTGTTCATCCGAACAATATAAATATATGTATACATTCTTTTTCGAACTTCGGCAGAAACGCAGACTGAATGGTACTACATATTAATTTATTGTGATTTGTATTCAAATGCATTCAGCATTAAACAACAAATTTAACGCTTGTTTACATACAGAAGCCCATGGAATTCAAATGAATGTTAATTTGCACTTGTTATTTCTGTTGCTCAAAACAAAAACACTAATTCCTCTTATTTATGTATACAGAAGGCAATGGAATCCATCCAAACATATTTATTGAACTTCTAATTTTTACAAGGCAGCCTGCGGCTGAGTGATTTATTCATAATTGCTAGCGTGGAAAATACAGAAACAGGTTGGGTGCGATGGATTCTCAATTGCTTACGTTTATATTACAAGCTGTTATGGGAGGGACCTGTCTACGACCAGACTTATGTAGGTGGCAATGAAGAAGTGACAACCTTACTAATTCAAGCCGCGAGCTTTGAAAAGCAAGGCCTTCTGGTATCAACTGGAACAACATCCATTATTTTGCTAGTCACAGCCTTTCAGTCACTTTGGAGCGGTTGTTATGATCAATCATGAAGCTATTTGAATGCACCTAACAAAACCATACGCTAAAGTTTTGTATATTTTTTCTTCCAAGAAAATGTTTGATGCCTCCTTTCAGATTAGCAGCACACTTCATTTTATTTACTCTCGCTAATTTCGGTTTTCTCCTAAGTTTATATTACAGGAAATTAATTTTTCTTTCACACTGGCCGTGTGTAGGCTAAAGTCAGACTGAAAAATTCAATGCCATAGCCGGTATTTGAACCACGGATCTTCTGGTTGCCGTCCAGCCGCTCTAACCATTGAGCTACTGCGCCCAACGTGCCGACATGACGTTAAATTCTCCAACTGACTCGTGTTTTTCCCGGTAAACCATCTAGGAGTTCTCATAAACACATGAGACAACTACCTTAATGGCGACCAACTATGCTTAGGTACTTTAAGGCCCGGGCTTTATAGTTAACCGCTATTAGGTCAACTAATGTAAATTAATTGTTCTTTGACATTGGCCGTGTGTAGGCTAAAGTATGGAAAAATAGAGTCAGACTGAAAAATTTAATGCCATAGTCGGGATTTGAACCACGGATCTTCTGGGAGACAGTTGGAGAATTTAATGTGATGTCGGCACGTTGGCCATAGTAGGTCAATGGTTAGAGCGGCTGGACGGCAACCAGATCTGTGGCTCAAATCCCGGGTATGGCATTAAATTTTTCAGTCTGACTCTATCTTTCCATACTTTGTGTTACAGGTTACATATTTTTGTTATATATTTTTAATTTTCTAACATGTATATAGTTGGTAGAGGACGTATACAATTCCATTCAAAATTCGATACCGAGATTTATCCAGAAATACATGTTTTGATACAACCAGATTTTAAAAAGAAAATACCCAAAGGAAAGTTCGGTTGTTTGTCTGTCTGTCTGTCTGTCTGTCTGTCTGTCTGTCTGTCTGTCTGTGTCTGTCTGTGACCAAGTGGGGTGGCTCAGCCGAAACCGTCTGTGGCCGGCATTCGGGAGGTCCAGTTTCGACTCCCGTGGCCGACCTACCTGATCCATGGATTCTTTTCGGGGTTTTCCCGGGTCGCCAGTCGAATGCTGGATATGTTAATTACATCCTCTGAATTTTCTGTCCCTCCATTTCGTATCCATTATCATTTCATGTCATCTCCCATCCGATGATCTCTTTCAGGGTAGAAGTGTCAGCGGGTGTCTCGACGTTGCAGGGCGGGATGATATGATGGACACATTTCCTCCTCCGGTAGGACGGTCCCGATCTGTGAACGCCGTATGACGCGGCTGTTTCTGGATCACAGTAGGGCTGGCCCTTGTTCTGGCCTGCCGTGGAGTTTGCAACTGCTTAAGTGTATGGACCCTGCTCTCTGCACTGTCGTGTTTCCTTGGGACGGCCGCCCTCTGTCTCCTCTTGTCCCATCCTTTCTCCCGGGGCTGCCCCACTTGTGGGCATAGGTTCAATAGATTAAGTTCGGACCTCTGACGAATCCCCTCCGTAACGTTGTCTAGTGCAAAATGACTGTGTTAGTATGTGTGTGTGTGTGTGTGGGGGGTGTGAACACCACAGCTCACAAACCTGGTATTTTCGAAATCCTTTGTTTTTTAAAAAATTACTCTTAACGATTTTTATTAAAATGCCATATACGTAAAATAATATAATTGCCCACAGTCCACAGGGTTTCTTTCTTTTACTCCCAGACGTTTCGCTTGTATCATGGTATTGACGAGTGTTTTCTCAGTAAACAACGGCAGTGGGAGTGAAGGGAAGAAACCCAGTGGACCATGGCCTTTCAGTCCTTACTTAATATGACGCCGTACGTTAAATTCTTTGTCTATTAGAAAATACCATATATTATAGATATTCACATGAAAAGCTAAATGTGTATGTTGAATTTTCTGAGAATGACTTGTATAGTCCTTTTCATTCGGAAAGGAATTTGGTATAACATTATATAACTGCATGTACAACACACATAATTGATGACGTAACACAAAAATGTAGATGCCTTTAAAACTATGATTTCAAATAACCCTTTTTGGCATAACACATTTCCGAGATATGCGTTATTAATGGTTCGAATTGTTCAATGATCTGTATTTCTTTTTGAAGTCCTGCCGAGTTTCACTTATTTCTCGTGATTGCATAGAAAGAATATGGAATTTTAAAGCTAATATATAGTTTCCAAATCTTAAACATTTGACAACTATGTTCTCTTCGTATTTATAACACAATGAAGTTATTTCTATAAATGTTTAATTCGTTAAACTAAAGTAGATAGAAAAATAAGAATTTTAACGATACTTTTTGTACGTACTAATAAATGAGACACGTAATAGAGAAAATAATGTTAATGTAATACATTAATCACATATCAATTACTTCAAATTTCCCCTTTTTCTCCTTATATAGGGGACACAACCTTCACTTCCATGCAATAAAGTGTTTATATCTAGTGGTTTAACTTCTGATTTAGTTATAATTGTGTAAAACTGTATTTTTAATATATAATTAGCTAGATATTTAAGCTTTCTACTTTTTCTACTATTTTGTCTTTAATAACAATTCTTTTATTCGTAATTTTTAGGGAACATTGAAATCCTCATATTACTAACTCGGGTAAGACCTTCAAAGTTTAAGGCAAGCTCCATAAACATGTATTAATATAAGCAATTATTATAACTGGTCTATGTATAAAAGACTGTCTTATTATTTTCTGTTTCTACGAAACGTAGATTTCATAGTTTAGCGATGTGGTATAATGAACACAAACTCAATCAGCCTGCAAGGCTGAGCCTATCGCAAAGTACAATACTCTATATTATATGTTTATTTATAAACAAACCAAAATTGGTGTCCTTCTTACCAACCACAGCACTATGCTACCTACATATAACACAGACTCCTTATCTTGGTTTCTTAATACACTTGTACTTTGAAACAATTGTTTTAATTTCAAACCCCAAAATATTGATAGTATTTTTATTTTAAATTTATTTTTAAAATATTTAAAAAGAAGTCATCATGAGTTGTTGGAAGTATTGTGAAACGAACGAGATTAAATAACAAGTGGAAGGGAAAAAATGTGATAGAGTGAGTTATGAAGGGGAGAGTTACAATAAAATTTGATAATAAAATAATAAAGTAAAATAAAATCAATAAAACTTGGTTTAGCAAGAAGAAAGCATAATTCTGTGCAAGGACGCCACAGAGAACGGACATGAAAGAACACGACACAAGTTTTATAATTTGAAAAGTTACAAAAATATGTCTCATTCAATATTGTATTATGAAGGACGTTGGTAAAGTTATTTATCAATCTGTGTTACGACCCATTTTATAAATCATCCTACAGAATTAAAAGATTGGAGTATCTTGAAAAGAAGCTAAATAAATGTTCAATTATTTAGAAAATTAGTTTCTGCAGACCTCTGTCCGAGATCACACCTGACATATTATTTCCATGCATCGACTGTAGCAACTACGGGGAACCTCATAAGAAATTAGGTATTTCATATCAAAACGTAAAATCTGGAAAATTCGGATTCAATTGTCGTTCCAACCCGGCGCTTTAAGCTTCAATCCACGAGGAGAGGAAAAAAATTATACCATAACCATTGAATTTCGCTACAAATGGCTTCCCATCCTGGGGCAGAATAGTACATTCAAAATCAGCTTTGATTTTCGTTACAAATGTCGCCGCAACTTGGTGCAGAATTCCACATTTAAAACATCACACATCACATCTTTCCATTTGAAATTTGTTACAACTTGTAAACTCGCACCGTTTGGGTATCTATTTCCATGTTACACGTGACTATTTCCCGCGTTTTTGCATTGCCTTTCAATAGCAAAATTGTGCAAAATATAATAGAAGTATCTCTTAAACACGAAAGCTGCTTAATTCAAAAGTCTTGCGCTCATATTTCATCTAAGTATTTAGTGGCAGGACAACACAAAATATATAGTTAGTTAGTTACTAACACTCCCCACATGGCAACCTTGGCCTTCGGGGTAATCTCACCCCACCAAGTGATGACCGGACCCATTTCTCAGGTGGGGGCACCCAGAGGGCGGTGTCCATTACCTCCAATGATAGGGTGATAGTGAAGATGGCGGTGAGGTGAGAGGACCTACAGCTTTTACCGTGGACTCCGAACCACGTTGGGCATAGGGGATACTTCACGTGTGCTAGACAGAGGTGAAGGCGTGGATAGGGCCGACTTAAAATCACCAACCCCAGAGCCGGGAATCGAACTCGGGACCCTTAGAACGGGAGCCGCGAACGAAACCACCGCGCTACCCCGGCGCCCCACACAAAATATATTATCCTCAAGGTTAGCCTAGCATCTAGATTCTGACTTAAAATTTGTTTCCTGTTTTCGTATGTGTTCCAATTTCACAGTCTCTGGATACAAGTAGTCTGGAAACTTGTGAATCTGTTGAGTAGAAATTTATAAACGCTTTGCTTTGGGATGGGAGTCTAGCCGCTGACCACTTTTATTACATACTGCACCACAGGCTTTGGATTCGGATGGAACATTTAATTGGAAAAGGAAATTTCGGACGAAATATTACAGGTGTAAGCTGAAATACCTCCCAGGCATTTGCTGATGAACTGTGGAACACCTGGAAAAAGCTCAATCGGGCAGAACGGTTCTAGGAGTAACTTTATTAAAAGCATCTGTAACAATGAATTAAACAAAACATTATACATCATGCATTATTTTAAGAAGCTTTATAAAGACATGCAGGCAAGCATAGAAGAACAAAGTTTTAAACAGCTATATCATAAATATGGATAAAATGACTTATCAAAGGATTCTAAAGGAAAAGAAAGAAGCTTAGGCAGACTTGGGACATAGTGTGACCTCAGACATATATGATAAAAAGATGTAGCAAAAGCCTCGATTTAATTCATGAAAGAAAAAGAAAAGAACCTTGCTTTTGTAATGTTCTAAACTTTGGCTTTCTAGTGTTTCAAGAAGTGTTTTTCTGCATCAATCCCACCAATTATACTAAAAGTATAAATTCTTGTAAACTGTTAATACACGACAATAATAGGTTATACTGTATTGTATTTTTTTTTATTTCTTTTAATATAAAAGACCTATCTGTTGAACAAAGTTAACCAACATCACAATGCCGTTTCAGTCGTCGTTGTTCTAGTGGATGGGCTCAGTGGATCTGTTTAAATGATTTGGAGCCCTCATTCTCATTTTTAACCGAACGTTTTTATTCTGAGTGGTCTTTACAAGATTCTAATAAACAAAACGTACTTCAGAGTTTATATTTATGATACTATATTTGTAACGTGCTTCTTTTAGCATCTGGATAGAAGCCCAGAATTATTGTCAGCATCATTATCGTTACCGTCGTCCGTCCAGACTGTTTCTCTATTTGTTTGTTTGTATATTTGTTTTCATAGCCTTATCTGTTGCGTCTACCACAACGAAGGTTTGTTCATTTTCCTGATGGCAGGTTCTCCATTATTTATGGGTATTGCTTCTATCCATAGCGCCATTATTTCCTTCGCCTCCTGCCCTAACTTTGGTACAGCTAAGAGAGCAGTTCAAGGATCTTCTTGAACAAAATAACAGTCGAGGGAAAAAGTGGTGAATGGCAGCCTGAAACATGGTGGAAGTCTACGGGTTAAGACATAAGATTTGTGCAGGTTAATCTGGACCACAAGCCACTTTTGGACTTAGTTTAAAAAATGTTTAATTAGAACATGAAATAAAAACAAAACAAATTGATTTACACTTTCAACTTAGCTGTTTATACGTGATGTAAATTTCCATAACGTGTGATACTTCAAAGTATTTGGCATAACTTTTGAATAAGTAAAAGATAAGAAACCTTTTCTATTTAAATAGAAATAAAAGAAGTATTTTGGTCCTTTGTTTCGGAGTCCACAATAAAACAAATTTTCGCAGCATATAGACTACAAATAATTACCAATTGTGATAAAAACCAAGAGAAAAGAAATTCAGCTCTGACTTCTTTATTTCCTACTAAAATCGTTAGCCAAGTGCTAAGTATAATCACTTCCTCTTTTACACAATATACAGCTGCAACAAGTTTCTTTAATGTTATTTTAAGTCTCTTTGGCATGCACCTACTTGCGCTGCTAGTAATATAACTGGCGTATTGTACGCAACGGTTTACCACTCACACGGAGCTGAGTGCCATCTCTGAAGAAAACTCCGATATTCACTCGTGAACGGCTTCACCACCGGTTCAAACTGCCTGCCGACTCCTCACCATGGAGTTTGCAACTTACCCCACTTCTCTGCATTGCCCTCTCACAATTCGATCTGGCTGACTGACTCGTGAACTGCTTCCCTGCTTCGACTCCTCATCATGGAGCCATAGTCCTAGGTCTCGAGCGGTATTTGTGGTATAATAACATAGTTCGTTCCCGGCCTCGCGACGTCTTCGTGACGTCAGCTTTTACCGACCCAAGAATACTGCGCTTGCTCAATCTCTCCCACTGGCAAAAACAAGGCTGCGCAATTACCTCAACCTTTGTGTGGCAGCTTCGAATCCCCAACGCTGTAATATTGGGGGGGGGGGGGGGGAAGCCTTCCTTTGACCTAATCGCAATAACGTTTTACTGTAGCATGGCTGCTGCAAACTTCACCTCCACTCCTCCACCCTCACCTAGGACATCCTGAACAGGCATGCAAATTATAAGACTACATGCCATCAGTATGCCGCTTACATAATTTTAATTCCAGGACCTCAGGCACCACTGTCCAATTATTTATTGGACCCAAGGACTAGTATATCTCTTCCCAGGCTCAAGCAGGGGAAAACTTCCTATATGGTACAGAAAGTTGAGCCCAACAACGCTTCGTGTCTCATACTGCGGCGTTTCGTGTACTGTAATGCTGATGAGGATGAGGATGAGGATGACGATGAGGAGGATGAGGAGGATGAGGAGGAGGGGGAGGAGGGGGAGGGGAGGGGAGGAGGCTGCAAAATAAAACATAAGAGTCCGGGCCGATTGATGCAGCTATTCCTAATTCTCGTTGGTTTGGTTCAAACCTGCCGGGCCTATGAACTTCAGCACACTTCTAATACATAGACAAGTTCTTTGAGAGATCTGTATTTAAAATCTCCCATTAAATTGTGAAATTAGTTGTGTTGAGCAAATTCCACTTAGCTGAAATACTTTTGATGTGCCTTTTAGAAATAGGCGGACAATTCAAAAAAGAAATTTACCCCAAAGATACGTATATGTTCCAGAAATGTCGAAAACCAGATTTTATAACTAGGAAAGCATTAAAATATAAACTTGTCTACGAGATGTGAATAAAAAGATATTGCTGTTAAAACCTGAACTTGATTACTCTTGTTACTTTACTGCATACATTAAGAACAGGTGCATTCCACCCAAAAATACATGTTTTGGGCCACCAAATCTTTAAAAATAAAAACAAATAGAAAAAGCCGCGCCTGAGTGCGCATATGACTGTTTGCTTCTTTCTTAATATGTAATCAAAGATTCACCCACATGTTCCATTTCATTAGTGATATTACATGTTCTGGTTTGCTTCCCCCCCCTCCCCCGATTGATTGTTCATATTAACAAAAGTCTTAAAACTGTTATATGTTTTTCTAATTAATTGTGCACATATAATCTCTGAAATCTTTTAGAATTAACTACTTATTTACACTTCCGTTTTAGTTACTCTGCACTTTCTAGATTGATTGTGTTGACATATTTACTGAAGTCCTTTAGACACTGTTCCACAAGTGCTGGTTTATGCACTGGCCGCATCCTTCCTTACTTATGCATCCTTAGTTTTCTTTTTTCCTTAGGTCCTTACATTTGATGCAGTCATACAGGATGTTATCTGTTGTTTCGTCTCTGCTGCAGGCGCATATAGCAACATCGATTATGTGGAATCTCTTGTAATAGGCTTTTAGTATCCCATGTTCTGTTAATGAGGATTGTTGTTAGGTTAATTTCTTCGTTCTAGTCCTTTTGCTACTGTAGGAAAATATAGTTTCATTTCTTGTCCATTTGGTTTGTTTTGCCATTCCCTTTTCCATTTTTTGAGTGTCTCTTCTCGTATTTCTTTCCTAATGGCACTTTTTGGGATTCTTTTAGGTTTTCTATACTATCATTTTTTGTTGCTTGTTTCGCAAGTTTATCTGTGATTTCGTTTCCTTTTGTTCCTATGTGAGCTTTTACCCATCCCATTTCTATTATCTTGGGTGTGTGCGTGTGCGCACGGGTGTGTGTGCGAGGTAGCATAACTAAAAACGAAGAGTTGGTAAATTCCCTACTTAATGTTTATGTTAAGCACCTTCCAAGTATAAAACACGAAGATTTTTAAGAATAAATCCAGCTTAGCCATTACATGGAACATCTTATTTTCTCAAAAATACATCTAACGATGTTTATGAGAAAACCTTATTGGGAATTTGTGGGTTCGTAAAATTAAAAGTCTAGTTTGCAGAAATTCAAAATGCTCTTTATTCCGGTAGAAAGACAGTTTGTACAGCCCTTTGCAGCAGCAGAATTACGTAACATACACAAACGCAACCTTTAAGGTCGTCTGCTACACGTCCACACAGTGCACACTCAATTCACAAGTCCTTTCACAACTGACTAGCAGCTCAGCAGCCGACTTGCTGAATCGCCGCTTATTTATAACCGAACCATCGTTTCTAGAAAGTTACCGTAGCTTCACGGCCTTTCACGACAGCAGACGAAGGAGAGGAAACCGTCGAGATATCTCTTTGACTTTTTCATCCTCTGTTGCTCTCTCTCGGCATGTAACAAGCGCTCATCCACTCCGTGGGCGTGGCTTGGATACTATCTGTCTCTTCCACACCCCGCTTCACTCTCTCTCGCTCTACGTTCGCATACGCGCGGGCCATAGCCCGCCACAAAACAATGCCTTGCGACAGGATATTTCATAACAAACCAAATTTATATATTGAATTTTCTGCGCATATCCTCAAAAGCCCACTTTATTCTGAATGACTTTTGCATAACTAGTAAGGGATAGACAAACTTCTTTGAAGAAAAATACAGATTGCATTGTTAAAACGCACAATTTATGTTAACTACACTTTTTGTGCAATGAAAAACTTCCGGGATATTCGTTGTTACTTGAATTTTCCAAAACTTATACCTCACTCAAACAAGAAGTCTTCAAGGACATTTTTATCTCTTTGCCATGCTAAAACAATGGAATTTCAGAGGCATCACATGGTGATTTCAGTATTGCCACCCTACCGTATTCCCATATTCCCCTATATCTATACAAAATTAGCAATAACATAATTTCTGCAAATGTTTATCTCGATTAATATGAAGTAGATGCATGAACGAGCATTTGTAAGTATAGTTGGTGTAAGAATAGAGAAAGTGCAACGCAGTAAAATGTTTTTGTAACATAGAAAACTTATTGGCCCTATCTCCAATTTTCTTTGCTTATTTCTGTATTTATCTGATGATGGTTTACCAGATAATCCATCTGATGTTAGGTACAATTTGACGGCCTTGCAATGCCACGTGTTGGGGCCAGTGCTGGTGCAGCAGCACAGCAATAAGAATCGACGAAAGAAAGAAATGAAGACAATAATAATGTTAGGAGTGGAGTTTTAGCGTGGGAGAGACTTGAAACTGATGGAGTGAGAAACAAAACAAGAAATCTTTGGGAAGGATGCTCTCTGGCGTGAAATTGCCGAGATGCCGGGTGTGACCGTCTGTGTGTGACGATGGGGTTCGAGCCCGCGGGTGGGCGTTAGGGCTAGGCCATCATTTCGAGGATTACCCAAACCTGAGGAGTGATGCGATTCCTCTCCTGCGAAGCGGAGTCCAGAATCAATTCAGAATGGAACTAGAAATTCTCCAAGCGACCCTTTGCAAGCGTTTCGTAATTTTCAAACCCCTCTCCCTTAGTCATCTTCTTTCCCTCATTTCCTCATCTCCTGTTTTCTATACCTTCCGCCTGAGCCTTTGGCTCCTCGTTGTTTCTTCCAACTCCGGCTTTAATTAATTCCTGCAGCAGTAAAGCCCTGCAGTTGCTCTTCCCTTTCCACAGAAAGGGAATTTTCTGCACAGACTGGGAACTTTCAATCAGTTCCATCGCCATTTTCCTGCCAATTACTTTTGACATGTCTTTCATCAACTTCTGTCGTTTACTTTTCGCTTATTTACTTTACAAAGTATTTCTTTCTGCTGCTCTAAGATTCTTATTCATTTAAGATTTTGTTCAATATCCCACATCCCACACATCCTCCGTCATTTAGATCCGATTTCGTTATGCTTCGGATATGAGTTACGCGGAGACTTAAGGCATATACACAATAGAAGACTGTCTACAGGGTGTTTCAAAACGACAGCGAACTAACATATAGAACTAGTTGCTCAGCTTCTATGTAACACATAGAGATAGTTTTTACCGCCAATAGACCCGCATAAAAATGCTCCAGAATGAGTGTGGATTAGGCAGTGATAGGAACGACGCGTGCCTCACGCTGTCGGAGTTCGCAGGTGTAGGTCACACGCCGTGCCGCGTGCTGTAGCTGTTTGTAAACATACCGGCATACTCCGCAGTAGCTTGATACTATTAAAAATTTATTTGGCTTGTGAACCACAATAAAGAAGCTATTGCTTAATTATTGCTTGTAAGTATTTAACATGTTCCAAAATTCCGTTATAGCAGTCCATGATGGCAAATAAGCTGGTGGACATATGCAACTTATACCTTTTAGAGGGAAGTTGATGTTTGTGAGGTTGAGGATGGAAGAATTAAATAATAAACAGAACAGAAAACAACATCAAAGAATTGTACATAAATTAACTAAAACTACATGGCTTATACAATAGGGCGAACATTTTATTTTACGTGTTTGGTAATACTAAATAAAGCATTTCTAACTGCAAAGGAAGCAGGTGATATTTACAGTAAGTGGTTGAAAGTATTGTACAATTAAGATCATAAAAGAATGCTCTGAAGTTAAACAAATAAATATTATCATTAATGTAACTATTTTTACAACTCACATTTTAATGAAACTAAATTAATCGTGCGTTCGTTGAACTCCCTTCAGCTCTCCCATTCACCGAAACTATATCCGTCATTTCGGCGTTCGTATAGCGCTCCATATTGCCTGGATTTGCTAAGTACGGGCAAAATCCTCCCTGTTAGGACGGAATGTGTAATTTTACACTGAAGAGTAGCCTTGCAACTGTCCGAGTTATTAGTCGACTTTTGGACAAATAACTGCCCTTTGCCCCATTACCTGAAAGGTAGGCTAGGGTCACTGATACCAATAACCGCTTTTGAGGTTCGCACACCAGTGCTCTGCCTAATCACAAAATAATGCATTATTTAATGCTGCATAAAATTCTACCTAACAGAACTTGGAAGCTGCGACACCGAAATTCGGACTAGTTATGAACTTCGCAACGGCTATACTCGTTCGGTGTCATTTTAAAACAACCTGCACAGTGTTTAAAATTTGTGCACAACAATCAAGAATTTGGAAAAGATTTCGCTTAAGTAAACATTTGGCAGTGATAGTGTTTTTTTTTTTTCTTTTTCTTTTTACGTCCTCCAACGCTGTCATATCGGACAGTGAATGAAATGGGTGAAATGATGCTCAAATGAGTCCGGTGTCCATGGAGCTTAGAGCTACCCGACATTCGTCTTCAAGGTTAAGGAAAAATCCCGAAAAAAACTTTATCCAGGTAACTCAGCCTGACCGAGATTCGAACTCGGGACCTCTTGAACGTGAGGTAGAAACGCTACCATCTACGCTACCGAGGCGGGCGACATTGATGATGTTAGAAATTATTATAAATAACTAACCGAGCGGAATGGCTAAGGCAGTTTCGTCTGTGGCCCGCATTCCGGAGGCGTGGGTTCGATTCTCATAGCCAACATCTGATCCATGGGGTTTTCGGGATTTTTCCTGATCGCTAGGTGAATGCTGAGTAGGTTAATTACCCCGTTCGAATTTTCTGTACCTCTATTTCACCTCCATTGTTATTTCATATCATCTCTCGCTTGGTGGTTTCTTTCAGGGTAGAAGTGTCGGCGGGAGTATCGGCGCTGCATGGCGGTATGATGTGCTTTACGTAAACACTTTCTCCTTCGGCGAGATGGACTCCGGCCTCCGAACCAGCCTAGTGGGCCGTTTCAGGAACGCGGCAGATGCTGGTTTTGCCAGCCTGCCTGGAGTATTCCCAGCTCCGAACCCGGCCTCATGGACCGTTTCGGTAGGAGGCATGCCGGTTGTCCTGAATACCCGGGAAATTTCGAACTGGTAAAGAGCCGGGATCCCGTCCTTGGGGTCGGCCGCCCTCTGTCTCCACTCACCTCACCCCACAAAAGAGGATCTATTCGATGTGCCGATTCCCCTCTGTAGATTCTATCCTATCCTATCCTAATTAAATATAACAAAGATGGGTAAGCACAAATCTGTTCTTTAAGAAAAACTTTAATCACATATTTTGTAGTACTTATTTCCGTCAGATATATAACCTATCTTCAGACAAATTATGTAATATACAGAGTAACCAATATACTGCATTGCTCTAAAATGAATAGAAAAATCCCAAAGCCAATTAAACTAAAAGTCCATGGTGTGCCTTCGCCTGCCAGTAATCCTCCTCCACAATCATTCACCGCTTTACTTTTCCAAATTCTAGTTTCATCTATCTTACTCGAATCTATCTTACATCTACTAACCAAACTGTTTCGGTTAGAATAATCACAGAGAAAAAAAAATTGCATTCCACCAAAAGTTCAATACTCATACACATTTTGAGGCTCCGTAAATAACAAACATTTTTAGGGAAAAAAGTGCAGTGAAAGTAGATTTGAAGGTCTTGTAACCGCAGTGTCAGTCAGCGATTAGGAGGCGGCGAATTAATCGAAATCAGATAATTAACAAAAGAAGAAAATTAATAAAAATGCCTTGCTAAACTAATATAAAAATCTTGTCATAATAATATGAAATTAGAATGGATAAAGTAATGATTAAAATAACGGTTGACTTAAAGAATAAGAAGAGAAGAATATAATTTAATATAACATATATACTAGCATCCAGGCAAGAAAGATAAATATTCTTGTAAAAATCTGTACACGTCGGAGAGACAGGAAGGAAGGACCATTACCTTCTTTGTGCTAGTAAAAGTTCAATGTCTGAGAACTATTGTATACCTTCAGCCAGGAATGTTTTGGGACAAAAGGCTTTCAAACTGCAGTTGAGCATGAACGCTAAAGAGATTTACTTCGCTGATTTGATAACGATGTATACCGTTACAAACAACTCAGGGTAGGCGTTCCCCAACTCAGGGTGGGCTGAACGTCAATGAGTTAAATGAGTTTTGCAAACCAATGCGAAAATTTGAAATAAATGAGAAACCAATAATAATGTAACATTTGAGAAGGGTGAGCTAGTTTGGTCATCTGATAAAGTTAGAGAGGGGGGTCAGAATAAGGTTCGAACTGAATCGTGAAGCAAGAAAAACTGAAATGTAGGGAAGTTAAGAATAGCGCAACCAGCGTAAGTGGAAGCAGCATTAGAAGTTTATTAGAGCAAAGTAGTCGCCGTTAAAGAAGAAATAGAAACCGCGCGGAAGTAACTTTAAACAAATAATCCAGGGTTTCAAGTAAAATTGAATTTATGTTAGGCATTTTAGTAACAGGTGGTCACCGATCCAAGTCGATAAGCAAACTTAGTAGGAATTAAACCAGATAATTCTGCAACAAACAAAGTGTTATTAATACGACTGAGTAGCCAACAACCACCAAAATCTATTTCCTACAACCATTCGCCTGAGGATAAGAGAATTCATAGCTCCAATTAGAACCCAATCAATTGAACACTGGTATGCGGGTTTACCGCAGTAGGTAGAGTAACTTTTGGAGCTTTTTTAGAAGAGTGGTGAAAGTGTTTGCTGCATATATAAAATGTGGTTTTCTATTTAGCATTATATTTGTGTAGAAAGAATGCCGTCTGTACTTCAATGATTTCTGTAGCTAGGGTTAAACTCTTATATTCCCTTAAGAGAGTTAGTGTTCTAATGTGTACTAAGTGTCAACCGCTGATAAGGGACCTATGTGTACTCATGTTAACAGAGAACAAACATGGTTCCCAGTACACTAACCCTAGTAACATGACACTAATCAGTTGAACTGCAATTTCGCACTTGGTATGCATTATCCACTTCCATTACACGGGCCGGCGCGCAATGTTGCCACATCTTGAGGGAGGGAAACAAGGCAATACAATTTATCCTTCCCCTCTAACTCCGAGTTATCTCCCGCTGATGCACCCTCCTTGTGCTGGTACACTCTTGTCACGATAAACAGATGCCGACATCGGCTCATTTTTTGAGAAAGTACTGCGCTTTGGCTAGACCCGAGTATCCCCAAGCTTGCAACTCTGTGAATCATCAGCATCAAATGGCTTTCTCATGCAGAATGAGCCGGCGATTTATCACTCTGAAGTGGATTGCTTCATTCTGATACATCAATGGTGATTGCTAGGGAGGCAATAATGCTTTTGTTGCGTACTTCAAAGAGTTTTAATGGCCAATATATCACACTAGAGGTTCGGATTTGAGCTTTTCAGAACTGAGTGAAAGGTTTATTTATTTCTGAAATGCTTTAACACACCTCACAAACGTGAGAGCAACAGCTTCTTATGATTAGATCTGGTATATACCCTGAAAAATAATGATCCATGCTGTATCCCGTTTAATATCCTTTTTGCTACTTCTTTTGAAAGTTTTCTTAATGTACGATTTGAGCCGACAATGGTAACCCAAAGATCAAATATTTGCTTTAAATGAGATGACAATAGATATTTTCGTGTATAACATTAGGAATTAAATTTGAGATATCCCGGTCAGGAAAATGAGTGACTTCCAGTTCTCTCGTCTAACCCTCATTCTAAGTAAAAATCTGCAGAAGAGAAGAAATAATATACAGGATCGGTTGCTATAGGAGGGCACTTGTGGGATTTTTTTTTAATTGATATACATGATTTACCACAAGAATACAACAGTTGGAATGACGATTATGCCCACCTCGTTAGTGCAGATGGTAGCATGTCTGCCTCTCGTTCAAGAGGTCCCGAGTTCGAATCTCGGTCAGGGTAAGTTAGCTGGATAAGGTCTTTTCCCGGGTTTTCCCTTATTCTTACAGACGAATGTCCGGTAGCTCTAAGCTCCATGGACCCTGGACTCATTTGAGCATCATTTCACCAATTTCATTCATCGTCCGATATGACTTAACGTTGAAGGACGTAAAATAAAAAAAAATAAAAAAAATAGAAAAACCACATATAAATCTGGAGATCCTGTAGTGAGTTCGGTCGACTTATGAGCTATGCCCAATTTTACCAACAGATGTTAAGACTTAACACGAGTTTAGCAATAGTTATAACCAAAATTGCATTTCACCAACAAGTGTTTGCTTAACACTCGTGTTAAATGTCCTGTTAAACTAACAAGTCAAATTTGCTTAACAATTTTAAACAGTCAAGATGGCGGACGTGAAGCAGCTGTTGATGTCGATTTATTATATTTAAGACCGTCTAAATAGCATTCGTAATAGAGTACGGTCTATGAGGAGAAATTATTTTGAGGAGCTTTCAGAAGAAAATTTTCTACGGAAGTATAGACTGTCGAAACAAGATGCTATGAAGGTTACTGCGAAAGTACAAGAGAGGTTAGAACAGGCATCCAAAAGAATAAGCCGATCCCGTATTTGCTTCAAGTATTAATAACTTTGCGATTTTATAATTTACTGAAATATATGGATAATACTCTGTCCACCTCCCGTCTTGAAACGTTCAAGTCACTCCTAAGTTTTGTCCTTCGCACCTCGTTTTAAATTTACATAATACTGACTAAGTTGTTTGTTCTTTCTAGTAGTGACACATGCAATTTTTTTCCCGCGTGACATTGTTATCTTTTACATTCACCGCATCCGTCCTCTTATTTTCCACGATATCCTTATTCTTGTCACTAATTCAATTAACAATTCTTTCTCCCTCGATGAGAGATTTGTCTCACAGCTTTTGTTTACGATTTTGTTTGCCCACCATTTTTTTCAGCTGTTTGCAGACGAAAATGAAAATAAAAGCGCATCGCAGTACGTTCAGAAAACAATACGGGTCATCCATAGCCTTCTATAGCTGTAATATTTACAAGTCCCTTGGCGTTAACACGTGTTTGTCAACATTTTCAGAAAACAGGTTGGTGAAATGCAAGAAATTTAACAGCTTTGTTAGCGCTGTGTTAATTGTTACGTTACATTTGTTAACGTCGATATTAACATGTGTTTAACATATATCTTAACATATTGGGCATTAGTCTAATTTTGGATGTAGATTCCGTCCAAACTATACATTTTCATGGAAATAAATGTCTTTATTTCACAGCTAAAAGTTATAAGGTAATATTATTTGTATTTTAAATGTTTACAAATATTATACTTGTATATGCTACTTTGAAAAAGTGGTACGCAATGCACTTGAGTTAAAGTCCTCTGCAGAAACTGCGAACTGAAAGTCCTCGAGATGGTCTAGTATTTTCATATTTCTTTCCTGTTCTGCACTTATCTTAGTACCATAGTGGTGTCAAATATACTACGACTGTGTTAAGCATGTCTATAAAAAATTATTTATGAAGAGTTGCGTTTGTAAACAGAGTTATCCATCACGTCCATTCCAAAATTAATTTACATACGAAATAAATTTATATTGCTAAAACTACATAAAACTCGGAGTGTCAAGTTGAAAATTAGCACAAGAGCAACAACGAATGCGCTGAAAGTTCACACATTTCGCACTATTAATTCATGCAGTTGTTTAAATGTATAATGAAAATAGATGTTGCCAAAATAAATTGTTGCAATGAAGAGTTAAGGAGAGAATATCCGTGAAAATTTCGCATAAAAAGACGGCAACCGTTTTACCGGAGATATACACTGATATATTAGAGCATCGCTATGTAAGTAGACAGAACTGAATTAAAACTCACTCTGGAAATTTCTATTCACTTTTCGCAGCTTCATAAACGTATTCCTTCTTTAGTTTAAACCAAATGTTACTGTTATTGGCACATACTGCACAAAATTTTCTTTACTAAATAGATTAAAACAACTTTAAGTACTGCGCTTGAAATGGCTGAGAAACAACGCAATTATCAAACAAATGTTATAAAACTAATTTAAGAAATTCCAAGAACACATAAACTGTAATATAATTTATTCTTTCGGCGTATTAAACATTAACATTTAACCACGGCTGCACCCGGGTTTTTTCGTTCGACTGGTAAAATATTTTATTCTTTAAGATTGTCTTTCTATAGAACCTCTGCCCAAATCATTAAAGGTCTTTTGTGGAAGTTTCCAAATAACTCCAGAATGCAAAGTTCAATAACAGACAGAAAAGTTCAGTTTTTTAAATAATGCGCATAATAGCAAAATTGTTAATAATAATTGTCTATATTATTCTTAATAGTGACATATTATAAAATTTTTGAATAATCGATATGAAATTTCCTTCAATTTAGAGATAACTTGTGCAGATTGATTGGATTTACAACCTAAGTGAACTGTCTATGCAAGATCGACGTGGGAAAAGCATGTTGTTTTTTTTAAGATAAGAGTCCTAATTCTTTAAGTGGTTATCTTTAAGCCCAGAGACATGCACTGGTAAAGGTTCAGGGAGTCGCTCCCTCTTCAGATATGTAAAATTCTAATAATAAATACAAATATGCACTATAATATTAAATGTTGCAGTCTCATTTCTTATTTTTGTAATTTTTACAGTATGCGACGCTGTACCTATAAATAGATAATTTATTAAAACGCTATATGAATTAAAATAGTGATAAATTTCGGGGGAGGACAGGAATCCTACTTAGGTTGGCAACCGTGTTTGAGCGTATACGAAGTTTTCAGAGCATCTCCTATAGTTTCAGTAAAGTAACGACACCTAGTATGACATTCACATAAGTAGATGACAGAATGAGAGCGAAATGAATTTAAGGAAATATGATATTGGAGCAATTGGTGAAATGATGCTGGCGAAACCGGACATCCCAGAGAAATTCCACATCTTTAACGTGTTGTCCACCACAAATCTCACGTGCGATCGCTTGGGATAGAACCCGGACAGCTTGGTGAGAGTCAAGTGATCTAATCACTCGGCCACTCCGCGGTCCCTAAAGGCTTCTTTTGTTTTATGAGTCCAGAGAACGATGGCAGCGATCCGGTTGCTGTCTCTGTCCTTAACTCTCTCTAAAGGTTATATTTCGGCTACTAATTTGTTCATAATTAATTAATTGTTATAATTCTTGCACACGTGTTTCACACATAAACATACATAGTTTCAATCTAGTGTAACTAAATCAACTCGACTTATTTTTCTTTTGATTTTCAGGAACTTCTGAGTTTCTGGAACATAGTTTCTGATGTTTGAATAAACACTCTCATCTCTATTTTTACGCTTAAATAACCGCTTAAATCTATTTAGAGCTGAAACTGAGTTACATCAAAAGACAGCCGTGAACAGCTGAGGTATTACCTCTAAACTGGGTTTCAAGATGAGAATACAACTAAGCGTAAGTTCAACCAAAACCATAGCGGTTATACATGCCAAACTCGTATAGATCTTTCTTTAGAAGCCTTTTCCAGCTCCAAGGTCCCTCCAAAACCTTGGAAGTTGTGCATTCCGACGGACCCTTCTGCTGAAGAGACGATGGATCGATGTGGTTGCAGTACGCAGGGCCAAAAGCCGGTAGGGGCGGGGGCGGTGACGAGGGTGAAGTTACAGTGTACTGCCAGACAGCGGGGCTAGCGAGCTGCAACTACCCTTACTGCTTGATTTACAACCCCTCTTGGCAAACTGTCAGAAATTTTATGCCCCTTGTATTGGTGTGAAGTGCTGGACGGTATTCTGCAACTATCCACTCTTGAAAAACTATCATCAGCTGCCAGTAAACATATGGGCAATAAATATGTAGTTCTGTAAAGGAGACAGTGTTTACAATCGTGAAATTGAGGGAGTTGGCGAACAATCCCTAAAGGATTCCAAAGAACAGTTAGTGTGGTTGACATTACTGAATGAACTAGCCAGAAGTCTTCCTGTGCTTGTCATCATCTTTAGGTGAAAACCTTGAACAACGGTACAGTCCCAGAGGAGGTTACCGTTCGACTTCGGACGGAAGAAACTCTAGGAGCTTTAATTCGAGATGTAGGAAATGGGATGGTGAAAGTATGTGAAGGTGTAATGCGTTTCGTGTGTGACTCACTCAGACGTTGTATTGATTTCTCGACCACGAGGCGAGTTCTGGCGATGGTGACTTGAGCTGGCGATATCAATCGATATATCTCGCAATGGGGTCACAACACCACATCAAAGCAAGGTAAGGTCACGTGCTGTCACCACATGAATGCCCCTTCTCGAGCAATGACACTTATCTTCTCCCTTCACAAACCCTCGAGTGCCTTAGAAGTACTTGAACCGATCAACAGATAAAGGCTGATGGCTTTATTTGCCACCTCTGATGTGATGGTTAGCCCTCATGGGTCTACCACATTAGAGTTTACCTTCTTGATTGCAAAAAATTACTTTTAGACCAGAAATCTTAAAGGTGAATACAGTACCTACTGGCTTGCCTAATACTCTGTAATGGCAACACCCACAGTTTCATCCAGGTAATGTAATTAATTGGTGCAGTGCTTCTCATGAGTTCCCTCATAGTTTTAAAAGGTATCCCTTCATTATGTGTTTCCAAAATCTATTAGAAAACTTATTTTTGCTTTACCTCCCGCTTATCTAAAGGTAGAATAAGTACTGCATTCGTCCAAAAATTCGTAATATAACTTTAATCTAAATTTTCTAGTTTTCAGATCTCTATTTCAGTATTTTAAAATTAACCAGGTTTATCTATGAACTGCACCAATAAAAATAAAATTTTAAGTAAGTACCAATCCTTTTATTTGCATCCAGAATATTATAAATATGCAAGGTGTGAGAGAAATATCTCCATCCACAAATATACCTTGCATGTATAATTTTGAAATGATTTCTTGAAAAGCATTTATAGAGGCTACCGTTGAGTGAAGCGCAGAATTGCTTTTAATATTAACTGCATAAGGAATGTCTGTTTTTTTGTTAAGAGGTGAAAATGTCTGTGTGACAGTTATATATAAAATGTCTTCTATACATTGCTATACAATAATCAGTAAAATTATATTATGCATATTCTGGTTAAGGCAGTGTCCTCTTAGGAAAGTTTCTTTTCCTAAATTTATTTCCGAACAATTTCATTGTGTACGTGTTAGGCTCCACCACCTGTGGTACCGTATACAGCAAAAAGAAGCGTTAGACATTGTTAACAAAAGTTTCCTGCTTAGTAGTTCTGGTCTGTAATGTATTTTGCCATTTCTATTTAGTGCCTAGTTATTTCAAATAATATAACCACGAGAAGCGAATTTTATCTCTTGCATTATCTCCTCATAGCTTCACATTCCCCTGATATTTTTTAAACCTTCGTGAATATCCAAGTGGAAGAATTGTGTTGGTCTTTAAATTATTAAGTCACACATCATACAAGTTGTACATAAATTTACATATCAGCAAGAATACGAGTATCTGAAAAATCTCTTAAGTTTATTAAAATAAGTGTATTCAAAAGAATTTATTTTACAAGTACTGTTTCATAATGTTCAAAATTGTATTTCATCACAGTACGTTACATTTCGACGTATTATATTACGATAATACTGTGTTTTTTTAACAAACGTTTTGAATCATTTCTATAGGCATTTATGTCATAGTCATCACATCTACGTCTTAAATTTGGAAGGAACTATTGTAACGAGTCGGTATTTCGTATTTTGGAATGCAATGAAGAATTCTTCACGGAGTACGGCTGGTTCACTCATTCTAAATATTTTATCAGGACAGAACTTTTAATCTCTTCACCCAGAACGTCATATGAAAATCTATTCGCCATTATTGATCTTCAACATCTCCTTGGCAAATTATTTGCTGAACTACTTTCCATTTACTTTATCTACTTTATTTAGTACAGAAAGTATGCTAATATTTTAATGTCGAAATGTCAAAGGAAGTAATGTTTTAAACACGTTTGAACCCCAAAATATATTCTAGAACTCAAAACCGATTCCTTCTCTGCTCGCTTTTGTAAAAATGTTCTTAAAGCCACTTTTCTTATACTTCAAGTTAATCAAATTAAACATCAGTTTCTTTGAAGTATAATGAATACATAAGCGATAGTCATTTTGACAGTCGATCGCTATGTGGTGATTTTGACATTGTATTCTCTGTGCATGTCCAGGACATAAAATAATGAATATAATTGAAAAAAAGAAATATATATCTTAGAAATTGTTCCACAAAAACATGTTGAACATAAATTATGTATTCTAATACGATCTACATGTTGTGCAGTGAGATTTTGTCTATTGCAAAAACCATTCACATTGAAGAACACCTCTGAGGGAAGAAAATTCAAGATAAACATTTCATTAGGCATAAAACTATCTCAGATATATAGTATTTTAACAGAAATGCCTAGAACAATTTTTTTTAAAAAATGAAGGTTTTCGAACAGTGTGATTGCAAAGTTTCGTCTAGGGTGTGAGGATTTTCTTACAATATTCGTGTCGCATCATTGAAATATCACCTTGGTACTTCTCGTTTTAACTTATGGAGTCCACACACCCTGCAGATCTTTTCTAGAAATACTTTTCTTGGATTCAGAGAGTCTCAGAACATATATTTTCGTAAATTCCTTGTATCAAATTCTCTAATGGAATAGTATACTTATCCTGCCTATACAGGGGGTTTAATAATTCTGTCGAAAAGCGTTAGGGATTTAGAAAGATGTTGTAGCAAAAATTTTGAAGTAGGACGCTTTCCAGAACGCATAATGTTGTGCAATAAATTTGTGCTAGTACGCCACTGATATTGCCTGAATGATATATGCAAATATTTGTTAAACTACTAATAAATGTACGTTTGTGGCTTAGCAGTATCGTAAGAAATATTCAAGCCAGCAAACCCTTTCCAAGTTCAAGCGTCATTTGCTCTTTTTTAACTTTTTTCTATCGTTCTTAAAATTGTTATTTGTAGAGGATATAGAACACTGCACTAGACAATTTGTTATTACCGCTGTTGTTAAATGCAATCATGTAAATCAGACGAGATAGCTTAGTGGTAACATTGTTGATTATAGTGAAATAATGTTGGCTCCGATTCCTTCTAAAATGAAAAAGGCATGTATATGCGAAGGACAATGCTAATTTTAAAGTATGAATAATCAATTTAGAAAACATTTAGGTTTTGTAAAATAAAATCGTATTTGCGCATAACTTACCAAGCAAATTTTAAAGATATTGCTCAGAAATTTGTGTATTTTGATTCTTGTTTCCACAATGTAATTGCAATAGTTAGCGCCTATTGCTTTCTGAAGATCGTTGCAGCTATATTCCGTGTTATATAATTAAATGTAAAAATAAATGATAAAATGTTGTACAAGAGAAGCAGCAATAAATATTATGTTGCATGTGCATAAGAAACAATAGAGCACGCGTTTTTAAACAATACTACAACAATAATAACATGACAGTCTCCTACGTAAAGCATTCTGATTACACATCATAAGAATTTTTGAAACATTGCAGCAGTGGCGGCTCGTGAGTATTTTTCTTGGTGGACCAGATGTAAAGATGTTTGTATTGAAAGTAAATTGAGGTTATACCTTTTAAACGCAGGTCAGCTTTAGTTTAATTGCTAAAAACACTTCAATAGTAGAAATTTGTCAAAACACTATACAGTTTCAAACATTAAATAACTGATAGTAAAATAAAAGAATAGAACTCACCTAGTGGCAGTGTTATTTGTATGAGAGCTGAGCACGTCTATTTTTCTGGGCGGCAAACATTTCAATTACTCGCCCGCCTCTGTAGCGTTTCTGGTTCACGTTCAAGATGTTCCGAGTTCAAATCTCTGTGAGTTGCGTGGATAAAGTTATTTCCGGGGCTTTCCCTTATTCCTAAAGACGAATGTCGGGTAATTATACGCTTCTTTGTCAAAACAACACTGAGATCATTGGCTGTTCGATCACGAATCTCTTCAACGGGTTTATATCTCTATTGCATCGTTGAGTGGTCACAAATTGACACAGCAAGCTGTGTCCGTTGTTTCATCGGCTGCACAGAAACTGATCGACAGTATTTATGTCTTTCATTAATTCTTCAATGTAAACCTACGTACAATGCAACATTCATTCTGTATAGTTTAACCCTGGCACGACAGCCCTATTAGAGAGTCACGCCCTACCAACCCGATTGCCGGCCTCACGCCCACATACGCAAGGTAGATGTAGGTGATCATCCAACCGATACGGGGAGGAAATGTAGTCAGCATCTCGGCACCCCCAGCCCGAACGTTGGCTTTCTTGAACAAGGCCGCCTACCTATCGTAAGCTCCTCACTTTCCTCACGAAGCTGAATGAGCACCGGTCCTATACCCGGGACTTAAAATCCGCACCCCATGTAGGGGATCGAAGCCGGGTCGCTTTCCGTGGGTAGGAGCCAAGGCATGCTGCCTCAGTCAGCTATGCCACGGCGCAGGACCATGCTGTATAGTATGCGAAGTATATTTACATACTGCATTACTAGTAAAATTGAGGTGGCCATCTAACACGCGAGATTACCGAGAAAAGATAACAGATCTAGGAAATTGCCACGGGCTGCTGATTCCTGTGTGACGCCGCAATTATATATTATGGGTTCTACAAAATTGTATGCACTCTATCACTCTGTTCAGTGTATATGTATCTATTTTTAGTGACTAGTTCATTGTGTTTCTGGATCGATATTTTATGTGCAGAATCAATCTGAACAGAATATTTACAATTTACAATTTTAAATTTACAGGCGTTTTGTAAGTGAAATGCACTTGCCTCGTGTTTTGGAATACATTCACTCAAACGTTTCTGATCCTTACAACCTACCGCCGTCCTTCACCACCAAATAACGAACAGTAAAAGCAAAAGACACTTTGTTTGTCCTCACTTGCAGTTAGCCACGATTTCTTACTAAACCAACTGTTACACAAGGTTATCTGGTTTTTGCCAAACTGTTGCGTAAATGTAAAATTGTTTGGCTGATGTGAACGTAATCGTCTAACTTCAAGTTTTTCTTCTACCTTTAATGAATGAAATAGACTTTTCAGTTAATAATCCACTCTATTCATTGTTGTCCATCAAACAATTACGATTTCAACAACAATCACAAGAAAGCTAAACTTCATGTAACGGGCCTCAGCTGCCTGGCCCCAAACGTTGCTGAATGTGACGCATGAAGAGAAGAGCAGGAGAGCCAGGAAGGTATAGACACGCGGCTGGCAAAGTGTGTAAAGGGGTGAGGAGTGGCCGCGGGCCCATGTAATCTGGCCCAAAGTTCTGCTTCGCGGAGACCGGCGCGGTTGCCGTGTACAACACCGCGGGTAGCAAGTTTCAGTAACCATTGGGAATTATGGTGAAATAAATTATTGTTTGTAATGATTATTGCAATTGAGTAAAATACAAAATTATTTTTTCTTCAAATTAGAAGAAGAAGAAGAAGAAGAAGAAGAAGAAGAAGAAGAAGAAGAAGAAGAAGAAGAAGAAGAAGAAGAAGAAGAAGAAGAAGAAGAAGAAGAAGAAGAAGAAGAAGAAGAAGAAGAAGAAGAAGAAGAAGAAGAAGAAGAAGAAGAAGAAGAAGAAGAAGAAGAAGAAGAAGAAGAAGAAGAAGAAGAAGAAGAAGAAGAAGAAGAAGAAGAAGAAGAAGAAGAAGAAGAAGAAGAAGAAGAAGAAGAAGAAGAAGAAGAAGAAGAAGAAGAAGAAGAAGAAGAAGAAGAAGAAGAAGAAGAAGAAGAAGAAGAAGAAGAAGAAGAAGAAGAAGAAGAAGAAGAAGAAGAAGAAGAAGAAGAAGAAGAAGAAGAAGAAGAAGAAGAAGAAGAAGAGGGCCGTAAGTTGCGTGATATTATCGGTGGGGCCTGGCCCCTATGGCCCTTAAGGACACTTAATGTTCCTGCATTAAGAAAACCTCTAAATACATCTAGAAGCCAGTAAATACGTCCCAAAAGCCCCTGAATTCACGAAAAAAGTCTCTAAATACGCCTCAAACGCTCTATATTACACCGAAAGGCCTACAAATACTGTCCAAAAAGCTCTAAATACACCTCTAGAAGCTCCTAAATGCATTTCCCCGCCACTAAATATGTCTCTAAAGCTTATAATTACAAACTGAGAAGCCCCATTAATACATCCCAAAACCACTAAATACACCAGAAAGTCACTAAATGTGACTATAAATGTCACTATGTTATGCATACCTCTTTCATACTTCATTTATTTGATTACGTTCGACGGAAACGGCAAAAACAAATGGAGCAGTGCAATTTTTCATATCCTTCACAGTCAACAATTTGAAGAACAAAAGTGAATGAATGTATGAATGATTGAATGAGGAAAGCAGGATAAACTTGGAAATGGCGTCTCTGACTTAAGATATCCTTACACTACCACTGACCCCCCCCCCCCACACACACACACACACACACACACACACACACACACACACACACACACACAAACATATACGTGTACGCGCGCGTTTTGGCAGTGCAGCAAACGCTTGCACATGTCATTGGGGTGGTCTCAGTGTGTATTGGTTCAAATGTATTACAGAAAAGCATGCTCTCTGGAACCATACTGTCCTATTTCAGATTGTTTCCTCAACACGCTCTAAGTTTTTGGTCGAATTCTGAGACTTCCTGTATACAGGGTGAATCATCTAAATCTTGCAACGCCAATATGTCCAAAATTGAAAGTGCTATTTTTGTGTGGTTTTCCCAGCATTACTTTGGTAGTTAGTGGTTCGTAGTTTTAGCCTATAAATAGATCTCAATAACACTTAGAAGGTGCATTTTTGTAGCAAACGTACACTTTTTTAAATGGAACAGTATCTAATTACATCAATCAATCAAAAGTACGGTAAATTAGAATGTTAAAAGTTCTTCATTGTTACTCTACAAATCACTCGTTCGTCCGCTTATTACATATGCCTGCCAAGTGTGGGGGGGGGGCGCACACACGTCATCTGCGTCGTCTTCAGGTCATACAGAATCGCTTCATGCGCATCGCTACCAACGCTCCATGGTCCATCCGTAATCAGCAGCTCCATCACGAACCAGGACTGTTACCTCTTCACGACTACATTCGCAGGATCGCTCATCGTTTCTTTTCCACGCTGCAAGAAGTTCCAGGAGCTGTGCATTATAACATCGGCGTCCGCACGCGCCAGCCCTCACGCTTGAAGAGGAGACTACCACAGGACCTGCTTCTAAGTGATACATCTGATTCGAGTGATTCTAGTGCTTGATGTCTGTCTTACATCTTCAATATTGACCTAATTTCTCAGAGAGTATTATTTGAGTTCTAACGTAATGTAGTTAGGGGGCGGCCTGTTAGCCTACCCCTGAGTGTTATTGTTCTTATTGTACTGTTACCTTCTTTTCGCTCTGATCTGTAACGTATTGTACTGCTGATCGATCAATAAAAAATTATATATAAAAAAAAGAATGTTAAAAGTGTTTTCTGCATAAGTTTACGAGATATCTTATTTTGAAAATTTTTCACACCAACAATTATGTGTTCCATTCAACCGGCTTAGTGCACGTACTAAAATTTGTTTTTTAGCTTCCACCGGTCATAGATACGATGTTGTTACGGTTTGTATACACATGATTGCAGTTTATTTGTGCATTGCGATGTTATTTATTTATAGGCTAAAACTACGAGCCGCTAACTACCAAGCAATGCTGTGAAAACCGCACATCAATAGCACTTTAAATTTCGGAAATATTGCGTAAGTAAGTCCGAGCCAAACCAATAGATTTTCAGTGTGCGGGAGCCCCATATCAGTAGATTTACTGACAAGTAAAAAGTATTTAAGCTCACCGGTGACGCAGATATGTCTGTGGCAATTGACGTCACTGACAAACAAAATATTTGTTTGTATCCAGAGTTATTCTGTTACTTAGAGGCATCTGAACCCAGGCCCTTACTTATGAGGCCTGGAGAGTATTACAGAAGAATTTTAAGCATAATGCTGCAAAAGGTGAGCACGTTAAATTTTCTCTGCAAAGCGTTCAAGTGTCTAGCATTGCCTAAACATTTCAAACAGTAAAAGAGTTTGAGCGATATGTTGCTATATCTAAAAACACTCAAAGAGCCACAAAATCCTTTATCACATTCACATTTTCGTTTGCCGCTTTCTTGTTCCTCCAGTGCAATAAAGCCCGTGCTTCTTGGCTCACGATCAAGTATTGATTTCCTTTACAAAGAAAGTGCATATAAGGTAATGAAATTGTTAGTTTATGCAACTATTCATTTACTTTCTGCCACGCCTTGATTAATGAGTTTGTCCATTTCACTTTTGCATTCCAAGGGAAGTAGCTCTTGAATAATGTTGTTTACGTAAACGTCACAGCTCTAGCAAGACTACACAAGAGATAAATTAAGGCTAATCTGGTATTTAAACAGTTATTATAAAACAAAATCGAATTAAATGAACCGGTTTACCTGGGATACATTAATTGACTTCCGGGGAAACAAAAGTGTTCCGTCAGTGTGTTCGCTGCATATTCAAGGTATATCGAGCTAATGGTACGTCCCAGCGAATTGTGTACGCCGCATTCGTTTGAAAAGAAATTGGGCTTTTATTTATGGACGCTCTGGTTCTCGGCGCCTCATTCTAAATTTGGCGAAAAAGACACTTAATTTTATTTTATCAGACTTATAAAGTTCTTTAAATCTATGACATGGACCCACAGCTTTACTTTCCTTCCGAAGGAACCTCTTACCTCCAAACATTCGTTTAAGCTTAACGGCTTAAGGGATGTCAGACTCACAATAACGTGGGAGGCTTACATTTGAGTGTCTTGGTTTGACTCCCATTGATCGCCTATTCTGATCCTGTTTTTTTATCGTTTCCCCTGGTTAATAAACATATCCTAGAGACATTTCTCATCCCATTTGATTCTCGTATTTAGTAGGGTTTTTAGGTTTCAGGGTGTATAGCAGTGCCGTATAGATGGCGCGGATACTTGCTCAAGGGAAAGAATAATCTCAATAGAATAGTGGACTGCTTAGTTGACGAGTCCTTCATCGTCCTCTAGGCACCCCCAGCAGTGGATTGCGTCTTCGAGATAAAACTGTTAGGGATTTACTCGCGTATTTGCGATCTACTGTAGTTCCTTCACTTCATCCTTTCCTCCGCAGGGTGGTAACAACAATAGATGTACAGTAAAACCTCGTTAATCCGGACCAGCTTTAAAAAAAATGTTTAGCGGAGTAAACGAAGACGTGTTTTACAGACGATAAATTGCTAATTGGTTGAAAATCGACAGTGATGAAGATTATAAACCGATTACAGAGGAAGGCTTTATTGCATCATGCAGTGTTACTGAAAATGAAGTGTTCGGTTCAGATGGTGTTGATGAATCAGCTGTGGTTATGACCCACGCATAAGCAGTAACAAACAGAAATTGTTGCTTTACTTCGAGAGTGAAGCCGAAACATTGCCTAGACTGATGCGAGATCGAGCTGCTCTTAAGCAATACACTAAACTGAAACAGCAGAGGCTCGCAACTTTTTTTACTACCGACTAGTTTGTCAGTACAAATTCATATATAAGTACATATATGCAAATACATATGCTATTACAATACATACAATATATGTAGTTTTAGTTGAAAGTGTACCGATAGTCATTTACAAATTGCATTAAAGTAATTTCGATGATGTTGCATGTACCTGGTCCTTTTTTACTTTTTCCCTTGTTTATTTTCTCTGGATAATCCAGATTTTCATTAACTCGCATCGGCCCTGGTCTCAAATAATCCGGGTAAACGAAGTCCTACTGTTTGTATAGTATACCACAGGAAAGAAAGTCTCTAGGGGTTGAGACGCAGGGAGGTTGGAAAAGGTTCCTACACCCTCCCTCGGTAGTTTATGACACCCCATGTCAGTACAGTTATAGACCATTCAAAAAAAAAAATTCTAACGGCTTCCACTTTTGTGAATGAATCTTCTCGATTTTAGTGTACAGATTAAATGGGGTGCATGATTTTTTTAACGGTTTTGCTCCTAGTGTAGCATGCGTTCCCTGCCACCCACATTCACTGTCCTTGTCCCACTGTGTAAGGGGACGCATTGCTTTCAGGGATATTATTTGCTTTGGTGGACAGTAGATTATAATGCGCGAGGTGTCCCACTAGGTTGTGAAACCTATACCTATCTCAAACTTTGAGTGTGGACCTTACCGTGCCTGGTATTGAAATAAAATTTAACACATTATAAGAGAGTTCTCGTAAACCTTTTAATATTCTTGTTTAATATATTCGAAGCTGGGAATAATGTTAAGATGTCAGTAGTATAGAATTGAGAGAATCAGCACAGTGTAGATACGATGTTGAACTCTCCTCTGTGTTAATATATGAGTGATGTAGAATGCTCATTGATTTAGAACTCTCCTATATGAAAATCGAGTTGTAAAAGAAGGGGAGTGTTGGCGTAGTGCCGTTCTCCCCTGTGCAGTGAGATGTTTTTGAGGGTTGGGGTGATGATGATGATGATGATGATGATTGTGTGTGTGTGTGATGTGTGATGGGTGGGGTGGGTAACGGGGGTTCCGGGGATGTTTGAATTAAATGTGAATTCATTTCGATGTGTGTGTGTGCTTGAACTCTCATGTATGAATATCGAGTCTAGGGTTCGATATTGTGATGGGGCGGGGTGGGTAACGGGGGTTCCGGGGATGTTTGAATTAAATGTATTGATAGTAATTCTTCGATGACTGTGCTTGAACTCTCATGTATGAATATCGAGTCTAGGGTTTGATATCTATTACGTTCAGTGCTTCGATGCCTGTGCTTAAACTCTCATGTATGAATATCGAGTGTAGGGTTTGATATCTATTACGTTTAGTGTATGATATATGATGCAGTATCGTTAATCTTTAGATAAAAGAATATCGAGAGAATGATTAGGTATGTTTACTGGGAGAGATTTATGAAAATAAATGTAATAAGACATTCTGGTAAGGGGTGTTCCCTATGCAGAATCTCTCCTTGAGCTACGTATCCAAGAGCGATGTAAAGGTTAAGAAAAGGTTAAATTCCATTCCCACATCGAGGTACGAGAAAATATAAATATATTCCACATTGAAGTATAAGGGTGATGACGTGTTGTCATTCCTCAAGATTTGTGCATATGTGTATATGTGTGGGTCATCTATGAATATCGAGTTCTCGGGGGGGATTCATATATATGAACATAGAGTCCTCGGTTCGATACCCATTCATGTACGATAGGATAAACACTAGTCCTCCTCCAGTACAAGCGACGAGAAGGTGGAAGGGGGGAAACGTGATAAAACGGTAATATAGTAAATTCGAATTAACAGGTCTCACCCTGTCCCGCCAGCTCGGGAACGAACGTGTCCTCACTTCACACAAACCCTCCGTACGTTAAGTACAATCGACGATAGGATGGGGAGGGGGGAGACAGGTATGATCACGTTTCATCACCCATCTGCTCACTAGGGAACGAATACATTCTCACTTCACATCGCAACGTCAAGATGAGTGGAACAACAACTCCTATCATTGAAAGTGATACCAGATTCTGGGAGAATCTACGCAATTTCGAAGATTTGCAAAAGCATTGGGTTGAGCATCACGATGAAACGTGTGATGGAAAGATGCATCAAGTGATTTGCAAGAATCCTTCCCATCATGATTCGATCACATCTTATGCTCAATGCGGAAAGAATTGTAAAGTGTATCTCGGGTAAGTAGAATTATAATTGTGTGTTAACGTGAAAGTGTTATGTGTTATATAACTAATGATAAATATGTTTATTTCAGTAAAGCCCAAAGTGAAGATGTGGCATGCCAGTCCGAACAGGATCAAGGTGAAGATGTGTGCGGTCCGTACAATGATCGTCCGTTTAAGGATATCGGTACATCGAAACCCGAGGAGGAAGTCATAGAAAAGTGAGTATAAAATAATAAGAGTTTTACGTTAACAAGTGTATTAAATATTCACGATGTTGAGACATAGTTCGTGTATGTCCGCAGATCCAGTAAGAAAGGAGACAAGAAAAAGAAGAAGACGAACTGCAAACCGAGAATCGTCAAAGCCAAGAAGACGTTCGATCAAGACAGTTTCATCATAATGATGTTCGAACCCTTCACACCCTTCGCAGAAGAAGTAGAGGAGGAAGTTGCGAGTGATGGTAAATAGTGTGTGCATGAACGATAACGACATCTCCATCAGCATTGACTTTCGTGTGAACATAGGATTATACAATGAACTCCCATCACTTTACATTAAAGCCACATGACGATACGTTTGTGTATATTACAAAAGAGGATTGGGAGGTAATAATGTCAAATTTGTGTGTTTTGGATACGTATCTGAAAGATGGTAAGCATCCATGTGCACCGTACAGTGAAAATATAATATATGCATTTAATATAATGTTATGCATGAATAAGATGCAAGAAATAACGTTTGTGAATACATGTTTAAATGCGGGCAGTATAAATCTGAATAGTACTGCATTCAATGGACTTAAAAGACTAATTCCATATATTGAAAGAAATTTATATCAGTTGTATGATATTCATAAATCATTATGTTCATATGATGCAAAAAGCAGGAGTGCAAGGAAGAGGATATTGGAGATGTATGTTAAAGTCAATAAAAAGATAATTTGAATTTGTAATGTTTTATTTATTACACCTATATGATAGATTGTACAACATGAGTTAATGGTTTATAAGTGAATAATTTATCATGAATAATTAAACAGAATAATGAAGTTTGTGCAGGAAAATTTGACGATGCTTGAACTTCCAATCTGACATTCACTGCCCCCGTCACAGTATCCTCAGGTTGATGAGAGCAATCGATGACGAATAGCGGTGCATATTTCAGAAAGTCATTCCTTTTCAAAAGAGGGTAATTCTCCTTTCCATAGTAGGATGATTGAAATTTGGAATATTGATCATACAGAGATGCAAATTTCGAATTGGCGAAATCCAAATTCATATCGTGATAGGGGTAAGATTCACTGTTGAGATAAAGTTTCAGATTGGTGATATTACAATTATCAAATAGAGAAGCATCCTTAGCGAGATGATTCAATCTATCCACTTGTGCACCGACTATGACGAAACGTGGTTTTTCAAGTTTAGTCGTGGTTGCAATGTTCCATGTGAACGCTTTAGTTTGAGGTACAGCAGGTTGAGTGTGAAGGTCCGAGGTTCGAAATGCGACGTGTAGAGGTTTATCCGATTTGACGAGTTTAAGTTTATCAACTCGTTCAGAATCTGAAAGTCGAAGTACAGGCATCCTCCATTCGAGTCTAGTTAGTTGTATGGTTGTAGGATCGTTTCCAATGATACAATTATTAGAATCCTTAGATCTAATGAGAATAAGTTCAAACTTGCTATTAAATATGACCTCCTTGTGATCGTCGGCGAAACCCAGAAACATCGAAAGAGGAACGATAGCATTGAAGATACCATTCGATGTATTCACGATGTCTACCACACCTCCAGGATAGATCCATCCAGCATTTAGTAAACGATTCGATTCCAGTTCATTCAGTGCAGCATAGTTACGCATCGTTGATGAAATGCCTGGATTCCTAGTTCTATCAATAGTCGTTCCATTCATATCCAGACGAATCTCATCGAATAGGAATGCCATAGCATTGTTACTCAATTTCGATGTGGCAACGGTGCCGTCGGGTTTAGTGAGAGTCCCCTCAATGTAGAGATAACTTCTACTAGGAAGCGTGTACAAATCTTCAGCTTGACATGGAATTCTAATTTCATCGTTCACATCGAGAGCTGACGTATTGTACGGTAGGAATACGTGTTCTTCCTCCTTACTGATCTTATCATCAAAGGTCGGAATCCCGGTCACGTCCAACACATCCATCATAGAACCTTGAAGCCTAAGTTAGCGAGAAATCTTCGATTAGACGATGTGATTAGCTTGCGGGTCGATGATCGAGTAGAGGTCAATCTCGAGAGATGTTTTTTAATATAGCATCGTCTCTTAAAACTTATACCCATTACGACGTATGTGCAATCGTACAGTGATGGTTTCGTTCCTGAAATCTAACTTATCGCCGTTCTGGTCTACCACTCTAATGTCGAGATGATCAATGAGATTCGTATCGATGATTGGTAAATATATAGGACTTGATGGTTCCTGCGAAATATGATAACCTGGAGGTACCGATGGAAAAAATTCATACAGAGATTGACCACTTTTACCATTGATGAAAGATCCCGTTGCAAGACTACTCTCGATACGTATGATGCTGACTTTGAATATGTTAACCAAATCATTAGACTCGGTCAGCACGTTTGCCGGTACCCTCTGTTTAGAGGTGAAACCGAGAAGTGAAGCAATAGATCTCTCACGACTAAAGTCGATAATATAGGGAGATTGAATTTCTGATTTCATGGTGTTATTATTAGCACGTAGAATAAAGTCCTCACCGTAGTCGAGAGTATCCTTGATCAATCTGGCGATATCATCCAATTCATAAGTACCCGGTGGAATTACTATACGTTCGACTTTTCCATCGCGAACGTAATGGAATAGATTATTACTCTCGTCCACATTCGGAATCGAGTAAAAAGTCTCAAAATTCAATAGAGCTATCTCGTAATGTCCGTTAGGATCCAGATGTAATGGTGGATTTAGAAATGTAGAGAAGCTGGTATCACTACCACTCACGGTGATCGTGTAACTCATCGAGGAGAAACTGAAGGCACAAGTGACCGCAAATCACAGAATCGAATTCTTGAAATCTCGTCGTATTATATAGGAGCTTGACACCTGAAAGGTACGTTTCTATCTCTTCCGGAGGTCTCAGATCGCCGAAACTGTCAAAGTAGTAGGCAACGTCACCATCCTTACGTACAGCAACCCAATGTGTACCAGGGTTATTTGATGTATCCAGATTCACTACTATTCTCTCATAGTATCGAGGACGTGGAGGTAGTTTATGGATCATGTAGACACCTCTAAAATGTGGAATGTGTAGACGTCGTGCATACGAATCGATCTCGTTAGCACTCAGGGCTTTTTCCGGGATAAATATAGGCCTCGCCCCGAGTTTTTTGATCGAAGATATAATCCTCTACCCTTACGACGTCTCTTACGGCGAAGACCTTTGCCCTGAGCCAAAGATTCCATGCGCTCGTTGTGACGTGTTAATTCCGCAAGTTGTTTTGCATCCGAACGTTTCTTATTGACAGCCGTAGCAATCTGAGCAGCACCTCCAGCTAGACCACCTGCTGCACCTAGAGCTGCTAAAAGTGGTAGCAAAGGTAAGAAACCACCTCTCTTGTTGCGACGTTTACGCATGCCAGCGCCCGCTGCCAATTTACCCTTCATAAGTGTAGTCACAAGTCGAGCTGCAAGTCGTTCGCCCAAAGAAGCGTCGGCAGACTTTACACGTCTCCAAGCTTTCTCTACCAACACCTTATCGGCTAGACGACGAGATTCTGTATCAGTACTCTCTGCGTAAGCCCGATCGTGATCGAGACACGCTGAATCTAACCCGTTCACCGGTAAGTCACCTCTCTGCAAGCGTTTATGTAGTTTCGTTCCGGGACCGCAGAAACGATAACCCGGTAAATGTGCCTCAAATGGTAATGAATTAATCAAGGAATTAAGAATTCCCGAACCTTTGCGTGCACGTGTAGAGCGCATGTCTCACTATGAAATAAAAAAGGCAAAACGTGTGCTTTATAAGTATACGATTCCTATGACGGTTGGCTAAATCCAGTAAAGACATAGATTGCCCTTATCACGAACGAGATAAAAGACAAAACCTATGCTTTATAAGTATTAGTCGCGATATGGAGATAGTAAAGCAAAAGTGTACGCTACCCATACAGGTGTTAGATTTCGAGGATGACATTCGCAAAGGACGACACGGTACGTTGTTTCCGAGTAACGTTAGAGCGCTCATACTGGGCAGTTCAAATGCTGGAAAAACGAACGTTTTACTCAACCTGCTTATTCACGAGAACGGTCTGAGATTCGAAAACCTCTACATATACTCGAAATCGTTGCAACAACCTAAATATCGATATTTACTCAGGTTACTGAAAACTATACCCGATATAGGTGTATTTACGTTCGATGATGGTGATAAAGTGATTCAAACGTCGGATGCTAGAGAAAATTCGATATTCGTATTTGATGATGTGATAAATGAAAAACAGGGTAAGATAGCTTCATATTACAGTATGGGTAGACATCGTAATGTCGATGCTATATATTTAGCACAATCATATGCTAAAGTACCTAAACATTTAATTAGAGATAATGCAAATATGATTATATTCTTTAGACAGGATAATCTCAATTTAAAACATATATACGAAGATTATGTAAATACCGATATGTCCTATGATGAATTTAAGGATATGTGTAAACATATATGGGAGAGTGATGAACGATCCTTTGTTGTTATAGTACCAGAATATCCACTGAACGAGGGACGCTACCGTCACGGTTTTGATCGCTTTATCAGAATGAATAAATAGAATAATCCATCACTTAAGCAATGAGTATCGACAGGTTCGGATCCCGAAGAATCATACCCTCTAGGGGTGTGTTCAATCGATATATCATAACTAGAGATGGATCGGGAAACTATCGATTCAAGGGAAAGCGGTTGTGCAATATTCACGACCCTGAAGAAGGTGACGATGCATCGACTAAACGTTATGTGGATACGCATACGGCTGACGTCGAGAATCGAATGCAGATCTTCAGCGAGCAGACCTCGTATCGGCGTATGGGCGAGTTTGAAGCTATGCTTAGGGATCACATACAAAAATCGCTCGACATCCAATACAGCAATTTAATGGAGTACTTAAGTAAATATGCATTTAAACGTGATTCCGAAAATAATGTCATTATAGATGGTATAAGAATGAAAACGCTGTTGGACCCCCTTCACGAACACGACGTTCCTAATAAAAAATATGTAGATGATAGGATTCCAATTCACGACTCTAATGAAACTCTATCATTTCGAATGAAGAGATTGAAGGATTTAGCCGACCCGATAGATGATAGTGATGCAGTCACCATGAGTTATGTTAATCATTTCTTTATGCAGAAACATAATGAATTGCAAACGGGTTTAACTGAGACTATAACAAACATTGCCGATACTATTACACGGAAACAGAATGAATTACAAAGTCAGTTAACTAGAACAATCACCTCCGCTAGCGAGACTATTACTACAGCTGTAGAAAAAGAAGTGAAAGAACTAACCGCACGACAAACGGAACTTGATAATAAACTAATCACTATAAATAATGATATTCATACTATGAAAACACGAATGAGAAATGTTGTAAACACTATGTTACAACAATTGAAAGCACAACTCATAATTTCATTACAAACACGTCCGTTTCGAGGTCCCTCTTTAAGGTATACGTTAACATCGGGACTCGAATACTATAAAGTTCCTGGAAATGGAAGTGTACTCTCGTGTTCCATCGTATCATCGGTACATCCGCATGCTGTAAATGATACATTGTTTGCAATAAACGGAAGATTAGTTGAAAGATATCCTGTAAGAGTTGAAACTGGCGATATTCTATCGTTTACAGCGCCAGTCGGACGTGCTAAAGATGGTCATATATTAAGTATAGAACTGATAGTTTCATATAAATTAGCAGTAGCTGATTAATTATACATTCATTTCGATATGGATGTTGAAGCTATAAGACTTAAGGAATCCATTGCCCGTCACAGTAGGGCAATAAGAGAAAAGTTACGTTCTCTCAAAGGAATGAAATTCGAAACGCAACGAGTCATGTCTGAAGTTCTTCAACCTGTAACCGAACCATTGAAAGTAATAGCGAAAGCACACCAAGACAACAACGACGACGACGACGACGACGACGAAACTACAGATGATGCTAACGGATCTGATCTCGTGTCAAAGTATCTACACAAGGTTCGAACTGCCAGTTCGAGTGACATGGACAATACTTACGGCATACGTTACGAGGATAATGAGTATAAATTGGGTAACAAGACAGTTGTGTTTAAATCTGATGGTGTTCAGATAGGAACAGAAACGTATGAACCCACAGCAGGCTTATATGAATTATTATTTAAACGTTTACCTCGCAAGACATCGTACACAGATGATGATTTAGACGTGTATTCGCAAATCTTACAGAATACTCAAGTTTACAGACACGGTTATTCAAGAGATGGACGTTTAAGAGCAAATCGAGGGTTCAAGTATCGTCATATCATTCGTGACCTTGTTAGTAATCGAACTGGATTTGGTTTACGTTGGAAAGAACATGTACCGCAGAGAAACTTCGATTACATCTACTGGAACGATCCGAATGAAATAATAAACAGATTAAGATTATTAGTTGCGTCGAGGGATGCAGGTAAATTGAATCACTCACCCGAGATAGAAGAAATTATTACAGAACTTAAAACATCAAAAATTATAGCATGATAAAACGTCGCATTGCAACCGAGTTACATGCACCAGCTAGAAGACGATTTTTACGTCGTAAGATCATAAGCAAAGGAATGAACGATTTAGTACAAATAGATCTTATGGACATGTCTAATTATGCAAGAGACAATAGGAATTATAAGTATATTCTTCTTGCATGCAATTTTTATTCCAAGATGGCTTATGCACGACCATTACGTGATAAAAGTGGTATTAACGTTTCGACTGCTATGGAGGAGATATTGAATGAAATGGAATCGTTTCCGAAGAATGTTCAATCTGATAAAGGAAGGGAGTTTTACAATAAACATTTCCGCGAACTAATGAATCGTAATAATATTAATCATTACAGTACATTCACTCACGTTAAGGCTGCTGCAGTGGAACGTTTAATACGAACGATCAAACTGAATTTGCATAAGGAATTTATTGTTCAAGGCTCATATCAATGGATAAACATACTACCTAGAATTATTCATACATACAATAATACTTACCATCGAACGATTCGTATGAAGCCTGTAGAAGTTCGTGATAATTCTCTCCTGCTCAGCGTATACAAATATGATAGAAGTCTGCGTGAGAAGCGAAGATCTAGACTTCATCGTGTTGGTGACTACGTGAGGATTTCTAAGCATAAAGGTGTTATGGAGAAAGGTTATCTACCAAATTGGAGTGTTGAAGTCTTTAGGATACGTACAGTGCAAAGGACACATCCATTGACCTATCTCATCGAGGATCTGGAGGGTAAACTGATTGAAGGAGCATTCTACGGTTATGAATTACAGAAAACTCAATATCCAGACACGTATTTAGTTGAAAGGATCATCAGACGTCGTGGTGATAGGATTCTGGTGAAATGGTTAGGATTTCCTACCCGTGAATGGATTAATGAGGTGGACATTGTATAAATAAAAAAAAAAAACACACAACTCAATAAAGAAATATAATTTTAATGATATATTGTGTTTTATTTTTTTGTTCACATTGATTCCTGATATCTTCTGTAACTGCTAGTTCACATTGATTATATATAAATTCACATCTCCTTAACTTAAACATGATAATAACATTTTTATACTTTTTTTAAAAAAAAATCATACATGATTATAGTTGAATTAACATTTAATTGAAGAGATTTTAACATAACGTACATGCTAGTTCACATTGAGTATATATAAATTCACCTACCCTTAACGTAAACATGATAATTACAATTTGAAGTAATTAGTAATATACGTTAAACAAACATCATACATGATTATAGCTGAAATAAGAGCCTTTGTACATGCTAGTTCACATTGATTATATATAAATCCCCCCTCACCCCTTAACGGAGACATGATAATAACATTTTGATATAATTAGTAAATATATTTTAAAATGAAGTAAATATGTTATTATCATGTAATTAGTAACGCACTTTGCAATTATACTTGAAACTCAATTATTTCGTTTTTTGAAATACAGTAATATGTTATTATCATGTGCCTAGTAATACCTTTTAACTCAGTTGTAACACACTTTACAATTATACTTGAAACTCAATTATTTTTATTTTTTGAAATACAGTAATATGTTATTATCGTGGCCTAGTAATACCTTTTAACTCAGTTGAATCTATGCTTTATTGAGAAAAGAAAAATAAAATTACACTTGACAATTTTCTATAGCATAATGTCCCCATGCTAATGTTGAAAATGAATTATTGGGAATGTATCGTTTTGTATCGATACCACTTAAAGCTATCTTATTAGATTCAATGGTATGAACATCATGTTTATAACTTCTGAAACATGTCTGCATGCTTCGATGTATCGTGTCAGGATGTGTAATACATGAGAGATATTGTTCAAAGGTTATGAATCTCATCGAATCTTTTGTTACACCTTTTGATTTTTTAATCACTTCAGTATCATATCGATAACAGTATAATTTCGATTTCAACCCTACATATTCAGTCATCACTCTACCGGCTAGCTCATCCTTGAATAATCCTGAAATTTTCTTATTTGCTAACGGAATACCATACACATTATCCATTGGATAATTCGATGTATCGAATAAATGTATATTGGTTTTAATAAATTCATATATATCGCAGCTAGATTCAAAGAGAAAAGCATCCGTGTCCGTATAGATTAAAGTTACATCTTTCAATTTTTTCTTCAGAATTTCATAATAAAAATCATACATTTTATGTTTGGATAGATCCAGGATTGCTTGTCCTATGTATATTGGCTTATTCATCAATATTTCATCTCTGACCAATTCTATACCTATTAAATTTTCATCAAAAATCACGTACCTTATACATGTCTGTCGAGCTAACAATTTACGCGCTCGTTTCCAGCTGGTAGCTAAATGAAATGAATTATAACGTTTTACATTCTCTATAAATTTTCCATAAACACAATTATTCATTAACTTCCATAGATTTTGACCAAATTTCGTCTTATCTTCAATACGTTTACGAGCGTTGAGTTCAATGTAAGGATTTATCCAGTTAGATTGTTTGTAACCTATTACTCTATGTATACGCGATGGAATCAAACCAAGTTTAACACATTGTTGAAAATTGAGATAATGTAATACGTATTTATTTTTATCATTCAATGTTGTTAGCAATTTTGTATACTTATCACCTGGCGCGATTTCATTCAAAGGGCATAATGGCAAATCATTTTGTATATCATGAAGTTCCTGTGGATATTTAAAGTCTACTTCCAACACATATCCCACGTCAGAATCACTTGTAATAGACATAAAATCTATTGATTTAATTTCAGCATCAGTTAGCCACCTTATATCAGTGTATGGTAAGCTATTATTTTCCATTGTATAAAATCATCTGCTTCTAACATATCCGAAAGGTTACTAAGTTTTGAATCCAAAAACGATAGCTATCCAGAAATCTTAGATATATACTCATTCCATTCGAATTTGTATATCTTTTGCTAAAGGATAAGTAATTTTCAGAAGTTTGTGCAATACAGTTGATAGGTTCCGTATCGTAACCTAGTTTCTTTACTATGAAATGAGCATCGTATTTTGACAAGCAATGAAAGAATATTGGTATGAATCCTGGCATTTTCCTATTTAAATTGCAGTGCTTATGAGCTGGGCCAACGTAACTTCCAGTCAAATGACAATGATCACGAACCTTTATGCACGAGTTAAGAAATTCACGTTTGCATATGTGACATCGTGTTGCATTTTGATATTCTAGCTCATCCACATCTCTCATACTTATTTCAATTTTATTAGCATATAATATATAGCATATATTAATGACCTGATTTGCAATTAACGTTAATTCTTTAAGAAAATTTTCAATTGCATATGGACCTTCAAATGATTTGAAACGTGTTAAATTTTTATCATAACTACAGACCAAATGTAATGCAATTGCATACGCTTCATGTTTATGAATGGTACGTGTCCAACTTTTACTCGATACACCTTGACACGAATCTACCTTACGTAAGATACATTCTATGTCTGCATAAACCACGAATGGAACTTTTAGACATTTCGAATATGCGTTAAATTCAACGAGATCAGTTTTACCAGCCTCGGGCATTCTGATAATTTGATTCATCATACACCGCTTTTTATGGCTATTTAAACGTGATTCTGATGTGAAATACAAGTTACAATTGTTACATAACCATTTTCGCCCATTATGTTTAGTTAGCTGCTTTCCTAGCAAACGTGATAAGTCTGTTATCAGACAATAATGTCTTTTATACATTAAAAGATTAACATGATGTGATTTTATCTCTCTTGGTTGATATAAGAGAATAATCGATTTATTTTCAACACCGTATATCGTTATTGAAATATTTGAATTTTGATTCTCGAATTTTTCTACATCTTTCAATGATACGGGGAATGTTATATTCTCAAAGTTAAATTCGTTAAGAAAATCATATCTTTTATAGAGGTGGCTCGATTCTTGTTACGTTCTACTGGGTATTTGGATGCTAACAGACAGTATGCAAAGCAATATTTATCAGTATTACGAATGTTAATAACAGCTCTCTTCGATTTTATAAAGTCGGGTAATTCAGTATACATCCCTGCATTCAATGAATCGTATTGTGTCACATATATTGTTAATTTCTCAATACTGTATAAAGCTTTTGAACTGGTACGCGATTCAAAATTATCCATATGATCTAGTATAGGTTGTACAATATTCTCTTCATACCATATAGATTTATCTGTAGATTGCAATATCACCTCAAGTTTACTGTTAAAGTTAAATGTATGAATATTATCGCTCTCTTGTGATATTATGACATATTGACAGGATAAACAGGATCCTATCTTAAGACCTGATTTATACATGTTTAAGCCCTTATCAATTTCATTCAAAATTAAAGGTTTGCATTCTGCTAAGAATATGACGGGGTCAAGTATATTAACACAGTTGTGAATTTCGTAGGTAGATAATCGGTTTTTGAAAGCAGACTCACTGTGAATACATCGTAATCGTTCAGCCTGGGTCACGTTCGAACGGGTTTCATCTTGCTGAATCGAGGGTTGTCCAGTGGCAGTATCGGAGCATCTTGTCGCCGTTTCTGAAAATGCAATTACAACATTCGATTAACTTTACATACGGGAACATTGATTTACATGTATGTAAGGTGGTAACAGAAATAACATACATGTTAATAACTTTTACATGTATGAATCTCAATTTTACGTAAACTCTATACTTTACGTAGAACGTAACATGCATGTAACTTTTACATATGAAAATAGTTACATAATGATTATGTATTTTACAGTTATTGCTATCATCACGTAACCACAATATTCAGATAGTATGTAACTGTTTTACGTAATGCTCTCTCCCTTACATAAATGATAAAAACACACAACGTAAACCATATACATGTAAAATACCGTAACTGAACTACGATATTCACATGTACGTTTTACACATATAAATTAACGTTCTTTTTTCACCTACAACGTTACTTTTACATGTAACAAACAAACATAACTAACATGCATGTGAAATAACGTAACTGAACTACGATATTCACCTGTACGTAATTATTACACATGAAAATTAACCCTACAACGTTCACTCTCAATTACTAATACTACATGACGTGCGATAATTAACACTTTAAGTTCTAATACAACATGTACGATTTCACATTTACATGCAAGTAACTACATTCAATTACTAATACTACATGACGTGCGATAATTAACACTTTAAGTTCTAATACAACATGTACGATTTCACATTTACATGCAAGTAACTACATTATCACTTTTTTTTTATGAAATTTTATTCAATAATTATACTCACCTTTTGACGACATTACGGGCTGCTTAAAAAAGACAATTTATGTCGTTTGAAACCACTTTCTAGTGTTTCCTCGCCATGGTATTGGAGTATGCAGTCACCACGATTTAGTAGATCTTTCTGCGCTGCGGTCATGTGTTTGAATCTCTCCGGGAGGAAGACTTGGAAATCTGATGTTTCGACGACGACCCGTTCACCATATCTGGTCTTCACGGTTTTGACGGATCGAATGATGTGTTGAACGGACTGATCTAATTCACGTAGTTTCTTTGTGGGAAGATGTGTTCCACCTTCAGCTAGTTGATTTAGCTGAAGCATCTCATGATCTGAAACAAACATATAAGCACACACGAATCAGTATTACTTCAACATTCTTCGTAAACAGAGATAAAAAATGAATTACAATATACAACTTTTCTATCTTACCTGTAGGATCCATATTTCCAGAGAATCGACTGCCTCCTCACTCATCCGTGCCGCGGTATTTATTAACAGATGCTCCGCCCCCCCTCCGTCCGGGAGAGGTGTTACTGTCTACATATTACGCTATGTGTTTAAAGTAGTTGTGACTACGTTATAAGTTCGAAGGTAATACTAGTAACTTTATTATCATAGTTTAAACTTTATATAGATTCATCATTTTTTACACCCCCTCCAACCGTATCTCTCCTTCCCAAACACCATGTTGCGTGCGCACACTAACTGTGATTCGTTCCCTACATCTTGGAGGGGGGGATATAATTACACATTTCTTTACACACACATACTTGTACAAAATATATTTTTCTGAACATTTAATTTTTTTTTTTTTTTTTTTTACATTTGGTATACTAACACATTCATAGTATTGTTTCATCATTCATACAAATATATAGATTCATTCGTTTAATTTTAAAATATATTCTTTTTTCCTAACGTTATTTGACAAAATTAGACTTCGCTACAGCAATAAGAATGTTTTGACCACCCCTGTCACCAGTCTGGAGAGATTAACTCTTTTTTTCTCTGACCCACATACCAAGGGGGATGTAGTTCAGTGGAGTATTCGTAATACTGAGGGGAGATTTTCTAGACAATTTTTTTATATGGAGGGTGATATCTTGCCATGGATAGTTAGGATATCTACACTATAGATCCCTACTTGCGTATATATATTATCGTATTGATTGATCAGTTTTGTATTACTCATATATACTTAAATATGAGATACTTTTCTCTCGTTATCTTGATCATTTTTAAATAGATGGTAAGTGCTTTTATTTTATTTTCGATGTTATGTTCCACTTTTATCATGCTTAGAGGGAATATTCTTTTTAGGTTATCGTGCTTAGAGGGAGCGTTCCTTTATCATGAAAACCCTTTCAAACAGATTTACATTTGCATTCTTATACTTTTCTCTCAATTTTTTTTTATCATTCTTAAAGAGATGGGTAGTGCTTTTATTTTATATACACTTGCTATGTACCACTTTTATCATGCTTAGAGGGGACATTTCTTTGTCATGCGACCCTCTCACATAGATTTACATTTCCATTCTTATACTTCATCAATGTGGAATAGATTTATATTTTCTCGTACCTCGATGTGGGAATGGAATTTAACCTTTTCTTAACCTTTACATCGCTCTTGGATACGTAGCTCAAGGAGAGATTCTGCATAGGGAACACCCCTTACCAGAATGTCTTATTACATTTATTTTCATAAATCTCTCCCAGTAAACATACCTAATCATTCTCTCGCTATTCTTTTATCTAAAGATTAACGATACTGCATCATATATCATACACTAAACGTAATAGATATCAAACCCTACACTCGATATTCATACATGAGAGTTTAAGCACAGGCATCGAAGCACTGAACGTAATAGATATCAAACCCTAGACTCGATATTCATACATGAGAGTTCAAGCACAGTCATCGAAGAATTACTATCAATACATTTAATTCAAACATCCCCGGAACCCCCGTTACCCACCCCGCCCCATCACAATATCGAACCCTAGACTCGATATTCATACATGAGAGTTCAAGCACACACACACATCGAAATGAATTCACATTTAATTCAAACATCCCCGGAACCCCCGTTACCCACCCCACCCATCACACATCACACACACACACAATCATCATCATCATCATCATCATCATCACCCCAACCCTCAAAAACATCTCACTGCACAGGGGAGAACGGCACTACGCCAACACTCCCCTTCTTTTACAACTCGATTTTCATATAGGAGAGTTCTAAATCAATGAGCATTCTACATCACTCATATATTAACACAGAGGAGAGTTCAACATCGTATCTACACTGTGCTGATTCTCTCAATTCTATACTACTGATGTCCAATAACGGATTGCTGCTAAGTTTGATTTGTTCATTGAAAGTATTTGCAGATCTAAACGTGAATTCCCGTTGCTAATGCGTTTATGGTTCCAAAGAACATTCATTCCTTTAAAAGCCGTTATTAAATGTGCAATGTTATAGAATTGCAAATGAGCTGATAGGATCCGCATCACGAATATCTTTTATCATGTCACTAGAAGAGTTAACAATACACATACGAAGCCATCAATGAAAACACAATGCATTGTCCTCCAGTGGAAAAAGTTCAAAGCTACACAATTCATTTCAGATGACATACCTCTTCGACTGCAGTGTGCCGAAGCTTATCGATTTTATCGATCACAGGGTCATATTCAACCCGGAATTTGGCTGTGCTCTACCCACACTTTCCATAGCCCTCGTTCGTGAACATTGTCATGAATCTGACGAGTCAAGGAAAAGTTGTATTTTCATTTTCTTTAGGTAACAAATTAATAAAGGTTAAGCATGTAATCCATATATATTAAATCCTGCTTCACATTGATGTTCGTACAGATGTTCGTTCATTGCTAAACTTTTCACATAGTCGACAGAGCTTTAAAATCAAAATGTAGTTTTTTATTAACTACTAAACACAGATTACGGTATATAAGCCCCCCCCCCTTTTTATTATGTTCCTGAAGGTTACAGTTAAAACGAAGAATCCACCTATCTGATAAAAATTGTCTTGCACTTTAGATGTATTAACTAACTCTGTTGCGTAACATATTTGTTTCGTAGGTTATGGAAATGTAAATATGACAAGTCTCTTCCAAATATTAACATGTTAAGTAAGGAACTAGTAATATTTTAAAGCCTAGACAGTGGCCAATGAGAGGTGCTTAGTGCACTTGAGAACAGATAGGGAGCAAAGATATATGAAAAGACCTTCACCTTTCAGAAATGTTTTATACACTTTATAAGTTTCGACATTCACAATCTATAAATTCCTGCAATTCATGACCCATATATGACCAGAATACAAAACTGCTTCTATACTATTTACAGTAATTAAATATACATATAATTTTAAGAATATTGTTGAAAAGTATATAATGGAGGTCTATCGGTCATACATTAACTCAGTTTCTCTACATTATAAAATATAGAATGACATAAATATAACAATGGCCTAGTTGTTATTTAACCTTAAAGTTAATGAATTCTATTAGAAAACGAATAAATAAATAAACTAGTCTACCAAGTGGAATAAGAAAAATTGGTTATAGTATATTCAAAGAATACCAAAAGAAGTGTCGCTGTTGAGTTATTTATTACAAATTATCAGGCTCTCTAATGAAAATTAAACATACTAGTGGAAAATTACTGATAGAAACAAAAATTACAAGTTTGTTTATAATATGATGTGATGTTTGCGTAATGCTTCGTTCCAAAACTTCATACGTTTGAAATTCAACGTGTATGCTACACGTTTAATACTGTCTACCCACCACAAGAAGGCAAGCGGGGCATGAAGAGAGAGAGAGAGAGAGAGAGAGAGAGAGAGAGAGAGAGAGAGAGAGAGAGAGAGAGAGGTTAGATCTGTTTACTACGAAATGAGTGTATGAGAGTGCATATGAGTCAGATCTAATGCTCACTTCGGTAACTGCAGTGATAGGTACTATGTATGGATGAGTTATGTGACAAAACTGTGTATTTTACCTAAATCTAGCATCATTATCATATCCGGAAGGAGAGCATAAGCACAGCAAAAACTGATTACGTCACACATTCCTCTGCCTTGCCTTCGTGTGGTGGTCAGATAGTACCTACCAATCGGTCTAAACCAGTGCCCAGTCTTATGCGAAATAGTGAGGCCGGATTTTTCTCCAGGTACTGTTCGCCAACCTATGACACATTTATGGCACTCAAAAACAAACCTCTCAGATGTTACTTGAGTGAAGGGTAAATGTACCATGCACAAAACAAAGAAAGTTATGTAAGATAATAAGAACATCATCAGCCTAAACGTTACTTTGAGAAATGGCTTCAAACCTTACGCTCATTTCTTCAATGTTGCTTTAACTATATCATATCCACGGCCGAACCTGATTGTTACTTGTCGTTTACTTTGATAAAGCCTCAACGATCTTGTTTCTCTATTTATATCAATTAATGCATTAAAGGTTGCATTTATAGCTTCATTTTGTTGCTTTGAATTCACACGTTCTTTTCATGAATAATATTCGTAGTGGTAGTGGTAGTGGTAGTAATCCCATCTTTATGGTACACTGTACATGATTTTGCTATTACTGAATCCTATCTACTTAAACTTAAGTATTATTTTATAATTATTATAATTACTTCCTTGAAGGTCTACTTCTTAAACTTCTTTCTTCAGAAAATATTTCTCGCCTTCATCTTAAAATCCATAAATATTTGTATCAATGTTTCCTGACAAATTGACAACTGAAACAAATGGATAGCATTGTCAGTGATAATACTGTGATTTTGTGGGTTCGTAGAATTTAAAGTACAATTTGCAGAAATTCAACATGTTCTTTATTTCCGTAGAAATACATTTGGTCAACCCTTACAGTTGCAGAATTACGTAACATACACAAATACAATGCTCAAGGTCGTTGACCACAAGCAAAAGAGTTCACTTTCAATAAACAGCTATACAATGACTCGTTACTGGCGTGTCGCGATCTCTTAAACATACTTCTTTTCGTATTTCTAGAATGAACCAGACGGCACTAGAATTTTCGAGTTATCTAACTTTTATCTCCGCGCTATCTTTATCTGTCCCTCATCTCCGAGCTGCACTGTCTCTGTGTGCGTACGCCGCTGGTCGCGACAATACTGTAGTCAAACGAATAATTGCGGTTATTTACAAAAGGTTTCAGCCATATAAAAGTCGTTTTAAAGTGTCATTTTAATGACATGTACATTTTGTGTTTAAAATATTTTTGTGTAACATTTATGATTTCACAATTTACGAACTTACACAAAATTATTTCCCAAAGAGAAGAGTTCACAGACTATCTCCATAAAATTCAAATATATATTTTATTTATCCTGTAAATATCTTATTGGGTGTTATTTTAATCAAAATCCTTACAGCTACTTTTCCGGACAATTCTCCAAGTAAAGGATAGTTTTAGATTAGATATTTTCTTGGAAATCATATCATATCTTTGAAAAATACTGAACCTAAATAATAAGTCCCTATTAAAATAGAATTTGAAGATGGGTTTAACTATTATTTTATCTAGATTATTGAAACGACTTATACCTATACAAAGAACTATTTTCTTTTATATTATCTGCTTTGTGTTTCCCCACCCCCTCACAACAATCTATATGTCATTAACTTTTGTTTCTAAGTTATGCTGTTTACAAACACACACATATGTATATATGCCCACTATTATCGGTGAAATACTTTAATGGAATGCAGTAATTCTTCTAGCTAGTAAGCAAAGCACGTTGTACACAAAGTAAAAAAGCGAAAGAGAATGAAAATATTAATGCCGCTAGCAATGGTGTAATTTCAAATAAATATTTGTTTTGATGTATTTGGATATCGCTGTTAAACTTTTCTCAATTCCAGCGCAGCACACTGAAGTACTGAAGGCTACATCATTGTTTTTTCTTTAAAGTGTACTTTTTCATTCCCTTGCAGGTTTATTCTCTCTATTACGAACCAGTATATCAATTAATTTAAAACGGTATATGAATTAAAACAAAAACAAAAGAGAGAGAGGGAGAGAGAGAAACTTTCATGCAACTTTATGATTGCAGTTTATTATTATGACTGCTATCCTTAATACAGCTTTTAATGCGCCGCATATGAACACCCATAAAGTGCATTAAAGACACTCTGTGGATGTTGAAAGCGTTCAGACGTTTATGACCTGAAAAGCTCTAAAATCCTAAAAGAATTTTGTAGTTCCCCGTTCACTGCTTCACGTGCAAGTCCTTGTTTCCTTGAAGTTAAAACTTCAAATGGGACAACTTGAGCATAAGTACGCGCAAAATGTAATTTAAATGCGTTAGTTTTACTAAAGAAAATTGAAATTAGAGTAATATTAATGTATTATAGAGCTTCCAGTTTTCTTTGGCGCAGAAATTATACAACAGAGCAACTATTTTTAAATGTATGGTGTTCCTAGTAAATGAAAATATCAATAAAATGGAAACAATCCAAAATAGTACCTTATTGTTACTTGATGCATCTTGGTTCGATAGTAGCGCCACTATCCATAAAGGTTAGATTCCTGAAGTCGCAAATTTTCTAAACAGCACTATGGAAGACTTCCTACAAATTAAAATTACATTGAGTTTTATTTTTAGTGTGTTAACTACTATGTTTCTCAGTGTCACATCTCATATTGCGAGTAAAAGATCTCTTAATTTTATTCTGAGGCGTCTATCATGTTGATCTTCTTTTATGTGGTTACGTAATCCACTGCACGAGACCACCTACTCTTCTTCGCTTCCCAAGGAAGCCATGATAGGTACTTTTATCCCTAAAAAGATGCATCGCCCTTCTCGGGGTTTGAAACACGACCTCGAGAACAAGAGGTTAGTACATTACTCCTAGACACGGAGGACGATTAAGAAGACTTCATCTATGTCCTGGTCAATAAGTCAATGAGGTGACTTCTGACCCGAAAGTATCGGATTTGACTTCCGATCGTGGGCAATTTTCTATAATTAGGATTATTTCTTACCTTTCATACACTCTAACAACTGGATGTAAGGGTGAATGTGCATATGAAAATAAGTTAAAAAGGATCCAAACTTGCAATCACCGAACCAAAAAAGAGTTCAGAGTAAGGCCACCATAACTTGTTTCAGCCGATATGATAATTGCAGTTAAAGAGAGCTATAGAAATGAACCCGTGCCTTCAAATTGATCATCCACATTACTAATGAAATTCCAACAGAGATGCCTTCTTCTTTAGAAGAAAAAGATTAAGGTCTCCCCATTGTCTGCAGAAGATCTTCGGCGGAAGAAGCCATCAGCGCATGTTTCATGTTGTCTTGTTTTGTAACTGTAATGCAACAGTTATCTAATAACCAAAACAAATGGTGTTCAGTTTACGGCGATAACTTTAGAAAAGAAATTGTTTCTCTGCGTTTAAATTTATTATAATATATTCACCCATTCCGATTTGTTAAGCTAGATTGAGCTGCAGTATTCATTTCCTTCCACCACGTAATCACTAGCTCCAGCCATTTTTTCAATGCATTCCTTTAGTACTTGTAAATGCGGAGGTGCCTTGCATCATATAATTAGAGACATTAGTGCAGAAAAATAATCATTATGATTGTTTAAAAGAAAACAATATAATAATTATGCAAAAATGCATTTACTCATGTACTGTCCATACAATTCCATTCAACAGTATCTTAAAATGTTTTTCTGTTTTATTTTGATTGTAAGTGCAATAAACATTTTTCTGTGAAACACGATTGTGAATGTACTCACTGCGTTTTCGTTTTGTAAGAAAACAGCGTGGTAGCTTTGGTAACTGATAAGAAATTGTTAAAATTTTGGAGCTTTTTGCGCTTGTATAACAAGCCTTTCTTATATAAGGTAAGTCGGAGGAAGATGACACGCTTAACAGGCACGTCCTTTTTCATGGAAATGGGAAATGGATAAAAATATAAAATGTATCTCAAGATTGCCTGTATATTTAATTGTTACTGGGAGAAATAGTAATCAGTGACCTTCAATGTGAGGAGATAAAAAGTTAAAATTAAACTAACTGCAACAAAACTGTCATCTTAACCTATCATTAGGGCAAGATGAGAGTTAACAGTGGGGAAGATGGAACAACATGGAGGAAGATGCAACATAACGAAGTTTGAAATTAAAGTATAAAGTAAATTGAGCATTTGTATTACAACATGTAAGACACCTTATAAAATGTAAATTTAAAGCATGTTAGAGACATGATACAGTGAAGAAAGGAGAGATCCAAACCGTAGTCTTGTAACTCAATGGCCAGGACTTGAATGAATCCAAGTATTCAAAGCTTGCTGCCAAAATGTTTTCAATGCTTTGAGGAATGATCGGTGAAGCCGTCATGATCGGCCATAAGTGATTTATGCCTGGGGGAAGATGCAAGTGAAGCTTATTTTTGGTGTGCGCTACCAGCCATATTGGTCCGATCTACCATGTGCTCACAAAGACGCACATGACAATATACCACTGTTAGGTGAAGCTCCATGCTACATCAAGTGCTAGACCTTATGTATAGGCAACGAAATGTTACATTACTTGTACTTACCAAGTTTACAGATAGTAGTTTCTTGTTTACCACTGGATGAAGCAAGATATAAAACGGAAGAACACAGGAGCACACTTCCAACGGGATGCCCCTATGCTAGGCTGTGGTAACTGCTGCTATCTAGTCTCAGATGAACAAAATATTACGAAACTTCCGTCTTCCCTCAGCTTCCATCTTCCCCCCACTTACCTTACATAGAAAGTACGAACAAATTCAGAACATGCCGATAAATATTCTCTATACACGTAAATGTTCTATTGGTTAGACACAGTAGTTAATTTAACATTGTAGCAGGATTTTATGGGTGCTGGTGGGATGATGGTGTTCTGAAAGACTGCAGCGATCTTGTGGAACGGGATTATTCTCACCTGATGTCGTCCCGAGTTGTGACTAGGGTTGTGGGTTGTATTCAGCCCTCCTGGATGGTGATGATCAGACATCGAAGCCCGTGCACCTTTAAAGGGATATGAAGTTTACGAGTTTCGCAGTATGTAACTGACGTCAGTCCCGGGCACAACACGCAGGGATAGTCCGGTTCGCAACGCGTAGCTTTACTTTCATTACAGCTACTGCTCCCTACGCAAGTAGATCTGCCTTTCAGGGAGTGCAAGGTGTAGACATATTGTGTTAATAGCATTACTTTCACAGCAATTATTGGAAAATCTCCATTTTATAAATCAAAAGTTTTGTATAATTTCAACAACCAGTAAACAGCTTGAAGAATGTACTTTCGAGGTGTCTAAAAGCAGTCGAGGAGCACCTACCAAACGAACAAAAAATGAATTGTCCAGTATTCAACACAAATATACTGGATCTTCAATGCTGCGTAATATAAGAAATAAACTAAGTCTCGGACAAACATATGAAAATGATGTGTACTACTCATATGTACCATTATCGTTCATGTGACGTTGAACGAACATTTCCCAATATTTTTATATTGTTTCAGTGAGAGGCGCAGAAAATTCACATTCGACAATTTACGAATGAACATGGTTGTTAATTTCCGCATCGAAAGCGATGAGAAGGATGGCATGTTGTAACGTAGGTTACACTTTGTATCCGTACCGGACTGTATACACACAGCACTTCAGCATACTTGTTACAACAGACGTTTGTTGATGTCGCGCCTGACATCATAGTACCTGTGCTCGTACATTGATTGCTAAGGTGTACGGGATCCGATGTCTGGTGATGATGAAGCCACGAGTTGACAATTCATCTTGGACCAATCTGACACTTTGATGTATCGATATATCTAAAAACTCCGGATCTGCTTCAGTCTCAGTTATGAGAACTCTTAATTTTCAGACGTGGTTGCGAGTGAAAAAGGATCAATTTTCTGAATAAACTTCGATACCAAAAATTCTTTTTACTTTTAAAGTATCCAGATGCTCAATTTAATTTATATTATTCATGCAATTTTTCGTATGAAACTTGACAATAATAATGTATACCTTGATATTTTTTCTGAGGATTACTGTCCAAACCCCATGTTCCCACACACATGCTGAAATATTAAGGGAACTTCTCTGTCAGCATTGTGTCGCTCTACATCTCAGCATTTGTATGATTCCTGCTAGAGACAAAGATATATCTTCCATCTCTGCCGCCCGCTTGCCGTGGAACTGGCAACTATAATACAATAGGATAACCGTATTGGCTCAACCCAAGTTCATTCTTATTTTGTAGCTACGCTAATCCATACATTCATACACTATAGGTTACATAGACAAACAAAGCTATTATAAAAAGGGCTTATTTATAGTGAACTATGTTACAGTGAAATTCATAAGTTACTCCGAAGCAGATAACGCTTTGAATTATTCAGAAATTTGCGTTGGAAAAAGTTGGAGGAGTTAATGCCATGCTGGTACTTCCCCCTGGTAGCTCAATGGTTAAGAGCAACCAGACGGAAACCAGGATATCCGTGGTTCAAATGTCGGCTATGGCATTGAATTTTTTAGTTTGACTCTGCTTATCCAAATAGAGATTGTGTCATAACCTCATAGAAATGTCCGTAGATTAATATTATGTACTTGGTTTGTATGAAACAATTATTACAATGTTTAAAAGGCATTACTCACGACTTTCAATGTGACCCTCATATTAACATCTGCATTTGGAATCTTTTAACTGGGTTTAAGGCTCTTACCCGAAAAATTAGGTGCCAAAACGTATTTTTTCGAATTTTTTTTCCAAAATTCGGTATTAAACACATAACTAAAGGAAGTTACACGTTTTGAAGGAATGCATCAGCTGAAACAAAAACAACATGATGTAGTACATGCGGACCACTTGTTGCCTACCCTGGTGCTGGTGTCCTGTTACACGCTAGCACACGCAGTCCTTGGTACGGCGGACCTGTTTCCCACAAGCCTCAGATCGTGTTACTGTAACGCGAGCCAGGCTTTTGACACTTGGCTAACTCCAAGGATTGTTGTCTACCTCACCAGCTGCTCTCGTTATTGTTGCAGTTTCGCAATAGCAGCTGGGAGATTATAAACACAGGTACAAAGTCACGCATTGTGTTCATTTGAAATCCCCAAGCCACAGCTAGTTAAGAAAAAACAATTGAACGTAAAACAAGCCCAGACCAAACAGTATGTGACATAACAAAGCTATTTCAAGCTACAGGAGCCATTCCTAATGTTTTGCTGAGAGGGGAAGGAAGCTTCTAACCGAAGGCTTAAGTAGTCTTCTAATTTCGATCTTATTGTGTGTAATTGATTCCAGTTTTTGCACAGTATAATAACGACATTCGGGGGTTTCTGCAGAATGCTTTGGGGAGGGGAACTGAAGCAAGAATAGCAGAAACTCATATTGGCTAAAGGAAATTCCTGGGTTGACGTAATGAACAAAACAAATGTTAAGTATTTATAGTCTCAGAAAGCAGATATGAGTACATGTTCGTAGAAACCAAACTTCTTACCTAAAACTCATACTCCGCCAGGTATGTCAACCATTAAATCCACTTACTTCACTGCTTCAGGAGGAGAAATCAAAATAAAATTAATATGTAATGTATCATCTTTGCATTTGCTTGGCCCGCTTCGGTAGCGTGGTGGTCTCGTGTCTGCCTCACGTTTAAGAGGTCCCGACTTCGAATCTCGGTCAGGGTGAGTTACCTGGATAAGGCTTTTTCCGGGGTTTTCCCATATCCTGAAAGATGAATGTCGGGTAACTCTAAGCAGTATGGATCCTGGGCTCATTTGAGCATCATTTCACCCATTCCATTTATCGTCCGATATGACTTAACGTTGGACGACGTAAATCACAAATAAAAAAATCATTTGCCTGCCTAAACCTGGAAATATATTTCAAATGTATTGTTAATTATATGGTCTGTACGACATCATTTGTTTCTACATATATTTTACAATGATTTCTTAAGCCCGCCTCGGTAGCCTGGTGGTAGAGTGTATGCCTCACGTTCAAGAGGTCCCGAGTTCGAATCTCGGTCAGGGTGAGTTACCTGGATAAGGTTTTTCCGGGGTTTTCCCTTATCCTGAAAGACGAATGTCGGGTAATTCTAAGCTCTATGGACCCTGGGCTTATTTGAGCATCATTTCACCCATTCCATTCATCGTCCGATATGACTTAACGTTGGAGGACGCAAAATTAAAAAAAAAAATAAGAAAAAATTATTTCTTAAATAATGAAATAGAACTTCAGGAAGTATTATGTAACCTTTAGTATCTCTACCTAGGTGTTCAGATAGTAAAATCAACGGAGTGAAACGTTTAATCAGTTACCAGATAGGATCATTTTCCAAAATGAAACGGAATTGTTTCGCATGTGGATATGAGGCGATGATCAGTGATTACCTCGAAGCTGGACCCAACGTTCCCCGTTGAGATGGATTCTGGAACTCACCACAGCTGCTGTCGTATTAGCATGAAGATCTGTTCTTCAGGGTGTGGTCAGGGATGAGAAGCGATGATGGATTTGTAGGAAGATTAAATCATTTTTATAACTTCGTTTTCTAAAATTATGTTTTAATATAATTATAGATACCATTTAAAACAACCCATTGAAACACTGAACTACTAATCACTTTTGTGAACGTTGATATTACGTATATTTGCAGAAATTGTATTATTTATACCAGTAGTCTTCACGACACGCTAAAACGGGTATTGGGTAAGCAGTGCACCAGCGAATACACTGTAGTGCGGGAGTGATGGTGAGAGAGAGAGGCAATTTGTTAGCTTATGGAGTAATCAGTATAGGCTCGTTAGTTACCTGTGTGTGGGCGTTGTTCACAAAGGACTTCTACCGCTACATTATTTAACCCTTCATAGATGCAGGCATATTTTTACACCATTTGATAATGCTGCATGATGTTTAATATGCAATCAGGTCCTAAATGTGATACTAAAATATAATCTCCAGGCGCCACTATGGCATTTGTCATGCTAGTAATTACGACAAATTTGTAGGTGATAAACGAATCACAATACTGGAGCAGTAATGCAGCAGTACGTTTTGATGTACAGTGTTCCCTTACAAACAAACGTTAAAACTTCTGACAGAGCATTTCTCACACCTAGATTCCAACCTCTGTAGTATCACCTGAATATGAGCAAACTACTTGCATGGACACGCATTGCGAAAATCATTAATGCTGCAGGCATTTCCTGTCTTGAACGTGTTCCCAGCGTTCTAAATACATTCCTTTTTAATTTTTCCTTGTAAGCGTTTAGCGTTCATTGCCGACCGACAGCCTCCAGTCTTTTAAATGATGATGGCTGAATTAATGAAGGTACGCAAAGGGTTCCGTTGTCCAGCGGCTTCTGAATTTGCTAAAGCCGTTAAGTCTACCGATGTACTGAAATTAGACTATAACGATCGTTCCCTGTCAGTAATTTTCCACATTTTTTGTTGCTAGCCCTGATCTTTCTCGCAAAGTTTGTCGTAATTCTTTGTTATCTACCTGAAGCATTTTTATGTCATATATATTATTAATACGGAATTATTAGAACTGTTAAGAAAAAACAGTGCTTTTCCAAAAATACTCCAGTCTTCGAATCTGATGATGAACTTTGAGCCTGAAGGGACAATACAGTAACCTTCACCCAGTTATTATTAGAGAAATAACTTCAAATAGAGAACGCTCACAAGAGAAGAAAATTCCGTTTATATGTTCTACTTTTTCCACTTGGTTTGCTTCTTTCACAGCAGCAATGTCGTAAATGTTATCTAATTTTTAAACTCCAGTTGTTCACAGAACTGCTACAGGATCTTATCTTCACTGCCACGAGTAAAGATAACGTCGTTTTCCGGTCGCGCTGCAAGCATAAAAACATGGAGATGTGTTGTTCCTAATCGAACACCAAGGACCATTTAGACATCCTTAGATATCAGTCCACTTAAAGGGAGTCGTTCCCAAACATGTCACAGTTCTAGAAATGTCACATAACATAACCAAACTTCTTTCATTTCTTTGCGCATTTAAGTTAGAGGCAGCTATTTTGTCAAACGTTTGTCTCGAGGGATCGATTGGTGGCCATGGCCACATCTAGAATTTTCCGTGCGAAATTAGAAGCTATAATGGCGATTCGAAACCTGGAAGAGTAAATTTCATGAGTACAGACCCAGAAGTAGAAGAAGAGGCAAGGCAACTATTTTAGAATGAACAAATCCAAAAGTTTTTAACACTTTCCAAGCTTATAGAAGGCCCTGTATCTTACAGTAATTTGTTGTAATACAAAACTGAATAAGTATGTGCTTTTCTGGGAGAAACACCACATAGAAAGCTGATTTATATCACGCAAGTTGCTCTAAACAATTTACATTTGATGCTCCATGATCTTAAAAATAAACAGCAAAGCAATAGATTCTGATCAATGTTAAACATAAATACTCTTGATTTGTTGCCACATTCGCCCAGTTTTCTCCTATATAATAGGTTTTTTCACCTTTACAACGAGAGGTAGATCAGTGCAATAACGTTTAGTCAAGGGAATAACAGTAATTAATTTTGAATCGGCGCTTTAGAAATCAAAAGGATTTATTGCTATGCATGTTAATTCAACATTAATAATTATTTAATTGGCTCCTAAGACGACCATAAATCTCTTAGACGTTGTAGACTAGACTATGAAGATGTGTAAATAGCCCTACACCTCTCAAGCTACGATCGCTGTTTAATTGCATAGGGGATTGCAAGTTCGAATACCGCTTTGGGCACAATGTCTGCAAATTGGGCGCATGTACAAAAGGAAAAACAAAAACGCAGAGGGCAAACTATAGAAAAAAGATAAATAAAAAGTTGTTTCATTCACAAGAACTTTTCTACTCGCTTTCCAACAATCCAGATAAAACTTTCATTACTCGTTCACGCATTTTGTTATAGATATAAACTAGACAAAAATTATGGTCTAACTTTTAAAAGGTGGTCCTCTATGAGGGTTTTAGTACTATGCTCCTTACATGACTAGGAGCATAATCGCCTGTTAACACTTCTAATTACACTCCTGGAAATTGAAATAAGAACACCGTGAATTCATTGTCCCAGGAAGAGGAAACTTTATTGACACATTCCTGGGGTCAGATACATCACATGATCACACTGACAGAACCATAGGCACATAGACACAGGCAACAGAGCACGCACAATGTCGGCACTAGTACCGTGTATATCCACCTTTCTCAGCAATGCAGGCTGTTATTCTCCCATGGAGACGATCGTAGAGATGCTGGATGTAGTCCTGTGGAACGGCTTGCCATGCCATTTCCAGCTGGCGCCTCAGTTGGACCAGCGTTCGTACTGGACGTGCAGACCGCGTGAGACGACGTTTCATCCAGTCCCAAACATGCTCAATGGGAGACAGACCCGGAAATCTTGCTGGCCAGGGTAGTTGACTTACACCTTCTAGAGCACGTTGGGTGGCACGGGATACACGCGGACGTGCATTGTCCTGTTGGAACAGCAATTTCCCTTGCCGGTCTAGGAATGGTAGAACGATGGGTTCGATGACGGTTTGGATGTACCGTGCAATATTCAGTGTGCCCTCGACGATCGCCAGAGGTGTACGGCCAGTGTAGGAGATCGCTCCCCACACCATGATGCCAGGTGTTGGCCCTGTGTGCCTCGGGGGTATGCAGTCCTGATTGCGGCGCTCACCTGCACGGCGCCAAACACGCATACGACTATCATTGGCACCAAGGCAGAAGTGACTCTCCTCGCTGAAGACGACACGTCTCCATTCGTCCCTCCATTCACGCCTGTCGCGACACCACTGGAGGCGGGCTGCACGATGTTTGGGCGTGAGCGGAAGACGGCCTAATGGTGCGCGGGACCGTAGCCCAGTTTCATGGAGACGGTTGCGAATGGTCCTCGCCGATACCCCAGGAGCAACAGTGTCCCTAATTTGCTGGGAAGTGGCGGTGCGGTCCCCTACGGCACTGCGTAGGATCCGACGGTCTTGGCGTGCATCCGTGCGTGAGTGCGGTCCGTTTCCAGATCGACGGGCACGTGCACCTTTCGCCGACCACTGGCGACAACATCAATGTACAGTGGAGACCTCACGCCCCACGTGTTGAGCAATTCAGCGGTGCGTCCACCCGGCCTCCCGCATGCCCACTATACGCCCTCGCTCAAAGTCCGTCAACTGCACATACGGTTCACATTTACGCTGTCGGGGCATGCTACCAGTGTTAAAGACTGCGATGGAGCTGCGTATGCCACGGCAAACTGGCTGACACTGACGGTGGTGGTGCCCAAACGCTGCGCAGCTAGCTCCATTCGACGGCCAACACCGCGGTTCCTGGTGTGTTCGCTGTGCCGTGCGTGTGATCATTGCTTGTATAGCCCTCTCGCAGTGTCCGGAGCAAGTATGGTGGTTCTGACACACCGGCGTCAATGTGTTCTTATTTCCATTTCCAGGAGTGTATTTGGAAAGTTAAATCAATAACAAAGAATATGTCTAAAAATATTAGACCACAAAAGTTACCTATATTTGAATAAACTGTGGATTTTAACCAGAATTACATCTTCTATGTAATAAGGCTTTGCCTCACAAAATTTAATCATCTTCACAGCCAATCGGCAGAAAATTCGAAAATAAAATTCCATATTAATCATTTAATCACAAGTCGTTTCATCCATATAGGATAGTTAAGAGTGTGGCGTTTTCTTTAAAGTTGCCATCTGGCACTCTTGCAACATGCTGAACTTAAATATAGTGTGGTAAGTTAATACCTTTTCCATTTTACACGGATCCCAAAACATGTATGTCCAGAAATCTTCATTCTGTATTTTTCATCTTTTGGGTGGCATACAGGGAAACCTCTGCTTGAGATAATGTAAGTAAAAGACAAAGTAAAACTCAATAAACAATTATGGTGTTCCTAATATTTTCAGATAGTCAGGCTGTCTTGAAGGCACTTGAAGTTAGAAAGGCCAAATCTAAATTGATACTCGAATGACAGGAAGCCCTAATGAAACTAGCACAACACAACTCAGTGAAACTGATGTGACTGCCGGGATATAAGTGAATCCACGGCAATGAGAGTGCAGATGTCTTAGCCAACCAGGGATCCATCAGGCATTTTGTGGGTCTTGAACCCACTCTAGTTGTCTTATGGCTATGTCAGAGGGGCAATCCAGAATGGACTGACAGGAAACACAATGAATACTGGTTATCTGTAACAGGACATAAGCATTCAAAGATGGTTATGAAGAATATTGTGACTTTGTGGGTTCGTAAGATTAAAAGTCAAGTTTTCAGAAATTCAAAATGCTGTTTATTTCCGTATGAGGCTCTTTTACAATTCTGATCTCAGCAGAATGACGTAACACACACCAATACAGTCTCTCGTTGCTTCACCACACGTAAACAAACAAAACAATTCACTTTCAAATCACTACATGATTACCAGTTCTCAACTCGCAAATCGATACAGTTTAAATGTCCACGCACACGATAAACAGCCTGCTGACTTTAACTGCCGTCTGTACTGCACAATTGCAACTCGTCTCTCAGCTCCTGCCGAACCGACTGTTAGCAGTTCTAGCTCACCATTTATACACGATTGGCTGTTTGACGAAGGCTGGCAAAACTTACCGAAACTTCACGGACCCTTGCGATGGCGAAGGAATTGTCCAGACGTTTCTCTGGCTCTTCCTCTTCCTGCCCCGTGTTTCCTCGCAAGTGATTAAGGCTGCGCACCCGCGCTGGCCGGTCTAGGGGTGTGGCTTGGGCGCTATCTCTCTTTTACTCCCCGCGTCTATCTCTCTCGGTGCTCGTCTATAATGCCTGGCGACAAGATCATCAAAAGCAGGACCAAAGATCTGCTCAAAATAGACAGTCATACTGAACTGGACAGCAGATCTACAACTGGACATTGACATTTGCGAGGACATCTCTATAAATTTGGTCAACAAGTTCATACAATCTGGCAGCACTTAGGGTTAAACATTTTAACCACTGGTTCATGTCTGAGCATGAATTATCAGTAGTCTCCCGAAAAACTGTCATTTTTATCAAGGGTCCTGGTATTCTTGGAGACTAGATGAGGGGAAGTACAATAAATAAGAAATGGTCGCTGTGCGTAGGGAACTTCATGACCCTCCCTATTCATTAAACCTTATGCTGTAACTAAGTTGCACTTTAGCATAGGTGTCTAAACAATGACGTATGAATGCAAATTCGAACATGTTTCGTCTTCTTCTTTTTAGGGATACAATACACTGATGGGAATATATTTAGTGAGTATTAGCCAATAACCTACTTCTGTTTCCGAAAACTATTCTTCAACTACTTCATAGATCTAGTTTTTAGAGTTGTATCTCATCAAGGAAGATGCGCCTGCTGAAAGACATTTTTTTTTTTTTTTCAATATGTTCGAACCAATAAGAAGTAGTATTTTGTGTGCTACTAAGATCTGTTCCATTAAACTTTGCCCTTTATGTCATAATTGTCATATGACTACACAAATCTCATTATCTGTGTCGTGGAATAGTTTGTTCTGTGATACAAAATGCTTCCTTATTTAATATGATTATTTATCTTACCATATTCGAAGATATTTGTTAGATTTATATTATTATAACATAAATGAAGTAAATATAATATAATTAAGTTAATACATATTGAATCTGTGTGAATACTTAACAAATTGATGCGAGGATCATTTTGTTCATACCTGCCTTTCAGGATGACGAAATTAATCGTACGTTCATCTATCACGATGTAAAGTTTATATTGCTTTGATTGCCTATCCTTGCATTGCACACGGCTTGTTTGATATACGAAGACGTACCATAGGAAAGGAACGGAAACTGAATTGGAAGAACGCATATCAGTAGACCAAAGTCATAAGAAACAAGGTTTATGAATGCTCTAATTTCATTATGTATTTTTTTAAGTGGTGTATATGTTCGATTTAAAACATTCCATTTTTGGTAACTTTTAACTTTCATTTTTCTTATCTATTATGTTAATATGGCTACGATGATATTGCTTTAATTTTGCAAAATTTGACTGTGCAGATCTCGGTGTTCAGCTATTTCATTGTTACTCTTTTTAGTTAAATATTCCCTCTTATATTTTCCTTACCATTTGCAAATCGAATGGCTCATTGGTTAGGTGCTAGCCTACTGACACCATAGTCGTGGGTTCATAGCCATCCCAGAACGTGGTTTACTGACATGTAAAATAAATCTTGCGGAACGTAATTCCGTTAGGTACACTGTGACTCTTATGTGATAATGAGAATTGAGTGTTACCAACTAAAAAGAATTAATTTCACCATTTGCCTCGCAGCAGAGCGATAATCCTCATTTGCGTTGTCTGTATACCCACTATGGATTATAAAATGCTCATCGTTCACATAATTTACCAAAGATGCAAGAAAATTTTATATTCAGCACTTGAAATCTGTTGTTTTGATGTATTATTTTATCACCAGGAGCAGCTCCGGGAGTAGTGATCCTATGTCGTGGCACAACCTTAAAAAAGGGAAAAGGTACAATTATTATTTGTGCATTCTGAATGCAGTTACTCCTGCATACTGTTCCTCAAGATGCAATGAAATATCTTGTCTAACAACAGAAAACCACATATCAGATGGAAAAGCCTGAAAGTTTTAAGTTTGTAACAATTATATTACTATTCTGTTGAAGGGGAGGGACAAGGGAAAAGCCCAAATTCGTGCCAATTAGTGCCTTTCACGACTATCTTGACAGCAGCGACAATCATGAAAACTAATACATAAAGAAGAGTAGTATTAAAAAGTGATAAATAGGTCACTTATCATTACTCTGGAGGGTCAAGGCAGAAATTTGTGTTTTGTTAGGTCACATTTGTCGTTCATTTCCCATTTGGCCATGCTTCAAATTAATAAGCTTTCTAATAATGTCACCTGAATTGTCAGCAGTACAGCGATGATTAAAAGAGAAGTTGGTTCTGCCAAGAAAACTAAAAACTTGAGTGCACGACTATTGGACAAGGTGAAACTGAAATACATGGGAAGAACCTGATTTACACATATTCATAGAACCGCACAGAGCCGAAAAATAAATGGTTCTTGGATGTGAAGTCAAAAACGCTCTATTCTGTTTTCCATGCATTTTATTTGGTGGCAATAACCACTGGTCAGAAAAAATGTGAGGTGCATTCGATTCACGAAGGTAGAAACATCAAAGCTATCTGTACGAATACCTTAAGCTCATATGTTGCTGGGTAATATATTTGTAAATTTTACGGTAATTCGATATATGGTTGAGAAAATTTGCCTAAACTTCAGAATCCGGTAGGTAATTAGCTTCGCGTCACTATATGAGTGACAGCCAATGTGCAGTGAAAAAAGTGACGGTGATGTGCATATATACTGTATAATCATTTTAATTTTTTCATTCACCCTCGGATATCCTACTCGGTTGTACAGGATGTTAATTAAATATTTTAAACAAAATAATCGGCGACGTAATGCTGGCAGTACCAGTGCATTCACGCTTCAGCTGCCTCTGTTCATTAATTTAGTGATTTGTAACATCGGTGCATCTGTATGACGCAAGAATGCTACGGAATCATTTCAGGGTCACTTCTCTCCCTAATTAGCTTATTCTTCCCTTTGTTCTCCAGATTTAGTTTTGAATTCATAAAACAAGTTGGCGTAACATCACAGCATCACAAAAATTCCCTTAAAGTACATCCATACAAAGTATGAGTGTTATGTGCAGTTTGGGAAGGCGCAGAATCATCTGCGAATAATGATATACATATTTTAAGTTGGTATTCATTTTTGTTGACAGCGTGGCTTTCACGAAAGTCATAGTATGCTAATATGAGCATCACATAAACAAAAAATCAACACATTAAGCCCTGGTTATATATATTTTGTCTCATTGCCATAGTTGAACGATCAGTTAATGCACATGAACAATAAAATTGCTCTTGCACTATGAAATTTTATGTTCAGAGCAAAAGACTCCATGTAAAGAGGACCATATAGGTATTATATATCTTTTTTATGTTATTCCAGTGTATTCCTTGTATGTAACATTATCCACTGTGCAATGCCATGTCAAGGGGTCTCCACGGATTAACGCGCTCTACCAGCTGCTTCAAACAAGTGTCGCTTCCTTCAAGGGTCGAAAGGTCAATGCAATCGCGTAACAAACTTCCTAAGACAAGATAAGTCCTTGCTTTAAATCGGGCCATAGGCAGCAAAATATAGGCTATTTGATTACTTAATAGCACACAATTTTACGTGCTTATATTTCGCAGTTTCTTGAGATAAATTTTTATTTAAAGAAACTCGCGGAATAGAGTTCGTGCCACCGTTTGTTTGAAAAATATACGGTGGCACAAAGCAAGTTCCCTAGTTTCAGTTCTACGGCTTGGGAAAATATGAAGTTATAATGTTGACAATACCATATTAATGAACGACGGTAACGATGCATTTTTGTTTTTGTAACTGTGTGGTGGAGTGTCGGTCTGTTTGAAATCGTGGGACGTTTTTCTTTGAAAATGATGTAGGAGAAACTGTGACAGTAAATTCCGACTGATACGTAACAATATTACAGACGTTTGTGATTTCTGAACTCAGAAGAATTGGAATGGAGGTAGAGAATGTTTACTTCAAACAAGACGGTGCTACGGCCCTTACAGCACGTACAGCATGACGTTCCTTGAACTGAATTTAAGTCCGCCATCTGCCCGTTCCTCCGATCTTACAGTTTCCGATTTCTTCTTGTGGGGATTTTTGAAACAAAAGTTCTTTACTAGATGCCTTGCAACTCTACAAGCGCTGAAACAAGCCATAACCGCGGCCAGTGATGGAGACGTGCTGCATCTTGTGTTTTCCAGTTTCATTACACATTTGTAGGAACGGCAGAACTGTAATGGAGGCCAACTTGAATATGTAACTTTCAAGACGTACTTCTATTACATGAGGTAAATAAATGTACTTTCAATTGGTAAATTTGTTACGTTCCTCTCCTATCTGAGTAATTAAATATAAGCCTCCAACACTATGCGTCATCATACATCAATGGAAATTTGTCTGCCTTTATTCAGCTAATAAAGGCAATGCTTTTCTACATTATTTTTAAATAATTCAGTAATATGTTTTCTTCTTCTTCACTTTAGGGATTAGGCATTTCTGCTATTTTCTTCTATTCTGTTCTGCAATTTATATATGCCTATTTCCTCTCGAATAGTCTCATTTCTTATTAAATTTCGTCTAGTACATTATTTAACTCTTTTTAAGAACTCAACAATTTTTGCTCCTTGTATCTTACTTTTATCTCTTTCTTTTAATATCCAGTACTCACTTCATACATGAGCACTGGAATTGCCATCGTTTTATAAAATTTTAACTTTGTTTCTTTCTTTCATTTTTTTCAATGTTCTTGTTATAGTTCTACATATCTGCTGAAATTTGTTTATTTTGTTTTCTATGTCTTTGTCTAAGTCAAAGCTTACATCACAGCACAAATAGCTGAAATTCAAGAGCTCTTCCATGCATTTTTTTTTCCGATGCTTATTTGATCTTCCACAATATTTTCCTCGAAGTACCATTATCCTCGTTGTCTTTGTGAATATATTTAGACTGTATTTTTTCCCCTAGTAAATACATTTTATACATGGAACGTTGAAGGCTTTCTTCATTTTCTTGTATTATTGCTACATCTTCGGCATTGAGTATCACATTTAAGTTTTTATTTGTATTTAATTGTATTCCTTCATTCACTTACTTTTTTTTCAAGTTTTTAGCAAATCATCCAAGTATGTATTAAATAATGTGGGAGAAAGGCTACATCCCTGTCTTACTCCTTGGTTTACTTTTATTTCTTCTGTTTTTATCGTGCCTGTATTTATGATAATTCTTGTGTCTCTATATAAGCTTTTAATTATTTCTACTATATGAGGGAGATATCCCCTTCTGTCCATTATGTTCCATAACCTATTTCTATTTATAGAATCAAATGCTTTTTCGAAGTCTACAAATACTATGTTAGTGTATGTTTTCTATTATGTTTCATTCTTTTCCACGAGAACTAAACTAAGTCACTTTGCATAAGCACATGAAATGTGTAAATGTACAGTTACGTGCAGAGGGTCATGGACGGTTCTATTAATAGTTACTGAAATTTTAAACAAAGGCCTCTTCTTCCAGTTCTAAACTTCTACCTCTCCCGACTTTCGAGCTTTTGAAGCAAGTCATGCAATTGAATGGATGGAACAGAGTCGTTCTGCACGATAGTTTATATTGCTAAAGAAATCCTGTAGATCACTTCAACCATGTACTTATCACGTACTAATGCTCCACATAATATTTGTCTTAGTCCCGTTTTCGTTCGCTCCTGAGCATCTGCACATAGGCTGAATCTGCTGAAGCTCCGGTGTGCACTACACCCATTGCACTGCCTCTATGCAGTTATTGGCTTTATGTCATCACCTCTGAAACCTTAATAAATAAATACAGTCATATGAAGGAAAGAGCTTGTAAACGCACAGATTCACAGAAATGGGATCCGAGATACCTGTGTCCTCTATAAGTCAATGCTTCACATTTACTGACATGATATTTCGTTTCTCTCTCTCTCTCTCTCTCTCTCTCTCTCTCTCTCTCTCTCTCTCTCTCTCTCTCTCTCTCTCTCTCTCTCTGCCGCAAACTATGATGCCAGAGTCCTTTGTGGCACTGACATAGCTATTATCTTAGTATTTCCGGTCCTGGACCAATGAACGATGACGCCGCTCCTTGCTCTGATCGTAAGTTAATTCTCGAATACCAGACTTTTGACATCAAAAGTCAAGTGCTTCCAGAAACTGGGTGTATGAATGGCCTCCAGCCGCTTAGAGGCACCTCCCTTTCGCCACTCACTTAGGACTCACATTTGTTGTGTGGAACATGAATTAAAAAAGGCAGGCTGAGTAAAACACCCGTATACGGTTTATCTGCCAATAATGAACAAAGAAAAACACTGCAGGAAACCAAAACTTTGGCTGGTTTCTGTACACTCGGCTTCCTACATTTCACTTACAACACATACAAACTCTATTATAGCATTTCATTCAGTCGCGAGCCAGTTATTAATACATAAATCACTTGAATAAGAAAATTGAAATGTTACTGCTAAACAAGTAAATTTTTTTATCTAAAAGTAAACATTTGTAAGTGTATTAAAATTAATTAATATATTATTCAAAGAACTTTAGCACTCCAACTGAGGTAGTGCCCTTTCTCATTTAGATTCGTCCCTCAGGACCTCGTTTTGTACATAAATTACACAAATGAAATTTAAAGTCAGATATATAAAATATATTAAAAGCTGCAAAAAGAGGTCCACGTGGTAGTTCTTCCAAGTCGTGAAAAGAAGTGGAGTAAAAGAAAAAGGTGCATGGATATAAAGATCACAATTAAAATGTAAACCCAAATAAAACCTTCAAAACAATATCTAAAAATGAGGATAGATGAAGCAATGGAAACAAAAATGCAGATAAACATAGACAAAAAAGAAGGAAATAAACCTATTGATGGACGTGTCTTATGCAACAGTATTTAGAAATTCTCTAAAAATGGGAAGGGAAAAAAAAGGGAAATACACACCAAAGATGGGAAAATAATTGCTAAACTGCTACAACTGGAAATGAAAGAGGTAAATGAGAAAGTATCAGAGGAATCAAAGTACAGCAAAATAAGTTACTATCTTATAGAAGGGCGGAAATCAAACATGTTCTAGAGAAAATATAAGGTTGCAGAGAACTATGTGTTCCTTTTTATTCTACCGATGAACGATATCTAAAACATTTTACTTCTCTTCTGATTTTTGTACTTTCCAAGACTTGTTTCTCAGTCTTCTTCACCGGATTCTGAAAGCCACTTTGATAATTGTGTCAACCTTTTGTACATGTGTCTGGTTAACGGCTAAATTTCTTCCGGTGAGTATAGAGGATGTGAAAGCCGTTACCTTTGTTTGATTTGTACCAGCTCATCCAAGGTAGATTCGAATGTACATATGGCTATAGCAGGAAGACGGTTATCTTGACAGATAACCTGTAGCTCTTAAGATAAACATATTTATTTTTAAAGGCAGAACGCCTATCCACATTCAGGCAGTATCTCTTGCTTTCACGTGGAATAAAAGCTTCAACTTGTCATGGACATGTCAGTATAACCTGTTCAGATAAAGTGTCATTGTGGTTTGAAGGATTTGAGAACACCTGCTCTCCACACATAGGATGTGACTTCCTCTAAGCCAATAACATGTGAGTAAAACAAAAATATGGTGGAGGAATATTATAGAAGTTATTAGGGGAAACATTTCAAAATACCTTCTGCTGAAAAAACTCTTCGTTGGGACATAATAAAATGAAAAGTATCATCATAAATTCATGAGTATGAAGTTCATACTCATAATTTTTAACAACGCATTTATCATATACTCGACTCCAGCAAAACTACTTCTTTTCGTAAGAAAAACTAGAATATCCTTTCGCGAACATATGCTCATTTCCACAGCCGTCTCCATTATTTAAATGCATTTACTGGCGCCATTAACTCTCTTTCATCATAAAAAAGCCTTGATTGCGATTAATTGCTGTTCTGATTGGCATCTGTTTAGTAAGCGCTGCAATACTCTATGAACTGTTGCTACGTTTTCATTTTGTATTCTTTGTAATCATTAGATGTCTAAAACTATTTATTGAATACCTGTCCTGCTTTGTCTAAAGTTGTACATTTAGGAAATGAAACAATGCATGAACTACTTCCAGAGATGATATGATGTCCTTTCATAAGAAATAAAAATTTGTGAAGTAATTGGAATTCACATTTGTTATGTCTGATTAAAATAATAAATTGTTTCAGTGTTAGACTGTATATCTTGCAAGAATCACTAATCATTAATGTTCTAAATAAGGTAATTATTTTTTTATCAAATACCATAAGAAAAGACACATCATTACGCGGCATTTTTGTTACTCAAAAGTAGGTATTTTACTGAATACATGAATAATCTCTGCAATGATTCGAAGTATCTCTAACACAGTCAATATAACAGGTCATCCAGAAAAATAAAGTGAAAATTTGCGAGATAAAAACGCATTATTCTTTAGGAACGCCTTCTCTAATATAGTGTCAAAGACTAAATTATGATCTCTTTGACTATCGATCACCTCGTAGGAGGCTTAGACCGATTTTCAATTTTTCTTTAATTATCTGAAAAACAAGAAACAAGCATGCGACTTCTACAATGTACAGGAATATAATTCATAATTCAAGTCGATTTTTTCACAGGTAACGAATAAAATTACGTACAGTGACTAGCGGGGTTTGATGTTTATTATGCTCTTGAAATTTAAGTCCTCGGTGCTAACCTCTGGGCACTAATTTTTTTCACCGACTAATAAACATCAACTTACCTTGCAAGTTTTATATTTCAATATAAAAAGTTAAATACTTCAAACATTATGGTGCTTTAAATTAAGCATAAAGTATATTTTAATTTAATGTTTATATTTTTTGCACATTTTAATTATTTGTGTCTTATGTGATGTTTAACTAGTTGAATGTTAAAGCTGGAGGAATGGTTCCTTTGCAAAAGGTATATCACACGACACATTTTCCATCAAAAACCAAATACTCTACACAAAAAGCTATCGCATATGTAAATGCTTAACGGACTGTCTGTTATGAATAAATTAAGCAAAGTTAATTGCAAAGTTAATATACAATAAACAATTATTGAGCAATCTTGAGCTGTCAGTATTATTTCATAGGAAATATTTTAAATAACCGCCTATCGTTATCGTTGATATAATGAATGCATTAAATATGCAACTAAATGCGTTTATATTTTCTGCTGAATTCATCATTAAATACTCACAAACCCCATATAATATACTCCAAAAAGAAATAAATAAAATGTACTGTCGAAAGGAATGCTAGAAAAATCCGCGAAATATCAACCAATCCAGCATACGCATAGCGAATGAGGAAAAGCGCGAAAAAACGTGCAAGGTCGTTCCGGGACCTCCCTAAACGAGTTGCACAGTTTTACCACGGGGCCACCTCGCTTGGTGTAAAAAAAGAGTAATGAAACATGACCAGGTGTAGAGAAGAAACTCAGCATGCTCCCTGGGAGAGAGGGGCTAAGGTAAGAGGAGAGACAGGGGGCCGAACCTGGGAGACGCGACAGAGCAAAAGGCAGGGTCCTATGTTCTAAATTTTGACTCTCAGGTGACATTTGGTACAACTGGCTCTCCTTCACTCAGCAAATCTACACATCCCACTAGTGAGCATAGGACTTAGAGACTGCCTCTTTCCGGAGGAGGAGGGTAACCGATAGCATCATTTTTCCTTCCCGTGCAACGCAGTGACTCCCGCCGACACTATAACTTCGAAATAGCCAAGCAGATTTAAGGCGAGGAAAAGGGAGGAGTAGAAAATTTGGGGGGAAAAGTGAGCTTCCCAGCATTTACCTAGGCACACGGGAACCCTCACCATCGAAAGGAGAAAAAAGAAAAAACAGATCAGAAAGCTGGGCTGCGGGGATTGGACCCTCGATATCCGGATTGCCCTTACGCGGCGCCAACTCGCTTGGTAGGTGAAAAGTGTTTAAAAATTCAAAATTGTGGCTTTTCTTATGTGATCGCTCCTTCGTAAGTAACCAAAAAAGCTACAAATAACTATAAGCATTTTAATACATTGGTTAATTGATTTGTTTAAACTAATAACAGAAACAAAGCATTTGTTTAAATGTTTCTTTCAATCAGAATTTTATTGAAAACAAAACTAATCATAAAAGTAGTGATTGTAAACGTTTGTAACATAAAGTTTTTGAAACAACTCAATAAATTGTTTGCACAAAATCTCTGTCATTAGGGTTTGGACTAGAATAAGTACTTAAGCAACAAGTGCGACATCCCCGGAAGAGCCCTCCTCGGTAGCGTGGTGCTAGCGAGTCTGCCTCACGTTCAAGAGGTCCCGAGTTCGAATCTCGGTCAGGGTGAGTTACCTGGATAAGGTTTTTTATCCTGAAAGACGAATGTCGGGTAACTCTAAGGTCTGTGAACCCTGGGCTCATTTGAGCATCATTTCACCCATTCCATTCATCGACGGGCCCAAATGACCTTGTTGTCGACGGGCCCTAAAACACCACACACACACTCACTCGTCCGATATGACTTAACGTTGGAGGACGTGAAATTACAAAAAAGGATGAGGTGAGAGGAGACAGTGGGCGGCCGACCCAAAGAGTCACTACAGTGCAGAGGGCAGAATCCGTATTTCAGGGGAAGACAGGTAGTAGCGGTGTGACGTCAGCTCTCACAGCAAAATATGCTCCCGAACGTAAGGCAGGTTAGCGCGTGATGTAATCGCGCTGATTACTGCTGTTGAAGGGAAGGAATAATTTGATGTGTGCGGCTAGAAAAGACAGGAAACGTATTTGGGTGTTAATAATATGTACAACTTATATCTTGGGTGTTATAATATTAATTACACAATTGGTCACTGTTTATAAACAAGTACATTTTAGCTCTGTGCTATGAGAAAATATATAAAACTTCAAACTCGAGTTTATCTGAAGGACAGGCATGTTATAAAGATCCGGAAAGACCCCAACAATAATCCATGGGTCCGGTAGGTCAGCCACGGGAATCGAAACCGGGCCCCTCGAATGCGGACAAAAGACTTTCGAGCCATTCGTTCGGTAACCTCTGTGATACTGTATAATCTTTCGACTCCAAGAGACGTGGCATTACTAGCGCTAGGTAAGGAGAGGAATAACTATAGAGAGAATATTGAAATTCTGGTATAAGTGTATTAAAGGGCAGATAGGGGAGTTATTGAATCTGTGCATGAAGCAACAGAAAAGCATCAAGAACACAAATAGTTGATGGTCGGAACTGGAAAGAATGGTATCGAAGATAGACATGGGAAATTTATGGAGAGCAGAGGAGTCAAATCATAGCGGTTTTTGGAAAGAAGTGAGAACCAGAATACAAGACATAGATAGGCAGGAGATATGAGAAGGTATAGAAGAAAAGAAATCTTTGAAACTTTATAAGCAATTAAAGACAGAATTGGGTAGGGAAATATATAGATCAATGTGACAAAACTGGAAGAGAAGCCATAGCATAAATGAGAGTAGAAATAATATATCTAAAAGGGCTGAGAAGTAATGAGGTAGGGATATGTGAATTTTGTGGGGATGAAGACAGCACTGTTTATTACTTGATAGAATGTAAGGAATTATCAAATTGCAGGAAAAAAATTGGGATAAGAAATGGGATAGTATGAGTAAAGAGGTAGTGGCGTTACGCATGCTAACGGGGATGGGTGAAAAGAAAAATGTACAGGAGAATTCTTGTATAGATTAGGGTGAAAGAAGCGAAGGTCAAGAAGAAATGACACCAAGCTGCTCAGGAAAACCAAAGGCTTGTGGCCAGTATATCTTAGAGTCAGCAATTTCATGTATTTGTATAGTCCCGCTGCTGGAACGATTACCATGGATTTATGTGTGGTAATAGATACCTCTCAGATAATGCATTGATTGAGCCATGAGCGAGAACAGGTCGTCCGGGTGCTCCCGGGCGGTGGACAGAGCGCCATGGTACCTATCCGCTGAGCGGATTTACCCGTGCGGTCTTATAGAATTTAGTCTTTTTCACTAATGTCGTATGTAAAGTGATGGACCTGATTCGACCTCTGCTAGTGCTCCTGGCGGTGGGATGAGCGTCAAGGAAGGAGGCCTGTTTGCAGGGTCCGTCCAGTGTGGTGGGGCCAGGAGCGAGAGGTCGGGTAGTCGGGAAACATTTAGGTTTGGGTCGTGTATTGCTCACACAGGGGGTGGGCGCGGGGGTCAGCCGACAAGTCAAATCCAGCCCTAGTATGGCCGGGACAGACAGAATATAGCAGTGAAGGGATGAAAGGCTGGGTTCAACCACCCAAGGGCGTCCTTGGGGAAACGGTAGCTCTTTCTCCTTCTAGGTGCTTGGTGGTCATATTGACCTAGTGTGTTAACTAGGTGGTTGGGATGAGGTGTGATTCAGGCATACAATGTGCGCGAACGTTCACGCACAACGTCCTCAACGTAAGGTAAAGTCTGTCTAGTCAACGGGTGTGCAGCTCGGACTCAAAGAAACCTGACCCTCCCGCCCACTAATGACCGTCATAAATTTATCTCTACACTTCAGAAACGGAACACTGTCGTTGAGGACCAATAGCAACCCTGATTTTCTCGAAGTGACAATCGCATGTCTACTCCACGTGGAGTCTCAGTTGCCAAAGTTCCAACTTCCAGTTGATCTGTTTCATTACGTGCAGAAATTCGTTGTGTGTCACGATGTGGAGACCATGGGAGGGAAATGCAGTGTGTCACGATGTGGAGACCGTGGAGGGAAATGCAAATGAAGTAGTAGATAACTTTCAGTCAAGTAAAATAATCAAAGTGATGCCAATAGTGTGAATAACTGGGCCGAGTTATATTACTGGAAAAGCCTCAAAATAAAAGTTATAATGGGAACTGTTTCTAAGCAAATTCAAGCGCTTGTTTGGAACACATATAAATATGTGCTGACAAATAATCTTGGTAAGGGGTCATGCAATGAACCTGATGATAAATTCTGGGTATTCACGGAAATAAAGTAAGAAATATTGTAACTAAAGGAATACCAAATACGCTGATCAAGTGTGAAAACAAAAGTAAACGTTTCTCTAAAGTAGATAATTTCACATGCCATTTAATTCGCCGAGAAATTTACAGATTCCGTGCAGAAGGGAGAGCGCCCACCTTAGACGAATTGGTTGCACATTTTCAAGAAGTTTGTGATTTTCCTTATGGGCACTGCACTTTGCGCGGCCTCCTAAAGAAGCTGGGTTGCAAATACCGCACTTTGAGTAAGATAAGGGTTATTAGTTAATCCAGTAGAATTGTAGCTTGGCGATATATATATATATATATATATATATATGTAAGTTTCGCAGTAATGGACATAAGAATTTATTTAGACGAAACCTCGTACGATACCCATGACGTATCGAGAAAGGTGGCAACCTTGCAGAAAGGTCTGGGAGAATGAGGGTCTGTGTTGTAAAACGATTATAAGGGTTCGTCAAAGTAGTCGGCCGACGTGCACACGAGTTAACTAAACAGACTATACCAGAATGGGTGTGTAGGATGTGTGATGGAAACGTACGTTCGGTATCGTAGATCATCCTAAGAACCCTATTCAGCACGGCTTGCAGTCTGCGGATGGTGGTACAAGCCACCGAGCCCCAGACCTCGCATCCATACAGGATCAGTGGCGCGATGATCGCACGATACACCTGTAGTTTCAGGCGAGTGGGCATGGTTGATCGGAATATGGGGTACAACTGCCTGAGCACCGCACACTCCACGTGGAGTAAACATATATCTGTCATTTGTGATTCCTGCGAATTCCATTGGCTGAAGTAATGCGTTCATTGGTGCTTAGCACAGGAAAGGGAAGCGCGGTAGTTCCTCTCTCGCTCTTACAAGAATAATCAGGGCGTTATCTGAGAGGTTCCTGTTTACAAAGATAAATCCATGGTAACCGTTCGAGTAGCGGGACAATACAGGATGTATAACAGTGTTTATTAGATGTTAAGGCTATTATAGTGAAACTAATAGAAACTGTTTAAATAAATATCAAATATCAGATGAGTATAATCTTTGAGTGCGCACTAAAATAGGTTATACATCGGGTTTCAAAGCAATTGCTTTGATCGAACTGTTGTTGCATAAAGAGGTAATATAAACACACTTATTTTCTCTTTTTCACTATATTTCTCTCCCAGGCTCTCTCTTTAAAGTTTATATTTGGTTTGTTATTATATGTATAAATGTATCTCGCTTGTTTCTCCAAAATCTGAAATTATAAGAACATTTGCTTATGGATCTATGGTGCATATAATACCTAGAACATTGACGTATAAATTTAATTGCTGCAGATGCTTTTATTCGGATTACTGACTTTGTAGGCAATAAACAAAAGAGAACACCAACTGAGTCGTGTATCCCCCCTATTAACCAGATCCATGTTCTGCCTCAGTAAATCCAAAGCTTGTTCGAAGCAAGATGTCGGACTCAATTAACATCATGTTAATTAAAAACCTATTAAAGTACGTGATATCAGAGCACTTAATCTGAATAGTATATTTACCGCCAGTGAATTGCTTCATTCTTGATTTGGAAGTTACAGTGTTACTTAGCAGTAACCGGTTTGGAATCACTTGCGTTGGAAATAATTATTATTAATTGAAGCAATGACTTTAAGAAGAAGTTAGATGTTACAAAGGGGAAAGCAAAATAGTTGCATTGGTTAGGGAATTCAAGAACCAAGCAAGAACCTGTTTTCTCCACATTCTTCCATTTTTTGCAATGCATTTCATGGATAATCCATGGTTTTTATAAATTGGACATTTTGTTCGAATACTGCTGAACACGTAACTGTCTAACAATATGTATAACACTTGCTGAAATGGATGAAGAAAATACAACTTACAAAATAATGAGACTTTATTGTTTGGTCTGATTGTGAAATTGAAATACCTGTTGGAGCGCCAAAGATAATAATTTGCACAGTATCCTCGTAAAGGTTAGATATTCCTTCACTGGTGTTTCTGAAGAGCAGTATTCCTTAACATAATGGTAATGTGGAAAGAGATTTTTGTTTAATAAACACACATTGGGCAAAAACAAGGAACAGGCTGCCCGCCTCGGTAGCGTAGATGGTAGCATGTCTGCCTGACGTTCAAGAGATCCCGAGTTCGAATCTCGGTCAGGGTGAGTTACCTGGATAAGGTTTTTCCGGGGTTTTCCCTTATCCTGAAAGACGAATGTAGGTAACTCTAAGCTCCATGGACCCCGGGCTCATCTGAGCACAATTTTACCCATTCCATTCATCGTTCGATATGATTTAACGTTGGAGGACGTAAATTACAACAACAAAAAAAGCGAAAGGCTGGTAATTTCAATCACTGCAATACTCCAGATACGGTTCAACATTAAAAGTGTAATTTTGGCCTAAAACTTGAGTGTAAAGTGAAATTTAGCTCTACAAACACTAGTATGAAATGTCTAACTCCAATATTGTAATGATCAGTGTCCACGTTTTTACTAATTATGCATTAATATGTACTAAAGTTGAAGCACTCAGATTCAAAAGTTGTTAAGTCAATGTTTTTTTTTTTTTTTTTTTTAAATTCTGTTAAACACCCGATACCAGTTCTGTAATAGTGATAAAATATTTCTGGATCAGAAGATGTTAGATCGAACATATTATGACCCTGGCATGTTGAATGGGCATAAATTTCAGAAATAAAAGTTGTTGTCAGCCTTTTCGAGTTAGCTGTTGTTAAGTCAAGTATTTGCTGCATTAGTCGTTTGGTGGTGCAGCTACACTGTGCCACCCAAGCTCTTTGATATCAGCTGTTGATACATTTTATATTAGGCATTTAGACATTAGACATTTTTAAGACACTCCTCAAGTGCGCTTTCAGAAAGTTTATCTGTACTCTTTCAGGCCTATTGATAAAATTTTTGGCAATATTGAGAAGAGGAAACGATCAATGGATAAAGTTTTAGTCCCTTCCACATGGCTGAAACAGATCAAAGATTCACTACAGAAGAAGCCTACTGATGTTGACCATGTCAAACGTTCACTGACTGATAACGAGGAATATGATGGCACTCCAGTTGAAGCTTTTGACTTCAAACATGCCTTCGACCATGTCCTTGTAAGAAGTATTTCTATATTCACTTTAATCCGGGATATCTATTTCCAAAGAGAGTGTCTACCAGGAGGTCGTCACACAATGTCTTCTTCACTTTATCATCTCCAGTCTCTTTAGAGGAGAGTAGTGAGGTTGCAAGCCTTACACAAAACATGTGATAGTGCGAAAACACACACCAGATAGGCTTCGGAAGTTTAAGAAGGCAAAATATTACCATGCTCGTTCACTGCTGGAACATGTAACTTTGGCAGGAGTTACCACATTTTATGACACAATGACCTACGGAAGTGATGTAGAAGATGATGTAGTAGAGATGGAGTGATGTTTTGATGACAATGTTGTACGTCAATCCGTGATGTGCACACTGGATTAGTCAATAATAGAGATGTTTTGGTGAAAATACAGCAATAGTTTATCCATGGCTACATATTATAATATTGTATAGTGAAAAAACTCTAACATTAAGAATCAGAAGCTGTAAAGTGAAGTGACTTAACATATTTTCGTCCATTTTAAATTAAAAGTTAAGTCCTAATAATAAAATATCCTGTCGCATCTGCTACATATCTCAAACCGTGAGAAACACTTCAACACAGTACTTAGTACCTCCAAACGGACCCATTACATAAAATTCTTTCCTTTGTATTACTATTTTGGTATGTAAAATTACTTTTTGAAAATTTTGAGCAGCTCTCCTGCAAAATTTTGAAACAGTAACTTAGCAACTTCTGCTTCTGACGGCTTCAGTTGTTATCCTTAACAACTTTTTTGCCCTGTTTTATGATTTTTAAAATATGGTAGCCCTAAGCTACCATGTTAAGATACCATTTATCGATATTATTACTTTATTATGTTATATTATCATGATCATCATCATGTTAGATTTCGCTCATTTGCCATTCTTCCCATCGTCTTCTAGGATAGCGTTTGCCAGATCTTTGGTAAGTGGGCTACATTAACCGTCAGACAATGAATTGGGGGTCTTGAACAGTGGACTCTCAAGGTCGATATGTACATTAGTAGATATTCAAATATAGCGTTTTACTCAACTAAAATCCATAGTTACATTTCAATAACTAACGTAATTAAATAATTGCATTCATAGTCTCATTACTCTCATAACAACCTAACTCATTGACAATGTGTGAATTTCATACATACTAAATACATCGATATTAGCCTTTGTGCAAATTCTTTCGAAGACTAATGTACTATTTGGCAGATAGTTGTAAAATCAACCAATTTAACTTTCTTGTTATTTGTCCTTCAGTAGGTAATTACGTGTATACCTATCAATTAAAAATCTGAGCACTTAATTGTATTTAATCGTTCGATGTTTGTGAGTTAATTATTAAAGAACAAGCTTTTTTTTCAGTTTCTAGATCAGGCAAATAAAAATCAGCTTGCGGAGCGGGTGCGGTCCCCGGGTCCTAGTTTGGCAAACCCTGTTCTAGGGCGTCGCACATCTCTGTGAAACCCTGTAGTTGGTACATTTAGCACCTGTTTTGTTACTTTAGAAGAGTCCATTATGCTATTTTAGTTTCTAGTTTCATTTACAATAAAGGTCGTAATATCTTGACTGTGTTACTTGGGTTATGATATTTTAAAGACAACCTGTGCACGCTTCAGTAGCGTAGATGGTAGCGTGTCTGCCTGACGTTCAAGAGGTCCCGAGTTCGAATTTCGGTTAGGGTGAGTTACCTGGATAAGATTTTTCTGGGGTTTTCCCTTATCCTAATAGATGAATGTCAGGTAACTAAGCTCTATGGACCCCTGACTTATTTGAGCATCATTTCATTCATTTCATTCATCGTCCGATATGACTTACCAATGTAAATTACCACAACAAAACATACAAGGAGGCAATTCTTTCTTTTGTTTGTTTTGTATTCTTTTGTTTTCTTTTGTTTTCTTTTGCCCCCTTTAAGGATAGTTCCTTTTAAGCCTAACAATGTTTATAAATTCAATCAGAAAGTTTCCTGTCTGTTAAGCATTTGCTATGCTACCATAAATTGACCTTAATTTTGTGGTGATGCATTTTAAACGTGTGTGCAAATGCCCTTGTATACATATTACAGAAGTATGAAAATTATTATATCGCAAGTTTTGCTCTAAATTATTTAAGTACTGACATTCAAAATGATTTACAAATGTGAAACTAATCAGCTATTTATTTGTCCCCCAATTTTCTTGGTTAAAGGTTACTTTGCAGTTAATAAATTCAAAACTTTACAGAAAAGAGGAAGAAACACATCACAGAATAACCATTATTTAACTTCTAGATATGGTGTCAATGATCCACATAAAATATGAAGGAAGAATAGCTGTAAATAACTATTTAAAGTCAAGTTTTGGAAAGATTGTTTAACTGAAGAGAAGTATTTCCTTCTGTCTAATATAATACAATAGATAGAAAATTAGCTCTGTGGTTTTGGTTTTGTCCACACAGTAATGCAATTCTAATTGGAGGAAAATGTGTAAGAATTTGTCTCACTAAAAATTCAATATCTCTCTGTCGTACATTATGAGCGCTTTTATAGTTCCAGTTATGAATATTGAAAATAATGTTTATAAGTAAAGCCAGTCTCAACAATGATCAAGGTGCATGCTAAGAAATTTATGTTCATGGGACAATTCTTTAACATTCAATGGCAAAATGTTCATCTTGGGTCAGCCATGTGTAATACTTACACTTGCTAGAGATGACTCGGGTACTGAAACTTTACCTGCAGAATTCTCCAGACAGTCTATAACTAAGACCTTTTCCTACTGCAGTGTGTCCTGTACCATCTGTCGGAGTTACATCCACATCGCGAAGATCTGACTCTCCTCGGTTAATGCTTCATATCTCTCTTGGTCTCCCAACAACCGAAGTACTCTTCCTCTCAAATGAGCCACTCTCCAGGGTTGGTGAAAGGGTGAATAAAGTATAACTACTACCTGCGGAGGTATCTTTGTCCATAAGATTCACCTGTTCGTGCAAGCATTCCCGTTTGCAAGGTCATAAATGTAGTGTAGTCTGTTCACTCGCAGAATATATGCTGTGCTCTACAACATTCAAACAAAAACAATCAATGTACAATATTTTAATTAATTATTAATTCCAAAGGATTACGCAGAAATAATCAATCAATCAGCGGGCATTCAAATAATTATTTTGGTATCCATGGAGGTGCATATCCTTTAATAACCCTCTAACAAACAATTTTTAGACCTGTTTTTACTGCTTTGATATTGGAAGGGTGTCTCAAAAATATTTAAGTCCAACAAAGACACAACCAACATACTGGCCTTAAAATTATTTAGGTGCTGTTTTCATTACGTCGGGAGAGGCAATGAGTAGCGACAGCACCTAATTCACCTATCATACAAGATTATACTACACCACTCGGCAATGTTGAAGGCATATGTACGCTGGCCAGTGCTCAAGTGGGGCGCTGTTGCCAAGTATAGTACGAGTACCGGCAGAGATTCCGGACATAAGAACACTTTTACCCGCCAGTAAGGTTTCTGCATATTCTTCACGTAATTAAATAACACATCAAATATTTCTAAAACATTAAATTCTTACCTTGACACACGTTACTGCAGTGGTACAGCAAGCACGGTTTCCAATCCAGTGACTCGCTTTCCAACTTTGTGGGTCTTTCCCGGAGGTTGATCGCTCCCTTTTCCTAAGCATGAACCTGCTTCACTAGAAATAGTGACACTCTGTATACACCACAAGCTTCCACATTGCCCGCCTCCGTAGCGTAGATTGTAGCGTGTCTGCCTCACGTTCAAGAGGACCCGAGTTCGAATCTCGGTTAGGGTGAGTTAACTGGATAAAGTTTTTTCCGAGGTTTTCCCTTATCCTGATGGACGAATGTCGGTTAACTCTAAGCTCCATAGACCCCGGACTCATTTGAGCATCATTTCACCTAATTCATTCATCGCCCGATATGACTTAACGTTGGAGGACGTAAATTGCAAAAATAAAAAAAAAATAAAAAAAAAAAAAATGCCCGCCTCGGTAGCGTAGATGGTAGCGTGTCTGCCTCACGTTCAAGAGGTCCAAGGAATCTTGGTCAGGGTGAGTTACCTGAATAAGGTTTTTCCGGGGTTTTCACTTATCCTTCAGGACGAATGTCGGTTAACTGTAAGCTCCTTGGGCCTTGGACTCATTTGAGTATCTTTTCACCCAATTCATTCACCGTCCGATATGACTTAACGTTGGAGGACGTAAATTACAAACAAACAAAAAGGCTTCCACAGTTAATTTTTTTTTAATCTACAGTTGCCCTATATTCTGGATTTGAGAGGCTTCAAAAAGCTTGTTCACATTAAATATAATTTTTATGCCCTGAGAATAAATCACTACACGTTTGTTGATCGAAAAAACACTTGTCCCAGCTTCGAGGGACATTCACACACTCGGATCACAAACACTGGAAAAATGATACGTGTATAATAATAATTTAATGTAATGTTAACAATATTTCAGCTCAAGTTCAACACACGACTTAACGATGCCATTCATTTTAACAAAATAAGACACGTCTACTCTGATAAAGAACGGAAAATTAACTTTTTTTCAAACTACGTGACTTCTGTTTTCATACTAGGTGCATTATACATTTATGCTTGAGATATTGGGAGGGAAGAATGTTCTTGCTTTTCAGGCTTATCTGTGTTGAATTGATAGATGTTGGATAGCCATAACTATGCAAGATAAAAAACGTGCATCGCTCGCGTTCTAAGTATCGTAGAGACAAGATTTTTGTACGGTCATGATTATTTTCTTATTATAAGATTGGCATCTGCCATTTTCAAACATTTATCCGAGCGTAATTAATATAATGATCTCAGTTGAGGTGCGTGAGATGCTTGTCCCACATTCGGCAGCGCTGGTAGGAGGCGCAAGCTTAGGATCCGCTGGAGTCTGCAGTACGACCCGCCTCCATATGCCCCTAACTTTTGCCAAGATTATAAATTCTTTACGAATAAATATGACTTGACAGGTAATTGCCAGCATATTCAACAGATTTAGTTTACTTGCCGTGTAACAGTATTTAATATAGTAGATTTTAAAGAAAATTGTTAGAGCGATTAATGAGAGGCCAGACTTGAGTTGATTTATTATAAAGGAGGGCCAGATTCTAAGCCCTTGAAGCTGAAACCTAAAGCTTTGTTGTATTATCTTCACACTTTAGTGTTAGTTAAATAGCCCTGTACTTCTAATGAGAGACTAGGTTTTAAACTCAATTAATTTTAGGAAGATCGTGAGAGGCCAGACAATTGGGAAATGTTTTCACAGAAGGATAATCTGGAGTAGGGGATTTTGTTACAAGTCTTTGTGCTGCATCTTTAGAATATACAAAATTTAGTTAGTATTTATCCGAATTTTCGTTTTTGAGTTATACACACAGGCCTTTTCATAAAAATTCTTCTTGTTGGATTCATTGGGCCTTCAAAAATGAAACTTGGGTGAAACTCAATACGGTTTTGTGTGTGTGTGTGTGTGTGTGTGTGTGTGTGTGTGTGTGTGTGTGTGTGTGTGTGTGTGTAATTTACGTCCTCCAACGTTAAGTCATATCGGACGATGAATGGAATGGGTGAAATTATGCTCAAATGAGCCCAGGCTCCATAGAGCTTAGAGTTACCCGACATTCGTCTTTAAGGATAAGGGAAAAACCTGATCCAGTAACTCACTCTGACCGAGATTCGAACTCGGGATCTCTTGAACGTGAGGCAGACACTCTACCACGTAATTTTTAATAGAATACAATACTTTTTAGCAGGTATGTGGCAGATAAAGGAACCTATCTTTTGTTGCGGTGCTTGCGTGTTTGCCTCACATTCAAAAAGTCTAGATAATGATGTACTTGAAGCCCCACCTCACCAAGTAAGACAAATAATTAGAACTAGATGGAAAGGAATATGCGGAATTAAGAAATACGACAAATTAAACTTATATAACAAAATGTGCAAGTAGTAAAGAAGTATAATAATCTTCCTTCTATCCTACACAAACAATAAAATCGCCAGTACAGTCACCATGCAGTCTAGTACTCCCGTAAGCAATGCTCAAGATTGATGGATTTCTCTTCTGTTAAAAGTGGGGGAGATAAGAAAGTTGCATTGTTTATGAAAGTGACGGGCGTTATCTGAAAAGATTGTCCTTATCTGAAATACCGCATGGTAACGCCCAAGTTTTATTGCTCTTATCGTGAAAAACCTTCCTTTTCTGCCGAGCGAGGGTTCACAGAACTGCTTGCGCACCCTAACAAATGACTGCTGATAAACTCGCAGAAACGACGCAATTTGGCAGGATGCTCCAGCATCGCTTCTGGAAGTGGTCGTAATGAGTATGGCAGTTGGCTTTGTAACTTTATACCACAATATGCTCGTAAAATACACACAAAACTCGCAGTATTGAGTTAAAATCCTAAAACTTGAGGCGATTTCTGCTCGTACCAAACATAGGAGCTACGCTTGCTTGCTTTTAATATACAAACGTTTTTTTAATAATCAAACATTGATTGACTCCCTGCAGCACAAAACTGTAATAAAAGGATAGAACCAACGTTAGTGTTCCTAATTGTTAAATCAATTTGCAAACAGGAAGTCGTTTCGGATAAGGCTGTTCACACAAAAAATTCAAATTCAGATCACGTTCAAAGAAGAAAATACATTACAAATACCACCAAAATATTTAAAGTGAGACATCATTTTTTAGTTTTAATATGAGCAGGTGACTTGTTTAGAGAATACTCACTCAGATTCTGTTGTTGAAATCCTATTGCTCGTTATAGCCCATCTTAGGTTTGCATTATGACTTGCATTTAATCGCCCTACGGATACCCCTAACTTTTTCGGAAACAAAAACCTTTATATCTTATACGCACATAAAAGCAGGAAAGAAACATAAGGAGAAATATTTGTAAGAGCAAAGACGCAAGCAGAATAACAAGAAGAAGGAAGGAGGGAGGAAAATAAGACGAATTGGCTGTCTGCATTGAAAGAAAATGCAGAAATGAAAGCAGAAATTATTGGGGGGGGGGGGGGACCAATTAGATCTACTGTATTCACATGACTTTCTCTATTCAGTTTAACAAAAATCTTATTCTTCTTTTTAATTCAAATAAATTTCAATACACATTTACACAATTTGCTTTAAGATATACTAGGTAAAGCAATCATTCGTGCCAGAGGTTCTACTCCCGTAGGACCAAGGATCCGGGCCTCCTTCGACCAGGGAGTTACCGAGCTGTCCCAAAAGGGCACCCGGTGCCTCCGTGGGGCTCTCCATAGGACAAGACCTAGAGACTAACAAGGCCCCTCCCCCCATCTGGTCCTGTGGACTCAAGACGGGATGGAAGTGGATACGCCACTTACGCGCGCCAACTCCAAAATAGGAAGGCTACCGATATGACCTCGGTGGGGCCGCCTGGTGATCTAACACACCTTCTACTAGCTATGCTGGCTAATACGCGGGAATATTAATGGCTTCCCTCAACCCCGTCCGGAGACGTACCCGATCTCCCACGGGTATCGGGAACCACTGCCACCTCGAGTCCAGCCCAATCCGAACAACTCCCTATCAGGAAGGGGCTCGAATGTTCGGCCCAAGGTCCCTATAGTAACGAGTGCTAAGGGGTCCGCAGCGCTTGCACCACGGCAGCTGAAGGAGACGGATCCCCTCCCCTAGGGGGTAGGTAAAGCGATAGACAGATTTTAAATTTCATACATGCAACTATTTGGTGCTTTTGTTTCTTTATTTGTCTGTATTTCTTTGCTTTAATCATCAATGCCCGATTATTAGATATCAGGGTGTTATGTTTCTTTTAGTTCTCAAATAGAATTACTTCTCACTAATATCTGCAGTCTAGAAAGGATGAGGGGCAATTCAGGTTAAAGAACAACTTCCGCCTCAGATAGATATGCAATCCATAACCTGCTAGTATTTGAAATTTTAAAGAATTGTCAGCCTCACAAAAGTTTAATTTTATCTAAATAGCGACGCCTGTATTTTTGTTACTAAGATTTGAAGTGTCCCTTACGGTTTATCATTATTCAAAGTTATTCAGAATGAAGAGGAATTCGCACTCCCCCAAAATGTTAAAGGTACATGACCATCTTTTATTTTTTATGTTGTATTTAATGCAGAATACTTAATCATTTTGGAGAGAATTAAAGGATATACCAGATAGTATAGATAATACGACGGTATTCCTGAAAACCGTTTAATGTCAAGTTTGATATTTCAGTAAATTTTCGTTTTCAATTATGGTATTCAAAGAAACAACATTTTTTGTGAGGAGTGCAATCTTTCGCTACCTAGAAGGTGCTGAATGCCGAATGTAAATAGAGGAGTAGATTGAACTTGTAACTCCAGCACGATAGTTAAGAGCAGATAGAAGCGAGAATAGGAGAGATTCTGTAATTGGCTCGGATTCACGAGAGAACATCTAAAGTTAGTGCTGGAAGAGATACAACAAACCCAGTATGATTTACTTGTCTCCATATGCCATCTCTCTTCACTGCCTGTCCACACTTCATACCTTAGCCCAGCCCTTGTGTCATCACTATCTCATTAGAACACCACGTTGTCAGTATGTGATCGGTACTCTTCAACACTCGGATATTGCATTCCAAAATTCACCGCTTCTTCCTCGGCGAACTTATTATGTTTGTTTAGATAATTTTACACGACACTTATCCATTCTCTGTTCGTTACTGATTTAAAGCCTTTCTTTATATGTGATCACGTTCATTTGAAAATTGTTTCTGCTACCTCCTTCGATTACAATGAATGCTTTCATAAAATGCTTTTACATTATTTAACATTGAAGTAATTATTATTTTCACAGTGGCGAATGAACAGTCAGCCGTTTTTATTAATCATTAATCAAAAGTAGCACAAAAGGCATCAGCTGAAACAATAACAATAAAAAAATTCAAAAGCAGCCAATGCAATGAAAGCAATTATTCTGTACTAACTTTATATTAAAGGAGTCTGAATTTTTCCAGTAAGTTTTAAATTCTCTAATACCTTTCCTGTCATACGAAGCTTACTAAGAATTAAGAAGGCTACATTTCTAAACGTTTATTTGATAGAAAGTTCAAAATAAATATTTTATTTTGTAATTAAGTTTACTTTCACACAAGCCGTGTATGCACAAGGTTGGAAAAGGTAGAGTCAGCCTGAAACACCATAGGCAGGACTTGAATCATTGATCTTGTGACTGCTGTACTGATACTCTAACCAACTAAGCTACCACAACATAATGCTAGCACGACATTAAATTCATTCACTCACATTTTAACTTTCTACTACGTAGATGAAGTATTGTACTCCACTCAAAAATTAATACAAAAATTTGAGCGGACATAAATGATTTTGGAAGTGCAAGGAAAAAATTTTTTAGAAAAAGGTGTCTGTGTATAAGTCAATATACTTAATAACAATTGTAAAATATCAAAGTATAGTTTAAGACAAAATATTAAGCCTGAAGTATCCTCTTATTCCCATTGTATCTATAAGGAAATGTGTGGTAATATCATTTCTATAAACGCCTATTTCGACAAATATGAAACAGAGGAATAAGTGTTTGTAAATAGATATTTTTTACAACAATAAATAGAAAAAGTCGTATGAATGCATATATCAGATCTTTTCCTGGTGAACCACAAGAAAATATTAGATTTCTTTGAGAAGACAAACAGTCCAAGGGGACTTAAAATGTCCTAAATACTTTGTCCTACACGTTATACATTTTATTTGTCATGTTAATACGTCAAATATATAAACAGAGTCGGCATACAAAGAGAACGTACTGTTTGGATTAGAGCATATTACATGATAAAAATAAAAATAAAAAATTCCCTGCCTATGAACTCCATTTTTCGCCTGTATCAAGCTGCTCGCACAAACAAGAACAAAACCATGATTTTTTAAAAATAATTTTCTTACATGTTTTATTCAGACAAAAAAAATCATCTGAAGAAATAATGTAATTTAATTTTGAATGGAATTTAAATTTCTCGTACCTTGGAAAGGATACAAATCTAACATTCTATAAGACAATGGCTGTTTCAGTTTTACTATATGGATTGGAGAGATAGACTCTAAAAAAGAAGAAATTGTAGCCAAACACAAGTGGTAGAAATAAGAGATCTCCGAGCAGTAAAATTGTGTGAAACACAAGATCATACTACACATGAAGAAATAAGGAAGATATAAGATATATTTTAGTTAAACGAAAAGATACAGAAAATAGAGAAAAATTGAAAAGCCATTTGCAAAGAACGGATAGCTCTCGCATTCCATTATAGTCATACAGATGTAAACTTTATGGTTATAAAATAATATGAAGATCAATAGAAAGATGGGAAGAAATATGAACAATATTTGAACAACACAACATAATTAGGAAAAGCTTTTCATAGTTATAATAGCAATTATAAATAATGGTAATTAGACACCATTCAATTTGCATATTATGATTTAATTAATACTCAAGATCGTAACACTAATTTGGGAATATAAAACATTAATGCCCGCTTTCACCAACAGATGTTAAGACTTAACATCATTTCACCAACAAGTGTTAGCTTAACACTCGTGTTAAATCTCTTGTTGAACTAACAAGCCAAATTTCTGTTGTTAAGTCCTTAACAATTGTAAATAGTCAAGATGGCGGGCGTGAACGCAGTTGCTGATTTCAATTTGCTATATTTAAGACCGTCTAAATGGCATTCGTAACAGACAGCCTATGAGGAAATATGATTTTGAGGAGCTATCAGAAGAAGATTTTCTACCGAGGTATAGACTATGGAAACAAGTTGTTTTGAAGGTTACTGCTGAAGAACAAGAGAGGTTAGAAGATGCATCGAAAGGAATATGCTGATCTCGCCATTGCTTCAAGTAACTCTGCTATTTTATAATTCATTGAATTATGTGGATAATACACTGTCTTGAAACGTTCAAGTCACTGGTCACCTGTACTTCTTCGCACTTCGTTTTAAATTTACGTAATACTGTCGAAGTTGTTTCGTGCTTCTACTAGTGACACATGCATTTGAATTAAATTCGTTTCCAATTTTTTTCTACCTGACACCTTTCTCTTTTACTCTCACCGCATCCGTCCTCTTTTTTCCACGATATCCTTACACTTTGTCACCAATTCAACTAGCAATTCTTTCTCCATGGATGAGAAATTTGTCTCACGGCTTTTGTTTACGATTTCGTTTACCAGCCATTTTTTTCAGCTATTAGCAGACGAAAATGAAAACAAAAGCGCAAAGCAGTACGTTCAGAAAATTATACGACTCATCCATAGCTTTCTATAGCTGAATATTTAGAAGTCTCTTGGCGTTAACAGGTGTTTGTTAACATTTTCAGAAAACAGGTTACTGAAATGCAAGGTGTTTAACAGCTGTGTTAGCGCTGTGATAATTATTACGTTATATTTGTTAACGTCGATTTTAACATCTGATGGTGAAATCGGGCATAAATTGCATAACACATTCAGAATAAATACAAAATTTATGTTAAACAGAACAAAAAGTGTCGTGAAACTGGAAGAGCAACATTGTCTTTGACAATAAAGTAACAAAAGAGTTCCCTTCACTTAATGATGAGCTAAACACGTCAATGACAAAAGCGAACGTTGATATTAAAGACAGCATAGTAATATGTAATAAAAATGTAGGCTAAAATAAGAAATCTGTAGATATTTGTGGATAGAAATAAAGTAAATATTACTTATTATAAGCTATCGCTAAATGAACTGCAAGACGTAGTTTTGAAGACGTCAACATTTCAGAGAGGCCGAATGAAATATTTAAGATAAGTGTAGTTGGTACAAAAATATAGTGAAAAATTGTGATCCAAGATAAAGAGAGATATCAGAAGAATTGGGGGGGGGGGGTGGACTACAAATTAAGAAGCCTCATGAACTTAATTAGCAGGAGTACTATGTAAAACACTGAGGTTAGCTATGTTCAGTGATGCCCAGTCTAATATGAAAAAGGAAAGAGGAGACTTGCCACCACCACACTATCTGAAGAGCTATGACGCATTCATGGGACTCAAACCTGTCTAATGCTTGGATACCTGAGCGATAAAGGGAAATGCTTGAGCACAAACCGAAACTGGTGGGATAGAGCGACAAAGGACGTCATTAGCTTATAAAGGAAAAGGTTAAGCACCATTAGTAACAACGTATAAGACACATTCCACCAGCTCAATTACAAGTGACGTATAAGTACTTTTGTGATTTCGCCATTCGGTTGGCAAGAGTGAGGAGGCAATAGAAGCCTCCTACAACGAGATCATGTGTGTTCCGGCTACTTCATTGCTTCATTTGCCCTATGATTCTCAGCGAATTATTAGTCAACAGCACTTGACATTCAGTTGGCTTATACTGAGATAGAATGTTACCATAGAAAAGTGATGAGCAATTTATTTGTTTTGGATGAATTTTCGGCAGAAACAGCTTAAGGGAGACAGCACTTTAACATTTCTTTGCACTATATGAGATGGATTAATTTTATTTTGAAGACTTGTGGTCATTTATGAGATTTAAGGGCTTATTTTTTATGATGAAAGAGAAGGTTTTAAATAATGCAATATACAGTAATGGGAAAGATGACTGGTGAACTTTTCACGTTTCAAACAGAAAATGTTTGTTGTTTCATTAATGAATCAATCCTTTTATAAATTCTTATTGTTTTCTTTGACCCAGTCTCTTTTTTCTTCTTTCTTTCCTTTTGTTGTGCACCAACCTTTTTTTCTGCAATATGAAAATAAGACAAGGATTCGATGATTTGTCAGTACCTGCCAAACACTGAAGAAAAATCAATAAACGATATATTTTAATTGCCTTTTGAATTATAACAACTTACCATTTATGGATTAATAAAATTAGCCACAATATTTCATCTCTTCCAAATACAGATGTTTGCTCCAAGCATTTTAGAAAATGACTTTGTGAAGGTACAACGTTTAAATTGGCTGTTCTTGACTCTGCATTGTGTATCTTTGTCTATATAAGGATGAAATGCTAGGACGTCAATGAACCGGATTGGCTCAGGAACACACCATCCTGGACTAGCTGTGAACATTGGAGCGAACCATTTTAGGGCTTCTACTAAGTAGGCGTTAACGCTTTATAATTTCATTCCACAAACTGCCTCACTAATTTACAGCAAATTATTGGATTTCGCATTCGTGTTTTGAATGATAATTACTCCATGAAATTTCACAGCTAAAAGTGTAATTGTGTTATACGAAAATTTCTGCAGTGACGCAAAAATTTGCGCTAATTGGAAAACTGCAGTTTAAATACATTATAATCCGCTACATTCTATTACATTTGCAAAGTCGGCCATAGACTTTATATATTATCTTAATCGTGTCAAGCAACAGAGCTATAATATTTTCCCTCTGATATTTTAACTCTGCTGCGTTATTTAGCCAAATAACAGCTCTATTTTTTTAGAATTGTTAAGCAGTTATTAATTTGACAGTCACAATCTATTTGTAAACATTGGAAGTTCACTATTACGAGCGCTGCTCAATAAAGAATGATCATAATTTTTACGGTCATAATTTTTCGCACAAAAATTCAATCTTATTATATTATGTTAGCTTAATGTGAAACAAACACGCCCTAGTAGTTTCATTGTTGGTACTCATGGTTCCCGCCTGTGAGGACCAGGCAAATTCACACATGTTCAGTATCGCCTACCACTGCAATGGAGTTAACATGCGAAGAACAATATGCGGCTTTGAAATTCTGCTTTCGTCTCAACAAATCTTTAATTGAGGCCTATACAATGTTACAGGAGGCCTATGGAGAGTCTGTTCTTCCCTACAGCACAACTCGAAGATGGTTTAAAACGTTTAAAGAGGGGAGACAATCAATTTCAAAGGAAGGTGGACCCGGTACTCCATTTACTGCTCGTACGGAAGAAAACATCAACACTGCTGCTGCCATTGTGAGAGAGGATCGACGAATTACCTTAAGATCACTTTCTGAGATACTGAATATTTCTTTGGGTGCCACTCACACGTTACTGACAGAAACATTACACATGAGACGTGTTTGTGCATGATGGGTTCCAAGACTGTTGATTCCCAAACAAAAGGACATTTGCATGCTGATCTGCATGCAATTAAAGTTGATGTTAGAGGAAGATCCGGAGTTTCTTTCAAACGTAATCACTGCTGATCAAACTTGGCTACATCATTTTGATCCTGAGAGCAAACAGCAAAGCTCAGTGTGGAAATCTCCTTCATCACCAACACCCAAAAGAGCAAAAGTGGTTGCTTCTGCTGGGAAAGTTATGGTCATCTCATTCTTTGAATCATGGAATGGTTTATCAGCAAGTTGCACCTGCACACACACCAGTAACTGGACAGTACTACAGGAATGTCCTGAAAACATTACAAATCCATATCAGGCGCAAAAGACCACATTTCCGTGAAGCAGGCTGGATGCTGCAGCACGATTGTGCGCGGCCGCATATTGCCAATGTTGTTGCTGAATATCTTGAAAACATCAACAAGAAGTGCATCCCTCATCCTCCTTATAGTTCGGATTTAGCCCCATGTGGCTTTTTTCTATTCCCTAACTTGAAGAAACGCCTTCGTGATAGGCATTTTCTATCATCAGAAGCAGTGATGAAGCCTGTGGAGGCGATTTTGAAGGATCTCTCAAAAATTGTTTTCCAGCATGTCTTCTTGAAGACTGGCAGAAACGCTGGGACACTGCATCGCATTCCGGGGAGACTGTTTTGAGAAGGACCATCAAAATTATGAGGATTAGTAACGGTACGTTATAAAAAAAAAAACTGTGATCATTCCTTATTGAACAGCACTCGTATTTAATGATGATGATAGTAATAATAATAATAATAATAATAATAATAATAATAATAATAATAATAATAATAATAATAATAATAATAATAATAATAATAATAATAATAATAATAATAATAATAATAATAATAATAATAATAATAATAATAATAATAATAATAATAATAATAATAATAATAATAATAATAATAATAATAATAATAATAATAATAATAATAATAATAATAATAATAATAATAATAATAATAATAATAACAGTAGTAGTAGTAATAATAGTAAAATAGTAATAATAATAGTAATAATAATAATAAAAATCATAATAATAATAATAATAATAATAATAATAATAATAATAATAATAATAATAATAATAATAATAATAATAATAATAATAATAATAATAATAATAATAATAATAATAATAATAATAATAATAATAATAATAATAATAATAATAATAATAATAATAATAATAATAATAATAATAATAATAATAATAATAATAATAATAATAATAATAATAATAATAATAATAATAATAATAATAATAATAATAATAATAATAATAATAATAATAATAATAATAATAATAATAATAATAATAATAATAATAATATAATAATAATAAAAATAATAATAATAATAATAATAATAATAATAATAATAATAATAATAATAATAATAATAATAATAATAATAATAATAATAATAATAATAATAATAATAATTGGTCAGCAAATTTCCCCACCTCCCTTATTCTTTTCTCTCTTTTCAACGTGACCATTTTTATTGTTAACACATAAGCCCCTTTATTATCCCAGTTCTTATCCTATATTAATTTCCTCCAATTTTAAATTTCTTTACACTCCGCTACATAATGTTCTAAGCTTATTTTCTTTCCACATGGAATTCACTCCTTTGATGAACCCCCTCTTAATATGGCTCCTGTCCTTAACCAAGCTAAACCCTCCCTCTCATGTCCATCACATATGTCTATACATGTTTCCCTTCGCCATTCTGTCTTTATTTATTACATTTAGTGATTTCTTACTTATCAGATTTTCCCATGCCACTTGTCTGTCAATGTCCTCTATCCTATTCTTAATAACCGTCCAAAAACCTTTTACATTTTTTCTCTTTCATGCCAGATATCCGCCATCCCTATTTTGACCAGCGTTCTCTCTAGCTCTGCCTACCAGCTGTCCTTACATGTTGAATTTTATATTTAATATAACTAAAAGGTTTAAGAGCTGTATAACTGGAACTAACCGTATAGATGTAAGAGCTAGACAGTTCCCTGGTAACGTGTGAGGTTCGCAATGGGGAGGTCCAGGTTTCGATCGCCCATTCTCACCTTAGGTTGTTCGTGGGTTTCCCTGGCTGTTAGGTGGGTGCTAGGGTGGTTTCTCTTCCTTCATTTTTCTTTCGTTTCGTTTCCTCAGCTTTTATGTGTGCTTCGAAGTTTCGTGGCGTGTCGTGGTGCCGGAGAGAAGCCCCAAGTGCTTGCTCAGAGGTAATAGTGATCCCTGTGGACAGAAAAGAGCTGCTTGGTCAGCATTATAGCCTTCTGTGTTTCGTTTCTTTCTCATGTGAGGTTGTTAGTCATAATAGATCTATGTAGGTAGCAATGCACGAGGAGTTCACCTCCGTCTAATAATCTATAGCCCACATAGCATCTCTATTTGAGTGCCTTCCTCATCAAAATAAAAATATCACAATTTTTGTTGTAATATATAACATTCTTGACACGTGTTATCAGTCCAATATGTATTGCTGCTAAACCAATTCCTTAAAAAAGTAAATTAAAATCACCTTTATTTGCATCAAAGTATACAGAGGAGTTCGAAAAGTCACCGGACTCAAACTTTCAAAAATTGTTTCTAGGGTATTTGATTGGTTCAGTTCGCAAGCTTTGTATGACGGATAGCTATAACCTTGAAGGAGGATTCTGCGCTATTTTTAGGTCAGTATATCTTTTGGGTTGCTTGGAGTGACCTACGAATCGCAGTCGGGCACAATGACTTTTACGCGCGTACAACCTGTCGCTATGCTGGAAGCATACTTTCAGTTCAGGTCCTATGAAAGATGTTAAGAGTGATGGAGAAGGCTGTGTCCAAGTGATCCGGCATCAGATAACACTACCGTGTAGGACCTCGTGTGCCGATTTCATGATACAGGCTCCGTGGATGATGAACGAGGAAGTGGTAGATCCAAGTCACAGAAGATTTCGTTCATGATATCGAGCAGCGACTTGTTACCTCGACAGAAAATCAGTAAGACGTTTGGCACAACAAATTGGATCATCAATTAGCTCCACACAAAAAGCTCTTAAGGTGGCCAAACTGCACCCGTATCGTGTTAAATCCATCCAGGAGCTGTGGCCGTTCATCTAGTGAAACGTCACCATGGTTCCTTTCTTCCGCACGAGTCATTCAGGATAAGACTTTTTTACGGGTGAGGCGTTGCTCCAATTATATGGTTACATTAACTCCCAGAACACTAGAATTGGGCATCTGAAAATCTGCACGTCTTTCATGAAAAGCTGATGCCCAATAATGCGACAAAAGTCCTATTTTTAACCTGCATCCCTTCCCTCAATTAAAACAATAAAGGGGACATTAACTTGAAAATGATAAATTTATTTTCAGTTTTTAATTCCTCTTTTAATATTATAAACTTCTCGAAATACCGGGATACCGTGCAGCAGTATGCTGGAAGAGGATGAACGTGATAATTGGTTTCATCAGGATGGTGCCACCTATCATAATACAAACGCGCCCATGGAGATGAGAAGAGATACCATATTAAAGTTTTATAAAACTATGGCAGTGCCTGTTATATCTTATGGAGCCGAGACCTGGACCTTGAACAGAACTGATAAAAGAATAATTGAAACGGCTGAAATGAAATTTTTGAGGTACGTAGCTGACTGTAGTCTTAAAGGTCACATTAAAAGTGAAACAATAAGAGAACAACTAAAACTGTTTACTTTAAATGACAAACTCAGGGAGTACAAACTGAAATGGGCAAGATCATCTCTCTCGAATGCCAGAAGAAAGATTCACCAAACAGGCGTTGCAGTATAAACCAGTTGGTATTAGAGATATTGGAAGACCACGGAGACGCTGGGAAGATCCTTTCTGAGCCGAAACAGGCCTATCTGGCCTTCTTGAAGGTTGATGACGATGATTTTTGTAATTTTACGTCCTGCAACGTTAAGTGATATCGGACGGTGAATGAAAGGGTGAAATGATGCTCAAATAAGTCCGCGGTCCATGGAGCTTACAGCTACCTGACATTCATCTTTAAGGATAAGGGAAAACCCCGGTAAAAACCTTATCCAGGTAACTCACGCAGACCGAGATTCGAACTCGGGACCTCTTGAACGTGAGGCAGATACGCTACCATCTACGCTACCGAGGCGGGCATGATGATGATGATGATGATGATGATGATGATGATGATGATGATGATGATGATGATGATGATGATGATGATGATGATGATGATGATGATGATGATGATGATGATGATGATGATGATGATGATGATGATGATGATGATGATGATGATGATGATGATGATGATGATGATGATGATGATGATGATGATGATGATGATGATGATGATGATGATGATGATGATGATGATGATGATGATGATGATGATGATGATGATGATGATGATGATGATGATGATGATGATGATGATGATGATGATGATGATGATGATGATGATGATGATGATGATGATGATGATGATGATGATGATGATGATGATGATGATGATGATGATGATGATGATGATGATGATGATGATGATGATGACGACGACCATGGAGATGTTAAGGGGATTTTTTGGCAATCAAATTATCTCCATTTTACCTCTCCAGATTTCTTTCTGTGAGATTTTTTAAGGGCAAAAGTGAACTGTGGAAACCCACACTCACTGGAAGAACTCAAAGACGCAATTTCTAGTTCGATTGCCGAAATAACACCAGCGATATTAAAAAGGTGTCACGAAACATGCGTCGACGATTGGAATTATGTTTGCAAGAAAATGTATTCATTTTTTCCACTTGCTTTAAAATATTAATATTAAAGGTATTGCGCAACATGTGCAATGTGTTTGTAAGAAAAATAGTGACTGTTTTCAGCAACTGCTGTGAACTGGGACGTCACAAATGTAATGCGCACAAAATAGTTTGCTGACATATCAGTGTACTTATTGTCCTCAGAGACTGCAAAATTCTAAAAAATGGGATTCAAAATTTGTTTCAGATATATAAAGGTGCGAGTAACAAATGTGCATACCAATTCAGTTTGTATGAAAAATAATAAAATCTGAGTGCAAGAACTTTACGAACACTCTGTACATTAACTGTAAGAAGTGAAATAGAAGCTAAAAAACCATGACTTTTCTTCCCAAGAAAAGTCACAATTGTGATGAACTGCTTTAGGAAATCTGCAAAAGTATTGTAAATTGTTCTGTTCAAAATAAGACGCTTAAGAATGTTGTATTTCTGGGAATCCGCGCACAAAGCTATCGTTTCCGACTTAAGAGTTGATTTGCTCTTATTTTGTATATGTAACTCCTCTCTTGATACTTTTCGCTGCATCACGGCCTAATGGATCCGAGCACTAGCTAACGCCGAGCAAATGAATCCTATTAGCTCTGAAAACCGGCGTGAATTCACAGGGGGCCATTCTCTTTCACTTAATGTCGCAGTCAGCCGTTTCTCTCCATCAGCCACTTTAGATGTATCATTGTTTCTACATGCAACAGAAGCTTAGGATACATTATGACCCAGCTTATCACAGCTCAAGATTCTTGACCCTAATATATTTATAAACTTAAGATTTATGTGCACTAAAATGTTTAAGATATACTTAACAAAATACAGAGCGAGATGTATCTGCGGTGACGTGTGAGGTTTGCATTTTGGAGGCCCTCGTTTTGATTCTCATCGATTGTTCATTTTGACCTTGGTTTTTTTCCTGGTGTGTGTGTGTGTGTGTGTGTGTGTGTGTGTGTGTGTGTGTGTGTGTGTGTGTGTGTCTGTGTGTCTGTGTGTCTGTGTGTCTGTGTGTCTGTGTGTCTGTCTGTGTGTCTGTCTGTCTGTCTGTGTGTCTGTCTGTGTGTCTGTCTGTGTGTCTGTCTGTGTGTCTGTCTGTGTGTCTGTCTGTGTGTCTGTCTGTGTGTCTGTCTGTGTGTGTGTGTTTGTGTGTTTGTGTGTTTGTGTGTTTGTGTGTGTGAATAACATAACTCAAAAACGAAAGATATTTGAAACAAATGTTGGTATCTAACTTCAAAATCATTGTATTTTCTATGTCTGTGTGCATATGTACTCATCTTCATTTATTTTTTATATTATGACACACTATCTGAAATGTTTACTAAGACTTCATTAGTCTTTCAAATTCGAGAAGAAAAAATAGAATTCATTTCAATACACTTTTACACAAGGTACTGAACAGTTACGTAGGTGCTTGCAGCTTTCGGAACACTATGCATTTCTATCGTAACTGTCACCTCGCATAATTTGCATAACCTCATCAATATTAAATATTTTGTCACCAAATTTACAAACATAAGACCACAACTGTTTTAGGCCGGACCCTTCACTTTTATAAGGCACCATAACTCAAATTTTGCGTCCCAATAAAACATATTTACGACTTCAAATACTTCTTGATATACTTAAAACATATTAAAAGGGGGGAGGGGGGGAAATAAAAAGAATTGCAATTCGTTTCGAGCAATCCATTGCCCAATCGGACGAAGTCAACGCAGAAAAACAGAAAATATATGAACCACCAATTCCATATATTCTTAATAAATATAGTATAGATAAAATCACTGTCAATGAGATCAAGTTTGGTGCTGTAGGAAGCATTAAAATGTCTTCATAAACTGCCACATGCAAAATCAGAATAGAACACAGCATTCAAGAAAAATCATATCTAATACAATGAAATATTTTGTAGCAATTTTAAGAACCCTGTGCTTGCCACTAATAGTGCGTAAACAAATTTTGCATACTAAACATATTTTAAAATAACTTTTGTGAAGATAAATATTTTGCTGATGCCCGCCTCGGTAGCGTTTATGGTAGCGTGTCTGCCTCACGTTCAAGAGGTCACGAGTGCGAATCTGGTCAGCGTGACTTACCTGGATAAGGCTTTTTCCAGGGTTTTCCCTTCTTCTGGAAGACCAATGTCGGGTAACTCTGAGCTCTATGGAGCCGGGGCTCTTTTGAACATCATTTCACCCATTCTTCCGTTATGACTTAACGTTGGAGGACGTAAATTTAAATAAAAATACGGATGGAATATATACACAGCATTGTTTTATAGAAACCCTAGGTGACATTGAGTAACTTCCATGTAAATTGCATTTTAGTAATAATTTCATTTAAAACATATAATCCTTAGAAAATTACTGTGCAGTACATGTGACTGAAATGCAACGTATAATATCGACAACAGGAAAGACTACACTTCGTCTCGTTTCTTCAAACTATTCCTGGATACTCTCACATTCTAATATTACATTATTTGGCAGTTGCTACCAGTGCCTTGTGGTGAGCAACGTATGACCCTGAGTTCGTACAAAGTGCCTTGGCCTAATCAATGTGTACTTTTATTACTGCGATGAAAGCTATAATAGTTGCAGCTGTAAAGGCTCCAGCTGATACACTCTTAATTTTATTAAAGCCATTTTCTGTTGATGACACCTGGGGTAGTATGAGAGCACTTGAGTGCCCCACTCACCGGTAGCTCACCCATTAGTTCCAAAACATAGCACTTATCGTGAGGCGGGTGTTACACTCACCCTGTAATCTCAAGAAGGGTATTCATCTACGGTTCACAAAGGGATCACTCCCCAATTTCTTCTTTTTGTTGTATGTTAATTAATAGCTGGTTGTAAGGAATTGTGACTGGTTTATACGGCTTCCCGCTACAACGCCTTCTTGGAGGATAGGCGCTCTGGAAATACCTGTTTCTATTTGAAGCGGTACATGCCATGATAACACAGGCTTCCACTTATGGATCTATTTATAAATGTTATCCTGCTATTGTTATTTTTCTGAAGCACTGGTTGGTGATTTTATATCAATGATTCACACTACCTCAACTACATAATCATATTTTCCACCCAAACATTCGTTGCAGAAATCTTACTATAAATACATGTTTTGAGACTCCCTGAACAAAAGAAAATAGCAAAGAAGTCTTGTGTGTGTGTGTTTGTGTGTGTGAATAACATTTGCCTCCAGAACTTACAAGAAAATTACTAATAAGCTCTTTTCTCCAAAAATTTGTCCTTATTAATATCAATAGAGGAAAGGTTTTTAAGAATAGGTTCTGCAAAACTAGAAATGGCTATGTTATATATTTCCTTGTAAGTAAAATTAGAAATACATTTGACTTACGTGATGGCTTTAACGCTCCATTCCTAAGCCCGCCTCGGTAGCGTAGATGGTAGCATGTCTGCCTCAAGTTCAAGAGGTCCCGAGTTTGAATCTCGGTCGGGGTGAGTTACCTGGATACGGTTTTTTCCGGGGTTTTCCCTTTACCTGAAAGACGAATGTCGGGTAACTCTATGCTCCATGGTCCCTGGACACATATGAGCATCATTTCAACCATTTCATTCACCGTCCGATATGACTTAACGTTGGAGGACGTAAAATGACAACAAAAATCGGTAAGCCGAGTAACCTGGATAAGGTTTCTTCCGGGGTTTTCCCTTATCCTGAAAGATGAATGAGGTATTTAATTTAATACAAGAGGTATTTAAAAGAAATGTTGGTATCTAAGTTCAAAATTTTCCAAGGGGGCAACACGAAGATTTTACAAGAAAATCCATCACCCCAAACTATCTTTTACATGGTACATTCTTACACATTTGCAGTGCATTATGCCATTATATTGCCATATTTACTTATTTTGCTGTATAAATATTATATCCTATATGTGAAATAATCCAATGAACTTAAAATGTCTTTAAGCAACGAAAATGTCATAAAAAGGGTAGATACGTATATCGAAAAAATTATGTTTATCTTCGTGAATCAAAAGATTTAAATGATTTCATTTTTTGGATTTGTGCTATAGTTCGGCTGGCCATACTCCGGTTCCGACATTTCTCGAGAGGGGGAAGTCAACTGTTGCCAGTTCTTTAGCGGGAGTTTCAAGCAAAGGAGTCGTATTATTTTCTGGACGTACTGCGATGCACTTTTGTTTTCATTTTCGTCTGCTCACTGCTGAAAAAATGGCGAGTAAACAAAATCGTAAACAAGAGCCATGGGACAAATTTCTCATAGATGGAGAAAGAATAATAATTTTTAATTGAATTGGTGACGAAGTGTAAGGATAACGTGGAAAATTAGTGGACCGATGCGGTGAATGTAAAAGAGAAAGATGTCACGTGGGGAAAAAACTGCATGTGTCACTACTAGAAGCACGAAACAACTTTGTCAGTATTACGAAAATTTAAAACCAGGTGCGAAGAAGGACAAGTGAGGAGTGAATTTTCAACACGAGAGGTGGACACTGAATTATCCACATAATTCAGTGAATTATAAAATCGCAAAGTTATTAATACTTGACGCAAAGGCGAGATATGCATATTCCTTCCGATGCATGTTCTAACCTCTCTTGTACTTCCGCAGTAACCTTCATAGCAACATGTTTTGACAGTCTATACCTCTGTCGAAAATTTTCTTCTGATAGCTCCTGAAAATAATTTCTCCTCATGAGCCGTACTCTATTACAAATGTCATTTAGACGGTCTTAAATATAGCAAATCCACATCTATAGCTGAGTTCATGCCCGCCATCTTGGCTATTTACAATTTTTAAGGACTTAACAACAGAAATTTTGCTTGTTAGTTTAACAAGATATTTAACACGAGTGTTAGCTAACACTTGTTAGTGAAATGCAATTTTTGTTATAGCTATTGCTAAACTCGTGTTAACTCCTTGTTGGTGAAATCGGGCATTAAAAGAACAAAGAATCAAATAAAATATGCACGTGTTCTCCAATTTCTGCTCAAATTCGTTTACCTCTTTTTAATTAGTCAAATGTTCTCTCTCATTGTTATATGTCTTTAAATTTAGATAACTGCTTTAGAAGTGTGCCTGCATTTGGTTGTCAAGTCACTGTATAAGATGACGTAACTCCAAAAGTTTCTGTGGGGTCAAATGTTTGATAACTTAGGAGTGTTTGCTGTGATGTATGGGAGATGCAGCAAGTATGTGAGGCATATGTAAAAATATTAAGATGCATAATAGGAACAATAAATATCCGACAGCTTTACTTTCAAAGCGGATCTGACCACTCCAGAATATCCTCCACGATCTATTAATCATGTTAGAAGGGAAGGAGACCCAGAGAGGAAGAGGGTTTCTAGCTATTGTCAGTGAGAAGAAGAAGGAGAGAAAGATTAAGAAGAGAAGAAGAACAAAAAACTGTTGGAGGGTGAAATGTATTTGTCGCTTCCTGCAGTCATCCCATCCCCACAACGAAGTCTCAGGGCCGCCAACATCTCAGCGTGACTCTTGTTTAACCTTGTCACTGAGCGTCACTCAATCACAGCCTCGGCGATACTTAGCTTGTACCATCGCCACCTGTGTACACAGACTGCATTTGTAACCAAGTCATACTGACATCATAAGCAATCTCAATCAAATATAATAACAGCGCATACGACTTCGAAATAACAACGCTAGAGGTCGTCATCAGGGGTAAAGCGCGCATTATAATACAGGGTTTCTGTGTTGAAAATTTTTACAGTAAGCAAAGGGAATACTGTATTCTATCCAAAAATTTCACACCAAGATATCATCAGAAATATAGATTAGAAATACTCTCTGATAAATATAAAGAGAAAAGGAAGAAAACAAAAAAATAATAACTTCCTTTGCTATGAACTAAGTAAATAGAGAAGGTATATTCCACCAAAAAATTCTAAATCAATATTTCAATAAAGATACATGTTTTGATGCCCCCTGAAACAAAACAAAATATATAGTTTCTCTGTATGTGTACCAAGCGGGATGGTTCAGACGGTTTCGTCTGTGGCCCGCATTCGGGAGGTCCGGATTCGATTTACGTGGTGTACCTACCTTACCCAAGGTTGGTTGCCCGCCTCAGTAGCGTAGATGGTGGCATGTCTGCCTCACGTTCAAGAGGTCCCGAGTTCGAATCTCGGTCAGGGTGAGCTACCTGGATAAGGGTTTTTCCGGGGTTTTCCCGTATTCTTAAAGACGAATGTCGGGTAGCTCTAAGCTCCATGGACTCTGGACACTTTTGAGCATCATTTCACCCATCTCATTCACCGTCCGATATGACTTAACGTTGTAGGACGTAAAATTACACCAAAAAAAAAGGTTACCCATGGTTCTTTCTGGAGGTTTTCGCGGGTCGCCAGGCGATGCTGATTACATTAATTACATCCCCCGAATTTCCTGTCACTCCATTTCATCTTCATTATCATTTCACACCATCTCTCATCTGGTGGTCTTTTTCAGGGTAGAATTTGCGGCAGGTGTCTCGGCGGTGCATGGCAGGATGAACCACCTCCTCCTCCGGTAGGTCGGTTGCAGGTCTTCCAACCGGCTGCTGGGACCGGTTCCGAACCACAGTAGGGGAGGCAATGTCATTGTCCTGTTCTAGGGGGGGGGTTCTATCTAAGTAACATGTAGGGGCTCTGCCCTCTGCACTGTCATGGCTCCTTGGGTCGGCCGCCCTCGTCTCCTGTCGCCTCATCCTTCCTCCTGGGGACGCCCCACTTCGGGGCATAGGTACAATAGATCAAAATTGATCGCAGGGCCCAATCCTCACTGTAGTAATTCTAATCCTAATACTAATCTGTGTTTGTATGTGTATGTGCGTGTGGCTGACTGAGAGAGAGGGAGAGAGGCGGAGAGAGAGAAAGTACAGCATACGTAAATCAAAATCAGACAAATAACAACATTTATATTTATGTTCACAGTATCCCAAGAATGAAATATAAACATTTTAAAAGTACTCCTACTACGCTTAGACGAAAATTGTCTCAGAAATCTGATTTGCTGAGAATTATTCAATCACTGTTATTAAAATACCACATATTTAATATAATGCCATAACTAAGGTAATGTATAATTGTAATTATACGGAATAGCCTGTGGAGTCTTCTTCATTTTGAATTACCTTTTCATAACTAAACTTGTTTACCTCTTCTAAAAAAAACACTTTTAAGCTTATGAATGTATAGCTATGTTAAAATTACAACCAAAATTTATTTGATGCTTTAGAAGAATAATTAATATTAACTTGTATTATGGGCTACTCTGAAACCAAAATATAGAATTTTTAAAATGAGTTTGTCTGAGAGATTGAGGAGAGAGGGCAGAGAGTTGATCATACCCCTTACTTTCCCACTTAAGTGTGTCCAAAATCTATTGATATGATGTTTTCATAAGTCGCTTTAATTACGTCAGCAGAAAGTGGAGGTATTATAAGATGTAAAATAAATTGTTATTATAGGTATTATTTTTTGAAAAACGAAGTAGGTTGGTCCAGACCGTCTTCGGACGGTGCGATCTACGGCTTCTGGGTTTCCCAGTGGGAGAGGTTACTATCCAGCAACGAAAAGAAGATCCCTGAAAGGAATGTGCTGTGTTACATAGTGGGACAAGGACAGCGAATGTGTGTGGCACAGAACGCCTGCTACACAAGGAGTAGAGCCGTTAAAAAACACATGCACCCTATTCACTCTGTACATTAAAACCGAGAAGGTTTATTCACAAAAGTAGAAGCCGTCAGAATGTTTTTGAATGATCTGTAACTGTACTGACATGGAGTGTCATAAGCCTGTCCAGGGAGAGTGTGGGAACCTTCGCCAACCCCCCTGCGTCTCAGGCCTCGGAGACTTACTCTCCTGTAGAAGACAGTAACAGTTGTTGTGGAGGCCACCGGGAAGCTTCAATCCGGAACTGTGCTCTCTGGCACCCTGTCTTCGGGACTTTTGGTTTGGTCACGTCTCCCCTCACCTCACCTCTCTCTCCCCTGTCGTCCCCTTTTGGGGTACAGGTACCAAAGAATAAATGGCCAAGGTGCCAAAGTACCATTCGCTACCTTAACTTATCTGACTTGTAAAAATATTTCATATCAAATATTTGTATCTGCAAAATTGCATAAAAATATCTACATGAGTTACAAAATTTTAACATAATAGATAATTTTAAAGCTATGTCAATTTTTATTAATAGATACGTAGAAGGGAGCAAAAGAATGAAAGAGAAGGAATTCATTGGAATGGGGCTATAGAGTGAGAAACATAGGGACAGAAAAGTTGTAAGGAAGAGAGAGGGACCAAAAAAGATAATATAGAGATATAAGAAGCTGAGAGACGGGAGAGAGAATGAGAGAGGGAGACAGGAGCGGGAGAACCAAAGGGCGAGAAAAAGCGGGATGACACCACAGAAACTGAGCGCGGCTGCGAGCTGTCTATTGATTTTATAATCATTTTATTTTGAGGTCTTCTGTGCTACTGATGTCACCTCGTTTTTCAAAGCTCTTGTAGGAACCTACAAATTTAAGTTTTCAAAAATTTATTCATGAATAAAAGAAAACATTTTAAATTCACAATGTAATTCGCTGCATTTCTTGTTATTTTATTGTTATTTTCGCTTGAGACTTCTTCCTAATTTATCGCTCCCCGATCTGAATTATAATCTGTCTTTAACTTGTTAAAGGGGAGAAAAAGAAAAAGACAATGTACCTGAACGTTCTTAGGTCTGTGATTAGTAGGGACAAATGCCTGGGTATTTTAATTTTTTTCATGCAATAACTGCTACCGAAGACAAATGACATTTTCGAAACGCTTGAATATTCCAGTTTCTACAAAGAATATATCTGGCAATAAACATGTCCGTAGTTCTATCTTATGAACCCAATGGGGGACCTCTAGCTTTTCAGTTGAAAGGAACCGAAAAAATTAACTGATCTAAATGGCATATGTACGCTTCTTTTTGTTCTTTTTATGTACAACATTTTAAAATGTTTGATGCGTCGTAAGCTGTTACAACCATAGCGATGCATAAGCAGCTTAAACAGTTAAAGAATCAGTCTGGTATAATAACTGCATTTAAAAAAATGATATTTCCTGATGAAAGTTCCGTAACCCTCTCCAGATTTATTTATGCTTAAAAGTGAAATCGGTTGGAACTAAAAGGATTGAATAAAAAATTCTCTGTTATATTCTTCTGTAATCGGATATTTTAAGCTAATTTGCACCAAAAGAATTTTATCGTTAGTTTTTTTCAGTTTTTCTCCTGATTTAAAAAAAGATTACTAAATTAATTCCATTAAAATGTATCCTGTTACACGTGGGAACATTAAATTGCATTAAATAAAGCAAAATAGAATTTCTCACAGAAATAAACTCATGTGACATAGCCAAAAAGGATTATTACAACTACACAAATATAGTTGAAGTTAATTCTTAAGGGCTTCTTCCTCTTTCTTCCAAGGTTCAGGCCAATGGCCTCTTCAGAAGCTAATTCTATATCAATTGTGTTGGTGACTCCATCGTCTTCTTGGTCGTCCCATGCCTCTCCTTCCCTTAGGTTTATAATACATGGCTAGCCTAGTAAATATGCAGGGTGGCATTCTCGTTGTATGTTCTTTCCATTGCTTCTGGTTATTAGGGCTTATCTAAAAGGGTTTATTAAGGATCTATTAAGGGCTATCTTAAAGTGATTTTGAAAGAGGAGTATTAAAATTGCTTATTCTGTAATTTTGCTCTGTCATCATAGAACTCATGTTATCATTTGTACATGGGTTCCACAGAAACCCCAATAATGCAAACTAGGTCCAAAATATTTAACATACAGTAATTAATTTAAATTATATTTCACATTGTTTGCGAATACTCGTATATAAACAACAAAAGAATTTAAAAAGGTAATCAACATTGATTACTCGTCTGTAATTAGATTGAAACAAAAAGGCATGGAAATGTTCTTCAAATGCTAGATTAATGACATGAAAAGTTAAGTAAAATACAAAATTAGAACAAGTAAAAAAGTGTAAAAAATAGATCTAGGGATAGTGTCTTTCTTTGGGAGAGGAGAATGATACAAGATAAAATAGGATATTAAATCGCCAATTAAAGTACACCTTGAAACCCCGAAATGAAGCTTCTTGCAGTAATAGAAGTGAGTACCTTTGTTAAAAACAGAATGAAATACACAGGGAGACCTGGAGATATTTAATTTCATTCAAAAAATAAAATAAAATAAATAGAGAATACATGGTAGATACGTAATTCTCGTAGACTACCAAGCATTTTGTTTAGGTAAAATATCCGCAAAAGTTAGTAAAACCTGAAAATGTTCTATTATTTTATGTTCATTATACTTATATTTCGTATTTCCATTCTAAACAATTTTTAACGCCAATAGTTTGCCATTTAAAGGTACAGCGTTGAGTTCAATTTTTTTTAAAAAGTTTCAGTACTTTGCTTATATAAAATTCTCCTTAAGTTAGTTACAATTTATTATTTTAAAATTATCAGAATCTTCAAGAATTTTCATTTAAAACTTGGTGTGTACTAGTTAAAAAATTATATATTTCATTTGAAATTAAATATTTACCATAATTAACTTGAAAAAACTGAAAAGCTCCATATTGTGCATACCATTTTTCTGCTTAAGGTAATAAAGATAAAAAATGTGTGAATGACAAGAAAATAAGACAACTTAAATCCATTGTTAATATAGAATACGTATTTCCTAGGTGTATTTCATATTTCGCTATAAAAAGTAATAAATTGTGAATAAAAATTAAATCTTAACAGCTGTTTGATATAGCTATTCAAAATGTTACAGTATTTGTACATATTATGTTTTGAGTATATAATAAAAAATTAAAACAATCGATAAAAGGTTTGCCAATTTTCTTTACGGATATTGCTGGAAGAAATATATGAACTTATCTAACCAGATTTATCATAAATTCTGTTGATATAGTAACAGGATTAACTGAAGGATATTGTCGTGTTCAGAGGTTAATTGGATCACCTTAAGGCAATAATTTAGAGACTAAGATATTGTATAATTTCTGGAAGAATTTTCATTGAATAAACTGTAAATTGAATTCCTCAAGGGAACTAAGTATTCGGTGCTAGCACTTGACTTCTTGAAATTGAATTTTATGTACATGTAGATTTTAAACTACAATCTTTAGCTTTTAAAGTAGCAAATAAAACGCGTATTATGTAAACACTTACTACTGCATGCATTTTCTCAAAAAATGAAATATGCTAACTGAAATTACTCTAAAAAATCCCATTGGTGTATTAAAAGTTTAGTAACTGTTTTATTTGAAGAATAGGCTTGACGCTTGACTATTTTCGTGCCTTTCAACAACAGTAGCTTTCCCACTTGAAGTATTATGTTCAAAACATATTTCGTGCCGATCATGCATCCCTTTTAGCAAACAAAATTATTTTAAGCAATTTTATTTCCACGCTTGTGAGTATTGTGCTCACACAGAACGTTAAATTTGAATCTTGGGTGATGTTATTTAGGAAGCTGTTATTCCATGATGTAAACAGAGCGACTATATCACGTATCGGAAGTTGCATGTGATGGGAACACAATACGTCATTATTGTCTGGAGCAGAGTTCTAAATATAAATGCTCCGGGATTTAGCATGGCCCATGAACACTCTTCCGACTTGTCACATTCTTGGAACAGGGCAGCACATGGTGACGAGCATAAGACAATTAACATATTTCTCTCTTCATCCACATCCTCCTCTACCACAGGAAAACACTCATATCTCCGAGAAGAAGACTTGATGTAAATGGAGTAACCAGAATGCTAAAGGTAAAGAAGCAGTAGAGGAAAAGAGATTATTGAAATAGAACAAATAAAACTACAGAAGTGAAAGTACTTCATCAAATTTCGAAAGAAATATGAAATGAGAGGATTAAGACAAATTAATAAAAATGAGAATATATATCTAAGACCAGATATATAGAAAGAAGGTGAAGGAAGGATAAGAACATGTTTCGTATTTTCCCCCAAGTCATCCAAATTTAGACTTGATATTCTGAAATAGCGGAGAGTTAGCGATGTCTTAGCTGTAGGGTCGTCTGCAAAACGCGGTTGCTACAGCCGAAAAGTGATTGTTAATATGGAATTGAATATGGTAAACCTCTGAAACTTACCTAACATCTTAACTTATCTAAACTAATTATCCCCTGTCACTATGGGAGGAATTGTAATCAAGAACAAATCCATGGGGAATCCAATCTTCAGAAATGCCACTAAAATTCTCCAACCTTGACATATAACAGTAAAAGCGCCTACGCGGAACTGTTCTTCTTATATATTGTATATAATTAAAAACGGACTTTCTGGTTTCTTGGAAGTTAATAATGCATGTTTTCACCGAATACTCCCAGATCGACTCGAGGGATTTCTTCGCAAATGCCTCAGAAGGTCACAAAATAAGTACAAATTTTAATAATAATCGTACCTTTCTTTTGTTAAATCCATGCTTTAATTAAAGTATTGTCGCGAAGCCGTTATCTGCGATAGCGCGGCTTGTGTACAGAAAGAGCCGGCAAATATAGGTAGCGCAGATAATTAACAGACGGATAGTGTATCACGTAAATAAAGGACTTGCCGGCACAGATAGGGTTTCACGTCTGGAAGGTTCCAGTGATAGAACATTGGACTTATTTCGTCCAGAAATCTCTCGAATTTATCAATGAGGTATTTAAGGAAGCAACGACTCACCAAGAGTTAGTCACGAACAGTCGTAAGCAGTAAACAGCTGTAGAGTGTTGTAACGAGGGCTGATATAATCAGAACGCTGTTTGTTATTGTCATCGACCTTGGTAGATTGTGTTGTGTATGTGATGTAATGTTGTTACGTGAGAATGGAACAGTGTATTTCTACGGAAATAAAGAGCATTTTGAAATTTCTGCAACTCGGACTTTTAATTCTACGAACCCACGAAGTCACAGTATTATTGTTTATATATGAAGGAATAGTAATTAACAATGAAAAGAATTCTCAAGCACAACATTCAACTAACGATGTGCCTTGCTTTTTCTGTGTCTTACTGAAATAGATGAAGTCCAGCTCAATGAATTTCTAATTATAAAAGACCCATTCAGAACGAGAAATGCTGTTTATTTTACAAATGTATGATTTTTACAAGGCAATTACTTTTCTATATTAAAGTACAAAGAATATAAAAAGGTTTGAATGAATATTACACAAACACACTTATACTTAATTTTCTTTTGAACCTACAACATCCTTTGTTATTTTTATTAAACTGTTGATAAATATGGGCTCCTATTTATTCCTGTCATTACGTGGTTAAGTCCTTTCTAGGACAAGTACACGAATATCACACCTACGGGCTGTCCCTCACTTCACACATCAAACGAAGATGAGGATCTCAGACGACGACGACGAAGTCCCTGAAGAAAGCATATGTGTCAAATACCACACCGGAGAAACAACTGATAAATGCTGTGTACGATACTTCAGAAGACTGGACACATTGTAGATCCTATTATCCAGAACAAGTGATTTCTTATCTAACATCACCTACAACACTCTTATTATGCTTCTGCAACTCCATATCCTATCATTCACAGGATATATAATTCCTAAAGATAACATATACAACAAATCTGATGTATTGCATTCACTGTCTACATTTCTGTAACAAGATAAAGGTTTATCACACATGTACAGTTTGCCTGCAGGTAGTCTCAAGCGATTCTCAGATTTTTAAAAAAGCTGATGATTATGTAAACTTTATACTCATTGCATGACCAGGAGGAACAATATAAAATAGGAACGGTAAAAACATATAAATATTTAAAAAAATCCAACAAATACCAAAGTATATCGCGCCACTAAAATGTAAGTGGTTTAACGACATATTTTTCGTGTAGTAAAAATTTGTCTCTGTTAAAATTTATCTATTATTTACTGCCATTCAGATTCAACAGGAATTCGCAGGTTATTCTCGTGCAAATAAATTAAGCATATGGTAATTTGATTCAAACTACTGTGTCATTTTTAATAAAGTAAAACAAAAGAATAAACAAATTAAAAAAAAGCCCTGTAAATGGTGGTTGGGATAACGTTTAAAAATCTTTGTATCTCATCTTTGGAAAATCTGAATTTAAAGAACGGTTTGGTATATAAACGAATTTTGAATTATGCTGTTTTTAAACACACACACACACACACACACACACACACACACACACACACACACACACACACACACACACACACACACACACACACACACAGAGAGAGAGAGAGAGAGAGAGAGAGAGAGAGAGAGAGAGAGAGAGAGAGAGAGAGGCGCGTGCTTCAAACACATGCTGCCCTTTTTCCAAAAGGGAGCCTCAAAATGTGTGTTTGTAGTGAAATCTTTACATCGAATTCTTGGGGGTGACATTCAACCCTTCTACTTATAGGGAAACATTGTGCAGTATCGGCTGAGTGAAGTTTTTTGACTTTACTGTGTAACTGTGGTGGTTAATCGGAATCTTGCTATATTCTTCTCTTACCTCAAAACATGTTCTATAGATAGCATAATGTAATGATTTTTATTTTTTATTTATAGTACGAGGGCTGTTCAATAAAGAATGGTCATACTTTTTTTACCTCCATAATTTTTCGAAATAAAATTCAATCTTATTATATTCTGTTAGCTTAATGTGAAACAAACACACTGTAGTAGTTTCATTGTTGGTACCCCTGGTTGCCGCCTGTGAGAAACAGGCAACTTCAGACATGTTCAGTATCGCCTACCGCTGCAATGGAGGTAACACGTGAGGAACAATATGCGGCTTTGAAATTCTCCTTTCGTCTCAACAAACCTTCAGTTGAGGCGTCTGCAATTTTACAGGAGGCCTATGGAGAGTCTGTTCTTCCCTACAGCACAGCTCGAAGGTAGTTTAAAATGTTTAAAGAGGGGAGACAATCGATTTCAAAGGAAGGTGGACCCGGTGCTCCAGTTACTGCTTTTACGGAAGAAAACATCAACACAGCTGCTGCCATTGTGAGAGAGGATCGACGAATTACCTTAAGATCACTATCTGAAATACTGAACATTTCATTGGGTGCCAGCCGCACGTTGGTGACAGAAATATTAGACATGAGACGTGTTTGTGCCCAATGGGTTCCAAGACTGTTGATTCCCGAACAAACGGACATTCGCATGCAGGTCTGCATGCAGTTAAAGTTGATGTTAGAGGAAGATCCGGAGTTTCTTTCAAACGTAATCACTGCTGATCAAACATGGCTACATCATTTTGATCCTGAGAGCAAACAGCAAAGCTCAGTGTGGAAATCTCCTTCATCACCAACCCCCGAAAAAGCAAAAGTGGTTGCTTCTGCTGGGAAAGTTATGGTCATCAGTAGTATAGAATTGAGAGAATCAGCACAGTGTAGATAAGATGTTGAACTATCCTCTGTGTTAATATATGAGTGATGTAGAATGCTCATTGATTTAGAACTCTCCTATATGAAAATCGAGTTGTAAAAGAAGGGGAGTGTTGGCGTAGTGCCGTTCTCCCCTGTGCAGTGAGATGTTTTTGAGGGTTGGGATGATGATGATGATGATGATGATGATGATGATGATGATGATGATGATGATGATGATGATGATGATGATGATTGTGTGTGTGTGTGTGACGTGTAATGTGTGATGGGTAACGGGGGGGGGGGGTTCCGGGGATGTTTGAATTAAATGTGAATTCATTTCGATGTGTGTGTGTGTGCTTGAACTCTCATGTATGAATATCGAAGTCTAGGGTTCGATATTGTGATGGGGCGGGGTGGGTAACGGGGGTTCCGGGGATGTTTGAATTAAATGTATTGATAGTAATTCTTCGATGACTGTGCTTGAACTCTCATGTATGAATATCGAGTCTAGGGTTTGATATCTATTACGTTCAGTGCTTCGATGTCTGTGCTTGAACTCTCATGTATGAATATCGAGTGTAGGGTTTGATATCTATTACGTTTAGTGTATGATATATGATGTAGTATCGTTATTCTTTAGATAAAAGAATATCGAGAGAATGATTAGGTATGTTTACTGGGAGAGATTTATGAAAATAAATGTAATAAGACATTCTGGTAAGGGGTGTTCCCTATGCAGAATCTCTCCTTGAGCTATTGTATCCAAGAGCGATGTAAAGGTTAAGAAAAGGTTAAATTCCATTCCCACATCGAGGTACGAGAAAATATAAATCTATTCCACATTGAAGTATAAGGGTGATGACGTGTTGTCATTCCTCAAGATTTGTGCATATGTGAGTAAATTCGAATTAACAGGTCTCACCCTGTCCCGCCAGCTCGGGAACGAACGTGTCCTCACTTCACACAAACCCTCCGTCCGTTAAGTACAATCGACGATAGGATGGGGAGGGGGGAGACAGGTATGATCACGTTTCATCACCCATCTGCTCACTCGGGAACGAATGCATTCTCACTTCACATCGCAACGTCAAGATGAGTGGAACAACACCTATCATTGAAAGTGATACCAGATTCTGGGAGAATCTACGCAATTTCGAAGATTTGCAAAAGCATTGGGTTGAGCACCACGATGAAACGTGTGATGGAAAGATGCATCAAGTGATTTGCAAGAATCCTTCCCATCATGATTCGATCACATCTTATGCTCAATGCGGAAAGAATTGTAAAGTGTACCTCGGGTAAGTAGAATTATAATTGTGTGTTAACGTGAAAGTGTTGTTATGTGTTAGATAACTAATGATAAATATGTTTATTTCAGTAAAGCCCAAAGTGAAGATGTGGCATGCCAGTCCGAACAGGATCAAGGCGAAGATGTGTGCGGTCCGTACAATGATCGTCCGTTTAAGGATATCGGTACATCGAAACCCGAGGAGGAAGTCATAGAAAAGTGAGTATAAAATAATAAGAGTTTTACGTTAACAAGTGTATTAAATATTCACGATGTTGAGACATAGTTCGTGTATGTCCGCAGATCCAGTAAGAAAGGAGACAAGAAAAAGAAGAAGACGAACTGCAAACCGAGAATCGTCAAAGCCAAGAAGACGTTCGATCAAGACAGTTTCATCATAATGATGTTCGAACCCTTCACACCCTTCGCAGAAGAAGTAGAGGAGGAAGTTGCGAGTGATGGTAAATAGTGTGTGCATGAACGATAACGACATCTCCATCAGCATTGACTTTCGTGTGAACATAGGATTATACAATGAACTCCCATCACTTTACATTAAAGCCACACATGACGATACGTTTGTGTATATTACAAAAGAGGATTGGGAGGTAATAATGTCAAATTTGTGTGTTTTGGATACGTATCTGAAAGATGGTAAGCATCCATGTGCACCGTACAGTGAAAATATAATATATGCATTTAATATAATGTTATGCATGAATAAGATGCAAGAAATAACGTTTGTGAATACATGTTTAAATGTGGGCAGTATAAATCTGAATAGTACTGCATTCAATGGACTTAAAAGACTAATTCCATATATTGAAAGAAATTTATATCAGTTGTATGATATTCATAATTCATTATGTTCATATGATGCAAAAAGCAGGAGTGCAAGGAAGAGGATATTGGAGATGTATGTTAAAGTCAATAAAAAGATAATTTGAATTTGTAATGTTTTATTTATTACACCTATATGATAGATTGTACAACATGAGTTAGTGGTTTATAAGTGAATAATTTATCATGAATAATTAAACAGAATAATGAAGTTTGTGCAGGAAAATTTGACGATGCTTGAACTTCCAATCTGACATTCACTGCCCCCGTCACAGTATCCTCAGGTTGATGAGAGCAATCGATGACGAATAGCGGTGCATATTTCAGAAAGTCGTTCCTTTTCAAAAGAGGGTAATTCTCCTTTCCATAGTAGGATGATTGAAATTTGGAATATTGATCATACAGAGATGCAAATTTCGAATTGGCGAAATCCAAATTCATATCGTGATAGGGGTAAGATTCACTGTTGAGATAAAGTTTCAGATTGGTGATATTACAATTATCAAATAGAGAAGCATCCTTGGCGAGATGATTCAATCTATCCACTTGTGCACCGACTATGACGAAACGTGGTTTTTCAAGTTTAGTCGTGGTTGCAATGTTCCATGTGAACGCTTTAGTTTGAGGTACAGCAGGTTGAGTGTGAAGGTCCAAGGTTCGAAATGCGACGTGTAGAGGTTTATCCGATTTGACGAGTTTAAGTTTATCAACTCGTTCAGAATCTGAAAGTCGAAGTACAGGCATCCTCCATTCGAGTCTAGTTAGTTGTATGGTTGTAGGATCGTTTCCAATGATACAATTATTAGAATCCTTAGATCTAATGAGAATAAGTTCAAACTTGCTATTAAGTATGACCTCCTTGTGATCGTCGGCGAAACCCAGCAACATCGAAAGAGGAACGATAGCATTGAAGATACCATTCGATGTATTCACGATGTCTACCACACCTCCAGGATAGATCCATCCAGCATTTAGTAAACGATTCGATTCCAGTTCATTCAGTGCAGCATAGTTACGCATCGTTGATGAAATGCCCGGATTCCTAGTTCTATCAATAGTCGTTCCATTCATATCCAGACGAATCTCATCGAATAGGAATGCCATAGCATTGTTACTCAATTTCGATGTGGCAACGGTGCCGTCGGGTTTAGTGAGAGTCCCCTCAATGTAGAGATAACTTCTACTAGGAAGCGTGTACAAATCTTCAGCTTGACATGGAATTCTAATTTCATCGTTCACATCGAGAGCTGACGTATTGTACGGTAGGAATACGTGTTCTTCCTCCTTACTGATCTTATCATCAAAGGTCGGAATCCCGGTCAAGTCCAACACATCCATCATAGAACCTTGAAGCCTAAGTTAGCGAGAAATTGTCGATTAGACGATGTGATTAGCTTGCGGGTCGATGATCGAGTAGAGATCAATCTCGAGAGATGTTTTTTAATATAGCATCGTCTCTTAAAACTTATACCCATTACGACGTATGTGCAATCGTACAGTGATGGTTTCGTTCCTGAAATCTAACTTATCGCCGTTCTGGTCTACCACTCTAATGTCGAGATGATCAATGAGATTCGTATCGATGATTGGTAAATATATAGGACTTGATGGTTCCTGCGAAATATGATAACCTGGAGGTACCGATGGGAAAAATTCATACAGAGAATGACCACTTTTACCATTGATGAAAGATCCCGTTGCAAGACTACACTCGATACGTATGATGCTGACTTTGAATATGTTAACCAAATCATTAGACTCGGTCAGCACGTTTGCCGGTACCCTCTGTTTAGAGGTGAAACCGAGAAGTGAAGCAATAGATCTCTCACGACTAAAGTCGATAATATAGGGAGATTGAATTTCTGATTTCATGGTGTTATTATTAGCACGTAGAATAAAGTCGTCACCGATGTCGAGAGCATCCTTGATCAATCTGGCGATATCATCCAATTCATAAGTACCCGGTGGAATTACTATACGTTCGACTTTTCCATCGCGAACGTAATGGAATATATTATTACTCTCGTCCACATTCGGAATTGAGTAAAAAGTCTCAAAATTCAATAGAGCTATCTCGTAATGTCCGTTAGGATCCAGATGTAATGGTGGATTTAGAAATGTAGAGAAGCTGGTATCACTACCACTCACGGTGATCGTGTAACTCATCGAGGAGAAACTGAAGGCACAAGTGACCGCAAATCACAGAATCGAATTCTTGAAATCTCGTCGTATTATATAGGAGCTTGGCACCCGAAAGGTACGTTTATATCTCTTCCGGAGGTCTCAGATCGCCGAAACTGTCAAAGTAGTAGGCAACGTCACCATCCTTACGTACAGCAACCCAATGTGTACCAGGGTTATTTGATGTATCCAGATTCACTACTATTCTCTCATAGTATCGAGGATGTGGAGGTAGTTTATCGATCATGTAGACACCTCTAAAATGTGGAATGCGTAGACGTCGTGCATACGAATCGATCTCGTTAGCACTCAGGGCTTTTTCCGGGATAAATATAGGCCTCGCCCCGAGTTTTTTGATCGAAGATATAATCCTCTACCCTTACGACGTCTCTTACGGCGAAGACCTTTGCCCTGAGCCAAAGATTCCATGCGCTCGTTGTGACGTGTTAATTCCGCAAGTTGTTTTGCATCCGAACGTTTCTTATTGACAGCCGTAGCAATCTGAGCAGCACCTCCAGCTAGACCACCTGCTGCACCTAGAGCTGCTAAAAGTGGTAGCAAAGGTAAGAAACCACCTCTCTTGTTGCGACGTTTACGCATGCCAGCGCCCGCTGCCAATTTACCCTTCATAAGTGTAGTCACAAGTCGAGCTGCAAGTCGTTCGCCCAAAGAAGCGTCGGCAGACTTTACACGTCTCCAAGCTTTCTCTACCAACACCTTATCGGCTAGACGACGAGATTCTGTATCAGTACTCTCTGCGTAAGCCCGATCGTGATCGAGACACGCTGAATCTAACCCGTTCACCGGTAAGTCACCTCTCTGCAAGCGTTTATGTAGTTTTGTTCCGGGACCGCAGAAACGATAACCCGGTAAATGTGCCTCAAATGGTAATGAATTAATCAAGGAATTAAGAATTCCCGAACCTTTGCGTGCACGTGTAGAGCGCATGTCTCACTATGAAATAAAAAAGGCAAAACGTGCGCTTTATAAGTATACGATTCCTATGACGATTGGCTAAATCCAGTAAAGACATAGATTGTCCTTATCACGAACGAAATAAAAGACAAAACTTATGCTTTATAAGTATTAGTCGCGATATGGAGATAGTAAAGCAAAAGTGTACGCTACCCATACAGGTGTTAGATTTCGAGGACGACATTCGCAAAGGACGACACGGTACGTTGTTTCCGAGTAACGTTAGAGCGCTCATACTTGGCAGTTCAAATGCTGGAAAAACGAACGTTTTACTCAACCTGCTTATTCACGAGAATGGTCTGAGATTCGAAAACCTCTACATATACTCGAAATCGTTGCAACAACCTAAATATCGATATTTACTCAGGTTACTGAAAACTATACCCGATATAGGTGTATCTACGTTCGATGATGGTGATAAAGTAATTCAAACGTCGGATGCTAGAGAAAATTCGATATTCGTATTTGATGATGTGATAAATGAAAAACAGGGTAAGATAGCTTCATATTACAGTATGGGTAGACATCGTAATGTCGATGCTATATATTTAGCACAATCATATGCTAAAGTACCTAAACATTTAATTAGAGATAATGCAAATATGATTATATTCTTTAGACAGGATAATCTCAATTTAAAACATATATACGAAGATTATGTAAATACCGATATGTCCTATGATAAATTTAAGGATATGTGTAAACATATATGGGAGAGTGATGAACGATCCTTTGTTGTTATAGTACCAGAATATCCACTGAACGAGGGACGCTACCGTCACGGTTTTGATCGCTTTATCAGAATGAATAAATAGAATAATCCATCACTTAAGCAATGAGTATCGACAGGTTCGGATCCCGAAGAATCATACCCTCTAGGGGTGTGTTCAATCGATATATCATAACTAGAGATGGATCGGGAAACTATCGATTCAAGGGAAAGCGGTTGTGCAATATTCACGACCCTGAAGAAGGTGACGATGCATCGACTAAACGTTATGTGGATACGCATACGGCTGACGTCGAGAATCGAATGCAGATCTTCAGCGAGCAGACCTCGTATCAGCGTATGGGCGAGTTTGAAGCTATGCTTAGGGATCACATACAAAAATCGCTCGACATCCAATACAACAATTTAATGGAGTACTTAAGTAAATATGCATTTAAACGTGATTCCGAAAATAATGTCATTATAGTTGGTATAAGAATGAAAACGCTGTTGGACCCCCTTCACGAACACGACGTTCCTAATAAAAAATATGTAGATGATAGGATTCCAATTCACGACTCTAATGAAACTCTATCATTTCGAATGAAGAGATTGAAGGATTTAGCCGACCCGATAGATGATAGTGATGCAGTCACATTGAGTTATGTTAATCATTTCTTTATACAGAAACATAATGAATTGCAAACGGGTTTAACTGAGACTATAACAAACATTGTCGATACTATTACATGGAAACAGAATGACTTACAAAGTCAGTTAACTAGAACAATCACCTCCGCTAGCGAGACTATTACTACAGCTGTAGAAAAAGAAGTGAAAGAACTAACCGCACGACAAACGGAACTTGATAATAAACTAATCACTATAAATAATGATATTCATACTATGAAAACACGAATGAGAAATGTTGTAAACACTATGTTACAACAATTGAAAGCACAACTCATAATTTCATTGCAAACACGTCCGTTTCGAGGTCCCTCTTTAAGGTATACGTTAACATCGGGACTCGAATACTATAAAGTTCCTGGAAATGGAAGTGTACTCTCGTGTTCCATCGTATCATCGGTACATCCGCATGCTGTAAATGATACATTGTTTGCAATAAACGGAATTTTAGTTGAAAGATATCCTGTAAGAGTTGAAACTGGCGATATTCTATCGTTTACAGCGCCAGTCGGACGTGCTAAAGATGGTCATATATTAAGTATAGAACTGATAGTTTCATATAAATTAGCAGTAGCTGATTAATTATACATTCATTTCGATATGGATGCTGAAGCTATAAGACTTAAGGAATCCATTACCCGTCACAGTAGGGCAATAAGAGAAAAGTTACGTTCTCTCAAAGGAATGAAATTCGAAACGCAACGAGTCATGTCTGAAGTTCTTCAACCTGTAACCGAACCATTGAAAGTAATAGCGAAAGCACACCAAGACAACAACGACGACGACGACGACGACGACGACGACGAAACTACAGATGATGCTAACGGATCTGATCTCGTGTCAAAGTATCTACACAAGGTTCGAACTGCCAGTTCGAGTGACATGGACAATACTTACGGCATACGTTACGAGGATAATGAGTATAAATTGGGTAACAAGACAGTTGTGTTTAAATCTGATGGTGTTCAGATAGGAACAGAAACGTATGAACCCACAGCAGGCTTATATGAATTATTATTTAAACGTTTACCTCGCAAGACATCGTACACAGATGATGATTTAGACGTGTATTCGCAAATCTTACAGAATACTCAAGTTTACAGACACGGTTATTCAAGAGATGGACGTTTAAGAGCAAATCGAGGGTTCAAGTATCGTCATATCATTCGTGACCTTGTTAGTAATCGAACTGGATTTGGTTTACGTTGGAAAGAACATGTACCGCAGAGAAAATTAGATTACGTCTACTGGAACGATCCGAATGAAATAATAAACAGATTAAGATTATTAGTTGCGTCGAGGGATGCAGGTAATTTGAATCACTCACCCGAGATAGAAGAAATTATTACAGAACTTAAAACATCAAAAATTATAGCATGATAAAACGTCGCATTGCAACCGAGTTACATGCACCAGCTAGAAGACGATTTTTACGTCGTAAGATCATAAGCAAAGGAATGAACGATTTAGTACAAATAGATCTTATGGACATGTCTAATTATGCAAGAGACAATAGGAATTATAAGTATATTCTTCTTGCATGCAATTTTTATTCCATGATGGCTTATGCACGACCATTACGTGATAAAAGTGGTATTAACGTTTCGACTGCTATGGAGGAGATATTGAATGAAATGGAATCGTTTCCGAAGAATGTTCAATCTGATAAAGGAAGGGAGTTTTACAATAAACATTTCCGCGAACTAATGAATCGTAATAATATTAATCATTACAGTACATTCACACACGTTAAGGCTGCTGCAGTGGAACGTTTAATAAGAACGATCAAACTGATTTTGCATAAGGAATTTATTGTTCAAGGCTCATATCAATGGATAAACATACTACCTAGAATTATTCATACCTACAATAATACTTACCATCGAACGATTCGTATGAAGCCTGTAGAAGTTCGTGATAATTCTCTCCTGCTCAGCGTCTACAAATATGATAGAAGTCTGCGTGAGAAGCGAAGATCTAGGCTTCATCGTGTTGGTGACTACGTGAGGATTTCTAAGCATAAAGGTGTTATGGAGAAAGGTTATCTACCAAATTGGAGTGTTGAAGTCTTTAGGATACGTACAGTGCAAAGGACACATCCATTGACCTATCTCATCGAGGATCTGGAGGGTAAACTGATTGAAGGAGCATTCTACGGTTATGAATTACAGAAAACTCAATATCCAGACACGTATTTAGTTGAAAGGATCATCAGACGTCGTGGTGATAGGATTCTGGTGAAATGGTTAGGATTTCCTACCCGTGAATGGATTAATGAGGTGGACATTGTATAAATAAAAAAACACACAACTCAATAAAGAAATATAATTTTAATGATATATTGTGTTTGATTTTTTTTTTTTTTTTTTTTTTTTGTTCACATTGATTCCTGACATCTTCTGTAACTGCTAATTCACATCTCCTTAACTTAAACATGATAATAACATTTTTATACTTTTTTAAAAATCTTCTGTAACTGCTAATTCACATCTCCTTAACTTAAACATGATAATAACATTTTTATACTTTAAAAAAAAAATCATACATGATTATAGTTGAATTAACATTTAATTGTAGAGATTTTAACATAACGTACATGCTAGTTCACATTGAGTATATATAAATTCACCTACCCTTAACGTAAACATGATAATTACAATTTGAAGTAATTAGTAATATACGTTAAACAAACATCATACATGATTATAGCTGAAATAAGAGCCTTTGTACATGCTAGTTCACATTGATATATATAAATCTCCCCTCACCCCTTAACGGAGACATGATAATAACATTTTGATATAATTAGTAAATATATTTTAATAAAAAATCATACATGATTATAGTTGAATTAACATTTCATTGATTTCTGCTATCTAACATTTCAAAAAGACATGAATAGGAAAAAATATTCCTTCACCCCTAACATAAACATAAAAAAAGCAACACGTTATCTTTCAAATGAAGTAAATATGTTATTATCATGTAATTAGTAACACACTTTACAAATATACTTGAAACTCAATTATTTCATTTTTTGAAATACAGTAATATGTTATTATCATGTGCCTAGTAATACCTTTTAACTCAGTTGTAACACACTTTACAATTATACTTGAAACTCAATTATTTTATTTTTTGAAATACAGTAATATGTTATTATCGTGGCCTAGTAATACCTTTTAACTCAGTTGAATCTATGCTTTATTGAGAAAAGAAAAAGAAATTTACACTTGACAGTTTTCTATAGCATAATGTCCCCATGCTAATGTTGAAAATGAATTATTGGGAATGTATCGTTTTGTATCGATACCACTTAAAGCTATCTTATTAGATTCAATAGTATGAACATCATGTTTATAACTTCTGAAACATGTCTGCATGCTTCGATGTATAGTGTCAGGATGTGTAATACATGAGAGATATTGTTCAAAGGTTATGAATCTCATCGAATCTTTTGTTACACCTTTTGATTTTTTAATCACTTCAGTATCATATCGATAACTATATAATTTCGATTTCAGCCCTACATATTCAGTCATCACTCTACCGGCTATCTCATCCTTGAATAATCCTGAAATTTTCTTATTTGCTAACGGAATACCATACACATTATCCATTGGATAATTCGATGTATCGAATAAATGTATATTGGTTTTAATAAATTCATATATATCGCAGCTAGATTCAAAGAGAAAAGCATCCGTGTCCGTATAGATTAAAGTTACATCTTTCAATTTTTTCTTCAGAATTTCATAATAAAAATCATACATTTTATGTTTGGATAGATCCAGGATTGCTTGTCCTATGTATATTGGCTTATTCATCAATATTTCATCTCTGACCAATTCTATACCTATTAAATTTTCATCAAAAATCACGTACCTTATACATGTCTGTCGAGCTAACAATTTACGCGCTCGTTTCCAGCTGGTAGCTAAATGAAATGAATTATAACGTTTTACATTCTCTATAAATTTTCCATAAACACAATTATTCATTAACTTCCATAGATTTTGACCAAATTTCGTCTTATCTTCAATACGTTTACGAACGTTGAGTTCAATGTAAGGATTTATCCAGTTAGATTGTTTGTAACCTATTACTCTATGTATACGCGATGGAATCAAACCAAGTTTAACACATTGTTGAAAATTGAGATAATGTAATACGTATTTATTTTTATCATTCAATGTTGTTAGCAATTTTGTATACTTATCACCTGGCGCGATTTCATTCAAAGGGCATAATGGCAAATCATTTTGTATATCATGAAGTTCCTGTGGATATTTAAAGTCTACTTCCAACACATATCCCACGTCAGAATCACTTGTAATAGACACAAAATCTATTGATTTAATTTCAGCATCAGTTAGCCACCTTATATCAGTGTATGGTAAGCTATTATTTTCCATTGTATAACTATATAGAGAATTGCAGTCAACGTACATTAAATAATTAGTTGGTTGAGTGTTATCATAGCTAGTCATGTATCTGTTATTCGCCTTTGCATACCGTTTGGACACAGTGCAAATTCCACCTCGTATTCCTTTTTCGAAGAAATCTAGCATAGTCTTATCTGTTAATAATGAAATCTGTACACCAGTCGTTCTTAACATTGCATCATAGGCTAACCCGGGAAGTGTGTAATACTGACACGGGTCGAGTCCGTACAAACCGATACTTAATTCACGGAAGCGTTCAAACACGTCCGTTAGTATTAATGTATCGCACTTAAGATATATATTTAAATATTCACCCAGATTTTTAACATTGAATTCATTCCATACCGTTCTAGCATGACTATAATCCTCATCGCTTACATGATCAAACTGATGTTTGGATGGTAGACTATTCTCGTATAATTTTTCTATAGAATCCACATACGTGTACGGGAAGACACCTTTACGTTTCATCAGTTGTCTATGCAAAGGATTCGTGTACATATTATTGGTATAATGAAAATCATCTGCTTCTAACATATCCGAAAGGTTACTAAGTTTTGAATCCAAAAAACGATAGCTATCCAGAAATCTTAGATATATACTCATTCCATTCGAATTTGTATATCTTTTGCTAAAGGATAAGTAATTTTCAGAAGTTTGTGCAATACAGTTGATAGGTTCCGTATCGTAACCTAGTTTCTTTACTATGAAATGAGCATCGTATTTTGACAAGCAATGAAAGAATATTGGTATGAATCCTGGCATTTTCCTATTTAAATTGCAGTGCTTATGAGCTGGGCCAACGTAACTTCCAGTCAAATGACAATGATCACGAACCTTTATACACGAGTTAAGAAATTCACGTTTGCATATGTGACATCGTGTTGCATTTTGATATTCTAGCTCATCCACATCTCTCATACTTATTTCAATTTTATTAGCATATATATTAATGACCTGATTTGCAATTAACGTTAATTCTTTAAGAAAATTTTCAATTGCATATGGACCTTCAAATGATTTGAAACGTGTTAAATTTTTATCATAACTACAGACCAAATGTAATGCAATTGCATACGCTTCATGTTTATGAATGCTACGTGTCCAGCTTTTACTCGATACATCTTGACACGAATCTACCTTACGTAAGATACATTCTATGTCTGCATAAACCACGAATGGAACTTTTAGACATTTCGAATATGCGTTAAATTCAACGAGATCAGTTTTACCAGCCTCGGGCATTCTGATAATTTGATTCATCATACACCTCTTTTTATGGCTATTTAAACGTGATTCTGATGTGAAATACAAGTTACAATTGTTACATAACCATTTTCGCCCATTATATTTAGTTAGCTGCTTTCCTAGCAAACGTGACAAGTCTGTTATCAGACAATAATGTCTTTTATACATTAAAAGATTAACATGATGTGATTTTATCTCTCTTGGTTGATATAAGAGAATAATCGATTTATTTTCAACACCGTATATCGTTATTGAAATATTTGAATTTTGATTCTCGAATTTTTCTACATCTTTCAATGATACGGGGAATGTTATATTCTCAAAGTTAAATTCGTTACGAAAATCATATCTTTTATAGGAGGTGGGTCGATTCTTGTTACGTTCTACTGGGTATTTGGATGCTAACAGACAGTATGCAAAGCAATATTTATCAGTATTACGAATGTTAATAACAGCTCTCTTCGATTTTATAAAGTCGGGTAATTCAGTATACATCCCTGCATTCAATGAATCGTATTGTGTCACATATATTGTTAATTTCTCAATACTGTATAAAGCTTTTGAACTGGTACGCGATTCAAAATTATCCATATGATCTAGTATAGGTTGTACAATCTTCTCTTCATACCATATAGATTTATCTGTAGATTGCAATATCACCTCAAGTTTACTGTTAAAGTTAAATGTATGAATATTATCGCTCTCTTGTGATATTATGACATATTGACAGGATAAACAGGATCCTATCTTAAGACCTGATTTATACATGTTTAAGCCCTTATCAATTTCATTCAAAATTAAAGGTTTGCATTCTGCTAAGAATATAACGGGGTCAAGTATATTAACACAGTTGTGAATTTCGTAGGTGGTTAATCGTTTTTTGAAAGCAGACTCACTGTGAATACATCGTAATCGTTCAGCCTGGGTCACGTTCGAACAGGTTTCATCTTGCTGAATCGAGGGTTGTCCAGTGGCAGTATCGGAGCATCTTGTCGTCGTTTCTGAAAAAAGCAATTACAACATTCGATTAACTTTACATACGGGAACATTGATTTACATGTATGTAAGGTGGTAACAGAAATAACATACATGTTAATAACTTTTACATGTATGAATCTCAATTTTACGTAAACTCTATACTTTACGTAGAACGTAACATGCATGTAACTTTTACATATGAAAATAGTTACATAATGATTATGTATTTTACAATTATTGCTATCATCACGTAACTACAATATTCAGATAGTATGTAACTGTTTTACGTAATGCTCTCTCCCTTACATAAATGATAAAAACACACAACGTAAACCATATAGATGTAAAATACCGTAACTGAACTACGATATTCACATGTACGTTTTACACATATAAATTAACGTTCTTTTTTCACCTACAACGTTACTTTTACGTGTAACAAACAAACGTAACTAACATGCATGTGAAATAACGTAACTGAACTACGATATTCACATGTACGTAATTATTACACATGAAAATTAACCCTACAACGTTCACTCTCAATTACTAATACTACATGACGTGCGATAATTAACACTTTAAGTTCTAATACAACATGTACGTACATGCAAGTAACTACATTCAATTACTAATACTACATGACGTGCGATAATTAACACTTTAAGTTCTAATACAACATGTACGATTTCACATTTACATGCAAGTAACTACATTATCACTTTTTTTTATGAAATTTTATTCAATAATTGTACTCACCTTTTGACGACATTACGGGCTGCTTAAAAAAGACAATTTATGTCGTTTGAAACCACTTTCTAGTGTTTCCTCGCCATGGTATTGGAGTATGCGGTCACCACGATTTAGTAGATCTTTCTGCGCTGCGGTCATATGTTTGAATCTCTCCGGGAGGAAGACTTGGAAATCTGATGTTTCGACGACGACCCGTTCACCATATCTGGTCTTCACGGTTTTGACGGATCGAATGATGTGTTGAACGGACTGATCTAATTCACGTAGTTTCTTTGTGGGAAGATGTGTTCCACCTTCAGCTAGTTGATTTAGCTGTAGCATCTCATGATCTGAAACATACATATAAGCACACACGAATCAGTATTACTTCAACATTCTTCGTAAACAGAGATAAAAAATGACTTACAATATACAACTTTTCTATCTTACCTGTAGGATCCATATTTCCAGAGAATCGACTGCCTCCTCACTCATCCGTGCCGCGGTATTTATTAACAGATGCTCCGCCCCCCCCTCCGTCCGGGAGAGGTGTTACTGTCTACATATTACGCTATGTGTTTAAAGTAGTTGTGACTACGTTATAAGTTCGAAGGTAATACTAGTAACTTTATTATCATAGTTTAAACTTTATATAGATTCATCATTTTTTACACCCCCTCCAACCGTATCTCTCCTTCCCAAACACCATGTTGCGTGCGCACACTAACTGTGATTCGTTCCCTACATCTTGGAGGGGGGGATATAATTACACATTTCTTTACACACACATACTTGTACAAAATATATTTTTCTGAACATTTGATTTTTTTACATTTGGTATACTAACACATTCATAGTATTGTTTCATCATTCATACAAATATACAGATTCATTCGTTTAATTTTAAAATATATTCTTTTTTTTTCCTAACGTTATTTGACAAAGTTAGACTTCGCTACAGCAATAAGAATGTTTTGACCACCCCTGTCACCAGTCTGGAGAGATTAACTCTTTTTTTCTCTGACCCACATACCAAAAGGGATGACGTTCAGTGGAGTATTCGTAATACTGAGGGGAGATTTTCTAGACAATTTTTTATATGGAGGGTGATATCTTACCATGGATAGTTAGGATATCTACACTATAGATCCCTAGTTGCGTATATATATTATCATATTGATTGATCAGTTTTGTATTACTCATATATACTTAAAGATGAGATACTTTTCTCTCGTTATCTTAATCATTTTTAAATAGATGGTTAGTGCTTTTATTTTATTTTCGATGTTATGTTCCACTTTTATCATGCTTAGAGGGAATATTCTTTTTAAGTTATCGTGCTTAGAGGGTGCGTTCCTTTATCATGAAACCCCTTTCAAACAGCTTTACATTTGCATTCTTATACTTTTCTCTCAATATTTTTTTATCATTCTTAAAGAGATGGGTAGTGCTTTTATTTTTATTTGCCTTTGCTATGTACCACTTTTATCATGCTTAGAGGGGACATTTCTTTGTCATGCGACCCTCTCACATAGATTTACATTTCCATTCTTATACTTCATCAATGTGGAATAGATTTATATTTTCTCGTACCTCGATGTGGGAATGGAATTTAACCTTTTCTTAACCTTTACATCGCTCTTGGATACAATAGCTCAAGGAGAGATTCTGCATAGGGAACACCCCTTACCAGAATGTCTTATTACATTTATTTTCATAAATCTCTCCCAGTAAACATACCTAATCATTCTCTCGATATTCTTTTATCTAAAGAATAACGATACTACATCATATATCATACACTAAACGTAATAGATATCAAACCCTACACTCGATATTCATACATGAGAGTTCAAGCACAGACATCGAAGCACTGAACGTAATAGATATCAAACCCTAGACTCGATATTCATACATGAGAGTTCAAGCACAGTCATCGAAGAATTACTATCAATACATTTAATTCAAACATCCCCGGAACCCCCGTTACCCACCCCGCCCCATCACAATATCGAACCCTAGACTTCGATATTCATACATGAGAGTTCAAGCACACACACACATCGAAATGAATTCACATTTAATTCAAACATCCCCGGAACCCCCCCCCCCCCCCCCCCGTTACCCATCCCACCCATCACACATTACACATCACACACACACACACACACACACAATCATCATCATCATCATCATCATCCCAACCCTCAAAAACATCTCACTGCACAGGGGAGAACGGCACTACGCCAACACTCCCCTTCTTTTACAACTCGATTTTCATATAGGAGAGTTCTAAATCAATGAGCATTCCACATCACTCATATATTAACACAGAGGAGAGTTCAACATCTTATCTACACTGTGCTGATTCTCTCAATTCTATACTACTGTCATCTCATTCTTTGATATTCATGGAATGGTTTATCAGCATGTTGTACCTGCACACACATCAGTAACTGGACAGTATTACAGGGATGTCCTGAAAACATTAGAAGTCCATATCAGGCAGAAAAGACCACATTTCCGCTAAGAGGGCTGGATGCTGCACCACGATAATGCGCGGCCGCATATTTCCAATGTTTTTGCTCAATATCTTGCAAAAATCAACATGAAGTGCATCCCTCACCTTTCCTATCGTCTGTATTTAGCCCCATGTGACTTTTTTCTATTCCCTAACTTGAAGAAATGCCTTCGTGGGAGACATTATCCATCATTAGAAGCAGTGTTGAAGGCTGCGGAGGCGATTTTAAAGCATCTGTCAAAAACTAGTTTCCAGCATGTTTTGAAGACTGGCGGAAACGCTGGGACAAGTGCATCGCATTGCGGGGAGACTATTTTGAGAAGGACCATCTAAATTATGAAGGTGAGTAAAGGTACGTTGTTAAAAAAATTGTGATCATTCTTTATTGAACAACCCTCTATTATATCGAAAGTAAAAAAGCTAGAATTATAAGGTTGGTAGAAAGTGTCTTGCAGTATCGGCCACTGCCCTTTCTGTTTCAATATAGATTGTCAGTGATACATTGCACTGCCACATATACAACAATAGTAGAATACAAAAGCATGGGAACTTATTGTCACTACTTCTGCTCAGTTCACAAATGTTTAGCTCACTGGTTTACAGATATCGCAAACATAGCGCTGCTATAGGTCTTAGAATATCTTCCGTGCGCTAAGAGCTACACTAACCATCATCAAGCACTCAGAGAAGACAAAGAACTGAAGAGAGGAAGAAGATATCCGACTATAGCGCACGTGGATGTACAATCTTGTTACTGCTTACTGGAAACTTCTGTCACATTGAGGTGAAAAGGGAAATCACAGTAGTGGCCGGTACTGCATGCCGACCGATACTGTACGAGACTCCCCTAGTAGGCCAGTAGACAAAGTAAAAATGATATAAACTAGATATAGTAATGCAGATAAATTAAACTGAAAATAATTGTGAAACCGGTTTACCATTATAATGTTAACTGTATCTAACACTTTCCATAGTTTCAACGACACAAAAATATTGTGTTTAGAGGATGTGCTGAACAAAATATCAACTGTTGATAGGCGAGAAGTCGTATTTTCGATTGAGATGTTTTTGGTATCGTTAGTACTTGAGCTGTAATGATTTGCTTCTTGTGCACTGGAACCGTCTTCCTTCTAAATTCGACCTTCACACTTCTTTTCCCATTCCTCCCGCCCTCGAAGGAGGAGGTGGTATAACATGTTCTCTTTTTGTTTGGTCCTTTTTTGTAGCCTTCCCGGCATGAAAACAACAGTGGGCGCCTGGGTTTTATAGTTTCGGATGATTTGGTCACGGTTAAAAATGTTATTGGTGGCGGCAGCGGCGTACCGGCAGGCATGCGCAGTGGATCGTGTCGACATTCAGACCGCAAGTCTCGCATCATTTTCTCCGTGTCTATTCAGAAATTTCCGATTCGAAACGGATAGGCTGCTCAGAAAGTTTCCGACACGTGTAACTCGTGGAATCTGCCTTTCCAAAATGAACATATAAGAAAATATTTGAAAGCGCTTGTAAAATAAATAATAAATTTATTTACAACTAAATATTCAGAGACGGTCTTTAAGGAGAACGCTCAACAGCAAAAAGATGCCATATGTGTCTATATTTCACACAAATGAAAAAAAAAGTGTGTTCCATTCGCGTGACTTTCTCAACTCCTATTCTAAAATCAGTCAAAAACAATTTTTCTAATCCTTCTTTCACATAAGCTTGCCCCGTATCTCTTAACGGTCACGTGACCTTGTCACATCTCATTGGCTGCTGTTGTCGTGCAGACTGTTGTGCGGTAAAAATTAGTTCGTTATTTAACATGGTGATATATCTTTATATGTTGGAAGAGAATTGTCAAATTTATATTTATATTCAATGAAAAATATTACGCAACAGAGTTGATTTATCTAAAATGCATGTTTATTTTTAAACGAAGTAAAGAGGAGGTTCCTTTGCTCTCAAGCACATGGCACGATAGCACGTGATTTAGCGGTAGTGATGACATATTTGTTTATATGACTTATCACTGACCTTGTTTTGAACTAGATTAGTCATATATCGCCATTCGACGGTGTGCTATGGCGAATGCGAGAGCTAAATTATTTTATTGGTCGTTTATTGCGCGTGTACTTATTATATGTATAATGGCAGAATCTACCGCCAAATTTTCGCTGAAGCATCGCAAGGGAAACTATTTAAAAAGCGGTGAAAAAAGAATTGTGTTGCATGTATTTAATGCACTCAGAATCCGTCTTTATCAGTGAGAGAAGTCGAACAGCTGTGCTCTGAAATTACAGGCGTGAGTGTGTTGGATGCGTAGGAACATCGCGACATGAAACTTAGACAACAGGAAAACTTACCACTCCAGGGGCGATATTGCTGTGTGGCGAAGACGATTTTTAAGGACAATCAGACTGTCCAAATTGCAAAATATACTACCTTGACGAGACTTGGATGAATGAAGGACACACGAAAAGTATGGCATGACACGACTTTTAAAACTAAAAGACAAACATTTTTGCAAGATATGTGTGCTGGTTTAAAAAAATCCCAGGGGATAAGGCCGAAGGCCTTTCATTGTAAACTTGTTCCAGTTTCATTGCTCATTCGTTCAGTTTCAACTTGCTCATTTGCATTATAAACTTCATTATTTTTGCATGCCTTCATATTCTTATTTCTATGACATTTACTGCAGGTTTCAATGTGACGGGAAGGCACCACCTATGGCCTATGCGCGAAAGCATTAGCCAATTAGCATGAGGGGGAAATTAGTTGCACGCGGAGTGATACATGTCAGCGATACAAGGTTATATGAAACAGAGATTAGCGGCTTTTGCTAACGAGATAAACTTTCATTGCATAAATTAATATAATTTTGAGTCGAACTCAAAGGCTGCATATAAACTCGATGCTCCATATGCTAGTCGTACCTACAACCGTGGAGCTCTTTCGTAGAGTTGAAACTAATCAAAAATATAGAAAACTAAAATTTATCATATATAGGAAAGAAACACACACAGATAATTTCATAAAATCAGATGGATACAACAACCATGTTTATGTCTACAGCTTAACTCATAGGCTGGTCAATCCCCTAAACAAGATGGAATATACCAAAGAGTAGAAACTATAATTTACACTGCAGAATACCATGGATTCAATGCTGAATTGGTCAAAAAGAAAACTGATAAATTCAAAAGACAACAGAAATGCAGACAAATAACTACTCTTTCCACAGTCAGTAATAAAACTTCGTACAGAAAATTTACATACCATCTCAGAACTACATAACTTTTCGAAAAGCTCTTTAAAGAACAACATTACTTTGGCGCCACAGAACAATTTCAGGGTACAACGCATTTTGAAATCACATAATATAAAAGAGAAACCCACCGACAAAACTTCAGGCGTGTACCTGATTAACTGCAAAGGCTGTGACGACTTTTACATTTGCAAAACTAAAAGAATTTGAACATTAGGCTTAAAGAGCATTTTAGAAACATCAAGAACAAAGAAATGGATAAATCGACAGTAGCGTACCATTTTTGGAATGATAATCACGAAATAGAACAGAAAATGCATTTATTAAAAAGTGTTCAGGGTCTAACTGAATTAACCACGTGAGAAAAGATATTCATAGAAATATGAAGGAACACTGTTTAATTTGGACATCAACTCTGAAGAAAATACAAACTTCAAATCCATCAAGATACCAACAGACACACCCTTATTGCCTCCATGGAGTTCACCAAACCAACATCAAACATATATTGTCGGTAAACACCAGAATATATGGAGTATCGAATACTAATTCATCTCAAAATTATATTAATTTTGTGCTTCATTGTATCATAGTCCTACTGATAATAATATTTCATTACATACTTTATTTTACATTAGTGTAAGAAAAATATAGTAGGTTAAAGCGAAAGCTAGCTAAAAAGAAACAGATGACTATGTGGTAGTTAGAAATTCTACGCTCTTTGCAAGAAACAAAGAAGGCAAATAGACAAAATTACTTACGAAATGAATAAAGTATAAGTGAACATTCAGGTAATAACAGAATATATATTTAAAATAACTTAAGTGATATTTGGCTGAATTCAAACGTGCGCCCTGTTTACCCTAAAGAATATAAATCAGTCCTTTCTACTTCTTTTTTATTGAATATGAGTCAGTTAGTTACAAAGGTACGCTTATCTCTTTACGAAATCTGGAGGCCAACATTTGTTTTCCATTTTGTTCACCGTCAAATCATATATTTCAAAATAAAATTAAAGAAATAAGAAGCGATATAAAGGAGATTGTAATTACACTGGTTGAAAACTTCCCCCTGAGGAATTCTCGTAGAATCATGAGCGACCTAGGTAAGATGATAGTGGTTAGTTGAACCAGAATTAACAATGATGCACTGCAACCGCAGTCAAAATTTGCAACCTCAATCAATAAGGATATGGAAATGAATTTTTCTTTCACACTAGCCGTGTGTAGGACAAAGTATGGAAAGGTAGAGTCAGACTGAAAAATTCAATGTCATAACCGGGATTTGAACCACGCTCTTCTGGTCTCCGTCCGGCTGCTCTTAAGCATTGGCCAACGTGTCAGCATGACATTAACTTCTGCAATTAATTATTAATTTTAATACATTTAATTTGTAATTAATTAATTTAATGAATTTTTCATTCCTACTGCATCTTTCCATGCTTAGGTCTACACAGAGCTAGGTGGAAGAATAATGATTTCCATTAATTGACTTAATAGTGGTCCGAATTATTAAGCCCGGGCCTTAAAGTACTTGCAGCTTAGTAAGTCGCCATTAAGGTAGTTGTCTCTAGTGGTTTACTGGGGGAAAAATGAATCAGTTGGAGAAGTTAATGTCATACTGGCAAGTTGGCCATAGTATCTCAATGGTTAAGAGCAGCCAGACGGAAACCGGGAAATCCGTGGTTCAAATCCCGGCTATGGTATTTGATGTTTCCGTCTTACTCTACCTTTCCAATAAAGATATGATCAAGAATGGTGCAAATGGCCACTGATCTAGAGCCTTCACCGGCCTGCAAATAGTTTTTAAAAGATTTGTCCATTGGTTAACCTACTATATTCCTGTGTTTCTACAACCATTATTGCAATGTTTTTCTCATTTAAGATGAAGCTGGTAGAAGAATGTAGAACAATGGATAAAAAAAGTCGTGTCATGTAAATTTAACACATCACAAATGTTTAATCACATCAAACACAGTCACATACACTGATGAATAAAATCCAAATGAAGGTGTAAAATGCAATTAATGACGTGCATTTACTAATCTTGACGTACCCTTGAATCCCTTGGGAGAGCCATTGAAGTCCCAGATGTGGGGCGTTGTGTTCTCACTGGAGATCACGTATGCATATCCCCTTGGGCTTCATAGAATAGCGTGCATCGCTAAAACAGGTGCTGCACTTGTACTGCTTAATTATCGCACAGAAAATTACAACTTTGGTGTGCTAGACACTGCATCTCATAAAAACATCTGTTGAAACACCTGAAATTATCGCCTTTTAGTATCTCATAAATGAAGCTCTGTTATAGCGAGGTCGAAAAGAGAAAGGTTTGTGAATTTAGGATAATATAATTATTTTTAAAATATGAATTAATAGTAATTATGAAATGTTTGTTGCATGCATTTAATGCACGTAAAACCTGCCCGTTATTTCGGTTTAAGTGCCGGACTCTTAGCATTGTTAATGTTCTATAGACTTCTGTAGCAATGCCTGGCAAGTACTTGGACGAACTTGTGCGTTGCTTCACTGCAGTGGCATTCACTACAGAAAGAAAATACAGGTAAAGTATGTGTTCCGTTACATTGTTCGTTCATCTAAACAAGGTTTTTGTTTTAAGGAAACTAATTAATGGAAATAATCATTTCCTTCACACTAGCCGTGTGTAGCCTAAGGTTTGAGTGAGTAGAGCCAGACTGAAAAATTCAATGCCATAGACGGGATTTGAACCACGGATTTCCCACTCTCCGTGCGGTTGCTCTAAACCACTAAGCTACTATGTCCAACATGCCGACATGACATTAAATTCTCCAACTGACTCGTATGTTTCCCGGTAGACTACTAGGGGTTCTCATATGCTATGAGACACGCACCTTTTACGGCGACTTACTATGCTGTAAGTACTTAAGTCCCCGGCTTCATAATTAAACCACTATGTTATTCAGGTAAATTAATGGAAATAATATTTTTTTTTTTTCACACTAGCGTGTGTGGGCTAAGGTTTGAATGAGTGGAGCCAGACTGAAAAATTCAATGCCATAGACGGGATTTGAACCACGGATCTCCCGCTCTCCGTGCGGTTGTTCTAACCAACTGAGCTACTATGGCCAACATGAAATTGATGGTTTAACTATTAATGGTTTAATGTAACTATGACATAGTGGTTTAACAATGAAGCCTGGGTCGTAAGTACTTACAGCATAGCCACAAGAGGTACGTGTCTCATAGAATATGAGAAAACCAAGTGGTCTACGGCTAAACATAAGTCAGTTGGAGAATTTAATGCCACGTCGGCATGTTGGGCACAGTAGCTCAGTGGTTTAGAGCAACAGCACGGAGAGCGGGAGATCCGTGGTTCAAATCCCGGGTATGGCATTGAATTTTTCAGTCTGGCTCTACTAATATAAATAATGATTTTTCCCCCATTGAAGAAATCAAATATTCTGGAATTGGGATACAATAACGGTTTGCCTTTTCGACCATTTCAATACCAATGTGCTAGTTATTTTTAAACTTGGCTTTCTTTCAGTATCTTGATTTACATTTTTGCCACTTTAAAATGTTCGTTCAATATTATTAATATCATCATCATCATTGCCCGCCTCAGTAGCGTGGTGGTAGCATGTCTGTCTTACGTTCTAGAGGTCCTGAGTTTCATTCTTGGTCAGGGTTGAGTTACCTGGATAAGGTTTTTCCTGGGTTTTTCCTTATCCTGAAAGACAAATGTCGGGTAACTCTAAGGTCCATGGACCCTGGAATCATTTGAGCATCATTTCACCCATTCCATTCATCGTCCGATATGACAACGTTGGAGGACGTAAATTACAACAACAAAATCATCGTCATCATCCATCATCATTATCATTATTATCACCTTCATTATTATCGTCATCGTTACCATTATTATTATTATTATTATTATTATTATTATTATTATTATTATTATTATTATTATTATTATTATTATTATTATTATTATTATTATTATTATTATTATTATTATTATTATTATTATTATTATTATTATTATTATTATTATTATTATTATTATTATTATTATTATTATTATTATTATTATTATTATTATTATTATTATTATTATTATTATTATTATTATTATTATTATTATTATTATTATTATTATTATTATTATTATTATTATTATTATTATTATTATTATTATTATTATTATTATTATTATTATTATTATTATTATTATTATTATTATTATTATTATTATTATTATTATTATTATTATTATTATTATTATTATTATTATTATTATTAATCATCATCATCATCATCATCATCATCATCATCATCATCATCATTGTTGTTGTTGTTATTGTTATTATTGTTATTGTTGTTGTTATTGTTATTGTTATTATTGTTATTATTTTTATTATTATTATTATTATTATTATTATTATTATTATTATTATTATTATTATTATTATTATTATTATTATTATTATTATTATTATTATTATTATTATTATTATTATTATTATTATTATTATTATTATTATTATTATTATTATTATTATTATTATTATTATTATTATTATTATTATTATTATTATTATTATTATTATTATTATTATTATTATTATTATTATTATTATTATTATTATTATTATTATTATTATTATTATTATTATTATTATCATCATTATTATTAATTTCAGATTTTGTTTGCGTAACACTCCGTACCACAACTCCGTTATTCGTCATAACCATTCATTGTAAGTTTTGGTAGAGACTTCCTTCTTTGCAAAATTTAATAATCCTTAGTGATCCTTTAATAATCCTTAGTCACAGATTGCAGATAATTTTACCAGTATAAATGATATTGTCATATATCTTCACTTGTGATTAGTTTGGCATAATCATAATAAAGCAACATGTAAAAGTTATATAGTTGCATATTGCATAAGAATCTATTTTTGTCTCCCTTCCTCCCAATGCCGGTGTTAGTTGCTCGGGTTCCTTCAGAGCGAGGGAGCCGAAGCATTTGACCTCAGATACCCGGATTGAGGGGTCGGCCTAACGCTTGTGGGATTATGAAGAGATGAATCATGGATCATTCGGTGGAATGGTGGTGGGGGAAACCGGAGGACCCGGAGGAAACCCACCCCAGCGCCATGTTGTCTACCACAAATCCAACTTTGCGGCCGCCTAGGTGAGAGCCAAGCGGTCTAACCACTCAGTCAAGAACTATAAAATGTTTAAAGCTTATTTTGGTTACTTTCGGACTATATTTAGGTAAGGCTCGCTTGTTCATGTTAAGTTGCTAACTAATATTCCGCGTATTCAGGAGGAAGCTATCAGAATACAATTTTCTATAGGATAACCACTTGCGAAGTCTGAAAATTCTGACTGAAAAATTGTTGTATTTTATAACTTTTACTGTACCCGTGTACCTTACAAGGGAGGGGAATTAAATTTCACCAGTGATATCCATTTATTTATTTATTATTGTAATTTACGTCTTTTAACTTTTAAAAGTCATATCGGACGATGCATGAAATGGGTGAAATGATGTTCAAATGTGTCCAGGGTCTATGGAGCTTAGAGTCACCCGACATTCGTCTTTTAGGATAAGGGGAAATCCTGGGAAAACCTTATCCAGGTAACTCACCGTGACCAAGATTCGAACTCTGGACCTCTTGAACCTGAGGCTGACATGCTACTATCTACGCTACCGAGGGCAGTGATATCCATGGACATTATACAAATAATGTATGTAACATTTACATGTTTTTGTAACATTTTATACCATACCACCTGACATTTAAGGGTTTATATTTTGTTCAGTGTTTAAGACTATAACAAAATATGTTTATTTTGTTAAATAATCCTTCATTGGATTTGGACTTTCCGGTTGCGATGAGAATTAGTTTGGGTTCGTGGTGTAATTATACTTTTCCCTCAGGTCATGATTTCGAATCAGGTGGTGAAATTTGGAGAGGTTTGACAAATAATTATAATTTCAATTATTTTGATTTACTTTATATTTACGATGTAAATATAAAAAAATACAATGTTAACCCTTTTACATTAAAATAGACGGATACTCTGTTTAAGAGCTCATAACAGGAAACTTGCGTGTAATAACACGTCTTAACATCTCGCATCTCCTCGTCCGTTCTCTACTGCTTCTCGACACTAAATGCCCGATTTCACCAACAGATGTTAAAATCGACGTTAACAAATGTAACGTAACAATTGTTAGATCGCTATAAAAGCTGTTAAATTTCTTGCATTTCACCAACCTGTTTTCTGAACATGTTAAACACGTGTTAACGCCACGAGACTTCTAAATACTACAGCTATAGAAGGCTATGGACGAGTCGTATTATTATCTGAACGTCCTGCAATGCGCTTTTGTTTTTATTTTCGTCTGCACACAGCTGAAAAAATGGCGGGTAAACAAAATCGTAAACAAAAGCTGTGAGAAAAATTTTTCATCGATGGAGAAAGAATCGCTAATTGAATTGGTGACGAAGTGTGAGGATATCGTGGAAAATAAGAGTAATTACGGATGCGGTGAATGTAAAAGAGAAAGATGTAACGTGGGGAAAAATTGGAAACGTATTTAATTCAAATGCATCTGTCAGAACTAGAAGCACGAAGAAGTATTACGTAAATTTAAAACGAGGAGCGAAGAAGGACAAGTGACTTGAACGTTTCAAGACGGGAGATGGATATTATATTATCTACATAATTCTGTGAATTATTATATCACAAAGTTATTAATACTTGATGCAAAGGCGAGATCGGCATATTCCTTTCGATGCATATTCTAACTCATTATTACGTAAACTTAAAACGAGTAGCGAAGGACAAGTAACTTGAACGTTTCAAGACGGTAGGTGCGCAGTGTATTATCCACATAATTCTGTGAATTATAAAATCGCAAAGTTATTAATAGTTGAAGCAAAGGCGAGATTGGCATATTCCTTTCGATGCATGTTCTAACCTCTCTTGTACTTCCGCAGTAACCTTCATAGTAACTTGTTTTGACAGTCTATACCTCTGTAGAAAATGTTCTTCTGATAGCTCCTCAAAATAATTTCTCCTCATAGGCCGTACTCTATTACGAATGTCATTTAGAGGTTCTTAAATGTAGCAAATCGACATCAGTAGCTGAGTTCATGCCCACCATCTTGACTATTTACAACTGTTAAGGACTTAACAACAGAAATTTGGCTTGTTAGTTTAACAAGAGATTTAACACGAGTAATAAGTTAACACTTGTTGGTGAAATGCAATTTTTGTTTTAAGTATTGCTAAACTCGTGTTAAGACATAACATCTGTTGGTGTAATCGGGCATAAGTGACGCTTCCTTTTTCGTAAACGAAAATTATTGATTTTGACCGTCACCATGGCAATTAAACATTTTCTTGTTGGCCTATTTATTCCTAACGACCAATACAGTCATACCATTTTCGGTTAGTTTTATTATCTTTCTTTTCAAAACTCAAGTTAAACAATCCAATAATCAGTTATAACTTTAAATAGTTATCGTTAAAACAACTTAACATATTTTATTTTCCCCTCTTCTTAACTCTATCACACGTTTTTCTTCCGCTCGATACATGATCTTCTTCACTTCAATATAACTTTCAACTATTTATGACGATTTCTCTTTTAGAGATTTTTAAAATAAATTTAAAATAGTAAATATAAAAATAATAAAAATGCTTTAGTTTTGAAATAAAACAACTGTTTCAAGACATTGGATTAAAATATGAATGAGTTATCTAAATATGAAAATATTGCACTTTACAGAATCATTGTATATATGTTCGATTCTACCTATTATACACTACATATTGGCTTAAAATTAATTGTGAATTACGAATTTAATACATTTGTAATAATAACTGTTTTTTCCGATACCTGTATAATTACAATATTTTAACTCTGCTGCAACTTATTTCAACTACACAAACACGATTATCCTAAAGATAATTTTAATTGAAACGACGGCTATAAAATAATTTTTGTTGTTACAAATGCCACTATACATATTTAAATGTTCATAGCTTAAGTGCATAATTTATCTGCATTAGCATTTTACAGATTTTGCAGTTTGTTTCATGACCTACAGCTTTGAGCGTTTTGCCAAGACTTCAAATGCTCTTAGTGTCCTGAAAGTACATGCTTTTTTTTTTTTTTTTTTTTTCCTGCCTCCTAGTGGCGCCTCTAGTTGACGTTCTCTGTAGATTACTTGCATTTATAAGAGCATTGTCCGCAAGCTAGCGCCAAGAAGCAGTAATGATGCTGCAAAATCTTTTGTATTTCCTTCTAACTTATGCAGAATCTCTTTTTTTTTTTTTTTTTCGGACAACAGAAAGCATACTGCAGTGTTACGCTAAGCCACTCCTGTAACAAAGAAAAGCAAATTCTAACAGTTTTCCAATTATCTTTTATAAAGAAGCTTGCTTATGTTCACGGATGGTTTGTCCTCGATACACTGAAACCTAAAGAGCGTTTGCCGTATGCAGCAAGAGACAGACACGGTTATACATTTGTAACAGCTTCTTCTTCTTCTTCTTCTTCTTCTTCTTCTTCTTCATCTTCTCTCCATATTATCATTGCAAATTGTCTTCTTCTTCACATCTATGATTAGACTTGCAGCCTATTCCACCTTCAATCTAGACATATCTTTCTAGGTTTGTCTTACTTTCGGTTTGTATTGTACTATTTCCCGAACATTTTTTATTTCCCTTCCTTTTAAAATTGTATCATTCTTATTTACTTACTATACGTTAATTATTTACCGTACTTACAGGGCTGATCAACCAAGACTGAGACTGATTTTTTTCCTGTTGCATCCGTGACAGTTTCGTATCTGTAACATAAATATTTGAAAAGAGCAGGTTTTTATGTATAATGTCGGTAGGCGGCAGCACTCTCGTATTGGTAGGTTGGTAGTAATGCTCTATTTTGTAGACCCTACATGCATTTCGCATACCATACAGTGGAGGTGACGCGAGAGAAGCAGTACAGCGCAATCAAATTCTGTTTTCGTTTAAACCATAACAGTCACTGAAACTTATGAAAAGCTGATGAAAGCGTACAGTAAAGATGCACTACCTCGTGCAACAGTGTTGAGGTGGTTCAAGGACTTCAAAGAAGGCCGACTTGTCAGTGTTATGAGGTGAAATTCTCGGAGCGTCGCAAGACGGACCGAAGCGAAAGCATTTGCCAAGAATGTTTTCTCTGATCAAGAACGAAAGTTAGAGGTTCGAAGGCAATCAGATACCGCCCTAGTTCTAACCATAAACGATGCCAGCCAGCAATCCGCCGAAGTTCCTCCGATGACTCGGCGGGCGGCTTCCGGGAAACCAAAGCTTTTGGGTTCCGGGGGAAGTATGGTTGCAAAGCTGAAACTTAAAGGACTACATAAGCAAGGTGGAGCTGTTGTTTCGGCTTCTGCTGTGACTGAAGTCAACATCAACACAGCTGCTGTGATTGTCCGAGAGGATCGGCGTATAACATTCAGTTACGTATTGAGAATTTCATATGGCAGTGTGTTTACAGTTATGCACGACCACCTCCATATGACCCGAGGTTGTGCTCATTGGGTGCCACGTCTGTTGATTCCCAAACAAAATGCTGTGCGAATAGAGATAAGCCGTGAGGTGCTGCGTCTCTTTGCTGATGGAGGGGATGCATTTTTTAAATCGATTATCACCAGTGATGAGTCATGGCTGCATCATTATGATCCTGAAGGAAAACAAGCAAGCCAGTACAGTGTGGAAATCGCCAGGTTCTGCAACACCAAAAAAGGCAAAAGTTGTTCCATCTGCAGGGAAAGTGATGGTGATCACATTTTTTGACTGTAATGGAATGATTTACCAGCATGCAGTTCCCCCTCACTACTGTTACAGCAGCATACTACACGTCAGTATTTGCTACACTGAGGAAGCACATTGCAAAGAAACGACCAGAGCTTTCTCGGACTGGGTGGCGGCTTCATCATGACAATGTACGGTCTCACGTCGCAAATCAAGCCATGCAGTTTCTGACTCGATTCAGCATTACCAGTGTACCACATGCACCTTATAGCCCCGATCTTGCACCCTGTGACCTGTTTCTATTCCCATCACTAAATGCAAAGCTTAAGGGTATTCGCTTTCAGAACTCTGAAGCAGTGCTCAAGAAAAGTGAGGCGATTCTCAAGGACCTGACAGAGAACGGTTGCAGCATCTGTTCAAGAACTGGCAGAGATGCTATAAAAAGTGCATTGAAGTAGGAAACACAAACTGTATAGAGCATAGTTTCCGAACACCAGAAGAAACACTAACAAAACCAACTTTTAAATATAGTCAGGCGAAAGGAAGAAGACTTGTAGGAAGACCCAGGTGACACCAGAAGAACCAAATTAACTTGACTGTCTTGATTGTTCATGGTGGTGATGATGCTGATGACGGTAAAATAATTCGCCAGTCAAACTTAGCTGCCATGGAACATTCCTGACTATAACAGGAGTAATTAAAATGAAGGCAATCTTCCTGTCCCTTGTATCTATTTGAAATTATGCTTATCCAAGAAACCACTAATGGTTGAAATTACAGTATGTGAATTAGGTAACTTTTTTCAGACTGTACCTATCCTAATCATCGCCTACACATGGCTGTTGTGGATGAACGGTTAATTTCCATCAATTTACCTAAAGGTGGAAACTATTTAACTTTTAAGTACCTACTTACAGCATAGTAAGTTGCCACAAAAAGGTGCGTATCTCATTGTATATGACAGTACTTAGTGGTTTACCGGGAAACATATGAGTCAGTTGAAGAATTTAATGTCATGACGGCACCTAGTCAATGGTTAAGAGCGACCGGACGGAGACGGGAGATCGGTGGTTCATATCCCAGCTATGGCTGACTACCTATCCAAGTAAATCCATGTTGATGAAACATTTCAAATCGCCAGATTTGCCACTCCTTACGCAAGCATAAAAAGCAGGCCGGATTTAGTTACCGAATATTTATTCATGTTTATAAAAATATTACTGTATTTTTTTTTTTTTTTCAAGAAATTATTTGAAACTTACTGGTTCAAATGACAATAAAGGTTATAAATGCATACACAAAACCAAACGAAACAATCAACTGATAACAAATAGTTTAATGAACAATAAATGCCAGAAATAAACAATACCAAAGCAAAATTACAACATGATTTAGTAATTTTCTCAATGATTGTGAATAATTGATTTTACTATCGTAGAGATGTACCAGTAAACACGTATCTTCTGATGTTGTCGATCGCATGGAACGTGAATGTTGTTCCTTCTGATATATTAGACTTGCAAATGAAAGCAACTGGTGACTCTAGATCAAAATATTGCAGGCAAATTTTAAATAATCCCTGTCCAGTAACAAATTGAGTAAGTGAAATACAAGATATGCGATCAAAAACTGTTATGAATTGCCCGATTTCTCAGGAAATACATAGCAAAATAAATTTGTACCTAAAAAATTGTAAAAAATTGTTTCCTGATAAACTTTAATGCAGATGTATGCAATTAAGCAAAACACCTCCAATTCTTTAAAAACTTGCATTATTCTATAAAAGTAGAACATTGACCTATAGGTGTAAGCTATACACCTTATCTACACGGTTCCACGTTGTTGCATCACACCAGGAGAGGAAGAGATGAAGTGAGGCACAGAAGGCTACAGGACGCAGATAAACAGATCACGGAGACACACAGAAGTCCTAACAGTTCCAAGCTTGAACACTAGGAAGAGGGCAATGAGCGACCACTACAGCCGTCTTTCGGGTACCACTATTAGCCATGAAACATAGCAGCAGGCCTTAAATATAAGAAAATGTAATTAAAAGGAAATGATGTAAAAGAAATAGCAGTAAATAAGAAACCAACCCAACGTTCACCTACCAGTCAGGATACCCCATGAAATAACCTGAGTACAGTCCAGCAACGCAAAGAAGGTCCCTGTAAGGTATGTGCTGTCTTACACAGTGGGACAAGGACAGCGAATGTTTGTGGCAGAGAACGCCTGCTACACAAGGAGTAAGAACCGTTAAAAAGCATGCGCCCTATTCATTCTGTACACTAAAACCGAGAAGATTCATTCACAAAAGTAGAAGCCGTCAAAATGTTTTTGAATGGCCTATAACTGTACTGACATGGGATGACAGGTTTACCTGTCCAGGGAGGGTGTGGGAACCTTCTCCAATACCCCTGCGTCTCATTCCTGGCAGACTTACTCTCCTGTGGAGGAGTATAAGTATTCAAGCAACAGGAATTGAACCTTGGCCCTTAGGAATGCAAGTTTCACAGGTTACGGCGTAGCCACTTTTATCCGTCATGCATCTATTTCCGTAAAATTTTCAGTCTGGTGTGTCAAAGTGTTAAGATTTCTGAAACATTGAGATAAGATTTCTGGTGACCCTTTACGTAAAATTGCTGTAATGCAAGAACTATCAACTTTAAAGAAGTTTAGAACTAAATAAATAGTTTTTTGTACAAGCATATTTTTTACACAACGCCTCCTACTTTGATGCATATGTTGAAAGACGAATTGTGTTTGCTATTTAGTATGGCATACAATAATTTCCACATCATGTAACACAACACTTTATATTGTTTGCTAATGAGAGTTGAGAATCAAATAGAGGCACCCAAGCGATATATCACTTTCATTGTTCATTACTACTACTGTTTTCCATTGCTGTTCACCACATTACAATGAGACCAGTTATTTCGCTCATTTGATTGTCTTTATTGTCCCGATGTATGGAGAGCATTCACTGATTATGTTTCGACGAATTTCACTGTTCGGAATGAATACATTGTATCATCCGGAGTGGTTAATATGGCTTTTATTCCTGATATTATGATATCTGTCTCACAGATAAAGCCTCAAATTCAAGCTATTGTTAGCGTGCTTGTCGTTGTATCTAAATTACAATGCAGTTCGTGCATTATTCCCCTGTAGTTTTACTCCCCGGAGGGTAAGAAGGGGGAATTTTATCACATGATCAAAAACAGATCAATACAGTGAGATGGAGTCATTAGCTGATTTAAATGGTTATAAACTTTCTGGCCCGAGAATAGATCCAAACATAAACAATGAACGTAGCATCATTCTCCTTTTTGGTATGGTGAAGTTTCTTCTTTTTCTTGATCCAGTTGATCAGATCTTTTAATTTCTATTTAATAAATGGGCTTGCAAAGCATTTGGCCAGTAACTAAAAAATATATAAACAAGGAGACCGAAATCAACCAAGAAATTATCGAGGTATTTTCTCTTCTAAACAGTGCATATAAAATATATGCTAGAACAAAAGAAAAATAATTGAAAACAAATAAGGAGAAGAGTAGAACGGGTTTCGAAAACGGACATCTTTTACAGATGGAATATTTGCTACAAAATAAATTATATATAAAAGAAGAGAAGGGAAGAAAGAAAGAAAGGAAGGAAGAAAGGAAGGAAGGAAGGAAGGAAGGTAGGAAGGGAAATGAAACGTGTAGTGTTTAACGCCCGCTTTTACTACATTCGGCACCGCAGGCGGTGACACTGATGATGCATGAGATGAAGATGGACCACCGGTGAAATGAGATGGTGGGAGAAACAGGAGGTCCGGGGAAAACCCGTCCCAGCGCCGTGTTTTCCACCACAAAGCTAACTTTTGCGGTCGCCTGGGATCGAATCCGGGCCGCCTTGGTGAGAGCCAAGCAGTGTAACCACTGAGCAACAGTGCGGCCAGGGAGAAAGGGAGGAAGGGAGGGAGGGAGGGAGGGAGGGAGGGAGGGAGGGAGGGAGGGAGGGAGGGGGAGGAAGGGAGGATCTATTACTCATAAGTTTAGAAAAAGCCTTTGATGGAGTAAATATGGAATACCCTGGAAAACAAAGGTATCCCTAATAAAATAATAGAAACTGTTAAGAGCGTACGTGGTGGTAGCATGTCTGCCTCACGTTCAAGAGGTCCCCAGTTCGAATCTTGGTCAGGGTGAGTTACTTGGATAAGGTTTTTTCCGGGGTTTTCCCTTATCCTGAAAGACAAATATCGGGTAACTCTAAGCTCTAAGGACCCTGGACTCATTCGAGCATCATTTCACCAATTCCATTCATCGTCCGATATGACAACGTTGGAGGACGTAAATTACAACAACAAAAATTTTAATAGCTTATATTACGAGACACTTATAGATAAATATGGGATAAGAACTAAACTTTTTTTAAAATAAAAAAATGGAACAAGTAACACACTTTAAGAATTGTAGCCAGGCAATGTTGTGCTGCTGCCGGCTCGCGCACTGGCAGGAAAGGAAGAGACAGATAGAGCAGCCAGCGCGTGGGTGCAGCGCTAAACGCTTGCCGAGAGAGAGAGCAACAGAGATAGAGATAGTCCCATTGTGCTCTCGCTGTGCCACGAAAGGCCTTGAAGCGTCGACAAGTTTCTAGAGAGAATAAGTGGAGGATTAAAGAGCCGCGGCTATTCAGTCGGGGCTGGTTGAGAACCAATAATCGTGTGTGTGCAGCTGTGTAGTGATTTGAAAGTGAACTCTTTTCTTTGTTTACGTGTGGTGAAGTAACGAGAGACCTTGGAGATTGCGTGTTTGTATGACACGTCATTTTTAGATTCTGTAAGGATTGTACAAAGTGTATTTTTACTTGAAATAAAGAGCAGTTTGAATGTCTGCAAACTAGACTTTTAATTCTACGAACCCACAAACTCGCAGTATTTAGGATACGATATTATCTATGAAGAAGATAAAGATATAGAAAACAAAATATATACATTCCAGGCTATATGTGAAACCATTAAAATTATTTTAGGTGGAAAGCAAGAAAAGTTCCTAAATTTAAATTGTACAAACATAGACTGTTCCTTTCTTGCTGTATCGAAGCGAAAGATGGGCAATCAAATCAAAGGATAACAATAGAATACAAGCAGTGGAAATGCTACTTCTGGGAATGTGAAACGATGCACAACAGCAGATAGAACACTAAATGAGCAAATAATAGAAGAATTAAACATACCTATTAAATTAGAAGATACAACGACAAATGGACAAAACATTTAATGAGGATGAGTGAAAAAAGGATACCTAGGTGAACCATTCTATACAACCCAAGAGGAACATGAGACGTTGACTGACCTCGCAGGATGAATTCCACTGATGACTTCGCCGGCACGGGAAGCATAGCTTAACCCATGTAGAAGAAGAAGAAGAAGAAGAAGAAGAAGAAGAAGAAGTAGAAGAAGAAGAAGAAGAAGAAATAGAAGAAGAAGAAGAAGAAGAAGAAGAAGAAGAAGAAGAAGAAGAGAAGAAGAAGAAGAAGAAGAAGAAGAAGAAGAAGAAGAAGAAGAAGAAGAAGAAGAAGAAGAAGAAGAAGAAGAAGAAGAAGAAGAAGAAGAAGAAGAAGAAGAAGAAGAAGAAGAAGAAGAAGAAGAAGAAGAAGAAGAAGAAGAAGCAGAAGAAGAAGAAGAAGAAGAAGAAGAAGAAGAGAAGAAGAAGAAGAAGAAGAAGAAGAAGAAGAAGAAGAAGAAGAAGAAGAAGAAGAAGAAGAAGAAGAAGAAGAAGAAGAAGAAGAAGAAGAAGAAGAAGAAGAAGAAGAAGAAGAAGAAGAAGAAGAAGAAGAAGAAGAAGAAGAAGAAGAAGAAGAAGAAGAAGAAGAAGAAGAAGAAGAAGAAGAAGAAGAAGAAGAAGAAGAAGAAGAAGAAGAAGAAGAAGAAGAAGAAGAAGAAGAAGAAGAAGAAGAAGAAGAAGAAGAAGAAGAAGAAGAAGAAGAAGAAGAAGAAGAAGAAGAAGAAGAAGAAGAAGAAGAAGAAGAAGAAGAAGAAGAAGAAGAAGAAGAAGAAGAAGAAGAAGAAGAAGAAGAAGAAGAAGAGGAAGAGGAAGAGGAAGAGGAAGAGGAAGAGGAAGAGGAAGAGGAAGAGGAAGAGGAAGAGGAAGAGGAAGAGGAAGAGGAAGAGGAAGAGGAAGAGGAAGAGGAAGAGGAAGAGGAAGAGGAAGAGGAAGAGGAAGAGGAAGAGGAAGAGGAAGAGGAAGAGGAAGAGGAAGAGGAAGAGGAAGAGGAAGAGGAAGAGGAAGAGGAAGAGGAAGAGGAAGAGGAAGAGGAAGAGGAAGAGGAAGAGGAAGAGGAAGAGGAAGAGGAAGAGGAAGAGGAAGAGGAAGAGGAAGAGGAAGAGGAAGAGGAAGAGGAAGAGGAAGAGGAAGAGGAAGAGGAAGAGGAAGAGGAAGAGGAAGAGGAAGAGGAAGAGGAAGAGGAAGAGGAAGAGGAAGAGGAAGAGGAAGAGGAAGAGGAAGAGGAAGAGGAAGAGGAAGAGGAAGAGGAAGAGGAAGAGGAAGAGGAAGAGGAAGAGGAAGAAGAAGAGGAAGAAGAAGAGGAAGAAGAAGAGGAAGAAGAAGAAGAAGAAGAAGAAGAAGAAGAAGAAGAAGAAGAAGAAGAAGAAGAAGAAGAAGAAGAAGAAGAAGAAGAAGAAGAAGAAGAAGAAGAAGAAGAAGAAGAAGAAGAAGAACTAATGGCAGGGAGGCAATGACAGGGGTAAGAATAAGCATAAACTGGAGATGTCAGTTAAGATGATTAGAAAGAATGCATGAAGCGGTCGTTGAATCCAGAACAATGTACGCAGTGGAGGTATGGGGCACATCAGAGATAGGAACACAATTAGACCAGATGTATGGATTGTTTTGCAAAGAACTACTAGGGCTGCCAAAATCAGGCACCAAGAGAGGTGGTATTACTAGAGTTGAGTAGTACAAAAAGGAGGGGAATAATAATAGAGGTATGGGTGTATTATAGGACAGAAAGGGGAATTATTGAATCTGTGCTTGAAGCAACAGAAAAGCATTAAGAACACAAATAGTTGGTGGTCAAAATTGGAAAGAATGGTATCGAAGATAGGCATGAGAAATTTATGGAGAGCAGAGCAGTCAATTCATAGCGGGTTTTTTTAAGGAAGGAAGTGAGAATCAGAGTACAAGAGGTAGATAGGAGATATGTGAAAGTATAGAAGAAAAGAAATCTTTGAAATGTTATAAGCAGTTAAAGACAGAATGGGCCAGGGAAAAATATATAGATCAATGTGACAAAACTGGAAGAGAAGGCCTAGCACGGATAAGACTAGGAATAATATATCTAAAAGGGTTGAGAAGTAATGAGGTAGGGATATGTGAATTTTGTGGAGATGAAGAGAGCATTGTTCATTACCTGGTAGAATGTAAGGAGTTAACAAATTGCAGGAGAAAAGTATGGAATAAGAAATGGGCCAATGTGAGCAAAGAGGTAGTGCCGTTACGCATGTTAACGGGGATGTGTGAAAAGAGAAATAGATGTATAGGAGAATTCTTATATAGGCTAAGAGAAAAGTGGATTGGACTAAAAGAAGCGAAGGCCAGGAAGAAATGACATCAAGCTGCTCGGAAAAACCGAAGGCTTATGGTCAGGGGACCTGAGTCAGCGAGTAAATCTTGGGTCAGCAATTTCAAATATTTTTACAGGATGTATAATAGAGAACTGAATTGTTCTTTAAGCAACAAAACTCAATTGACAAATATTTAAATATTTCGTTTGTTAACGACGCAGTCAATTGTCAGAATCACATCAGAAGCGCAGGTGTGTTGGAGTTTTGTCCCGCACGATTTCGTTTACATTCTAGTAAATATACATGGGGCTGCCCCTTTTAAATACAATTAAAAATCATCAGCAGGCCAGCTCTAACCACTGAGCCACTTAGACTGACAAAGCTGAATAGAAAGGATAAACATGTAATAGCTGAAATAACATCAATATACCTCGGATTGTGTTGGATTGGACTGGAAGCGGAAGGGAATCCACATTGAATATAGAGACAGGCTATACATTAGATACATTAGGTACAGACCTTTCGGAGTCGAATGTTGGATTGGATTGGAAGCGGAAGGGATCCCATATGGAACATAGAGACAGGCTGTACATTAGATACATGAAAGGGAGGGGAAGAGATGGAGCGCTCTACAGACCTTTCGCAGTCGAATGTCTTAATATGAACTGGAAATTCATTTCAGGGAATTTATTTGACACCGGTCCTCCAAACGGGACAAACTACTACAACCCCACCCCTACGCCGAGAACGCAATCACTCCGCACGAAGTTTACACATATCGCTGCCACACTCGCCCATAGCCGACACTTCCAATGGAGAGACGCGAAATCCGGAAAATAAAGCAATAATCCAGCACTGGGCTAGGGACTAAGGAAAACAGACAAACAGTATGTCAAATTGATCGGTCACCGTCTTACGAACCTGGGACCTCATGAATGTGTCACCACTTGAGCCACCCCAGTCTGTGTTAGTCTAAAATAAAAAGTTTACACATGAAGCCATTGGTGTTACAAAAAGGTATAAAGCTTTATTTGTGAAGCTTAAATTTCACTGTACTTCTCAAAACCAGAATATCCATAACTGCGTTATTACTGATATCTAATAGTCAAGAAAGAAAAGGCCCGCCTCGGTAGCGTAGATGGTAGCATGTCTGCCTCACGTTCAAGAGGTCTCGAGTTCGAATCTCGGTCAGTGGGAATTACCTGGATAAGGTTTTTCCGGGGTTTTCCCTTATCCTGCAAGACGAATGTCGGGTAACTCTAAGCTCCATGGACCCCGGATTCATTTGAGCATCGTTTCACCAATTTCATTCACCGTCCGATATGACTTAACGTTGGAGGACGTAAATTATAAAAGAAAGAAAGAGAGAAAGAGAGGAGAGAAGGAGAGAAGGAGAGAAGGAGAGGAGAGAAGGAAGGAAGGAGAGAAGGAGAGAAGGAGAGGAGGAGAGGAGGAGAGATTCGCAATGCCAAATTTGCATTTTTAGAATTGAAGTTGCAGTGCTAGATTCATTCAACGTTCATATAAATTGAAATGAAATATTAACATTTTTGGACTGCTAATAATGTAACTATATTTCAAGATGTAATGTAGGAGAAAACACATATCAAGGATGTCAAGCAATAATCTTATCTATTCTTTCTTCATACTTGTTTACTCTCCAGAGTTTCTTAATACTAACGCATAGTGAGGGATACGAACCCAGAACTTCTATTCCCATTAGACGTCTCTATTGTATAGCAAATGGAGCGTGCGGAGGTGGTGACACGACCAAATGTGGCGGCACGTCAAGAAACCGCAAAAGATGGAAATCTCCACGCAGTTTGACAGTCACTTGTCCCACTCGCGAAGAGTGCAACTGTCCATGTGCAAATGAGATTGTGCAAAGCACAGTGAATGCGTCAGGTGTGCAGAGCCAGGTGTGCACGTGAAGATTAGGGCGGGGCACACCCACACACCTGCGAGAGCCGTGACCACGTGACAAGTAACGATTCCAGTCTTGTAATCACGATCTTATTGTTTCTACGAGTACTGACCCTGCATTTTTAACTACGCCAATTTTAAAACAACCGTTGCGATTTCTCTTGCCTAATTCTTTCTTATAATGGAGTGCAGGAGAAGTCAGAAAAAACGCGGTTGTTGGGGCACATGCCTTACCCCCGCGTTATAACCTCACCGCGGTATAAGGAGTTGTAAGCTAGAAGGGAAGCAGTGCGGAAATATGGATGCAATAATAAATTACAGTACACTTAAAAATCTCGCATGTAAGCTAAATTTGTTACAGTATTTCTAAAATTTCTCACCGGTTATAGTGTGAGATGTATTTCAGCGTGTAACCGGTCTACTCAGCAAACGTACTGGTTAGTAAAGCGGTAGAGTCCTTGCAACAACAACAACAACAACAACAAAACGTTCAAATAAATTACCTGACTGAATTAGTTGTGCAAATCTGTTCGTAATTATGCAAGCATGATTGTAGATATAAATAAATGTATTCAAGTTGTTCAATATCAGACATCTTCACCACTGCGTACGTTTAGAACGAATGTCGTGCTTTTCTATAAACATTTTCTTTTTCCATTTAAAACCCAGTTTTCTCACTATTCACTGAATGTTAATGCTGTCTCTTAAATTAATTAATACGAGGGCTGTTCAATAAAGAATGATCATAATTTTTTTACGGTCATAATTTTTCGCACTAAAATTCAATCTTATTATATTCTGTTAGCTTAATGTGAAACAAACACGCCGTAATAGTTTCATTGTTGGTACTCCTGGTTCCCGCCTGTGAGAACCAGGCAAGTTCAGACATATTCAGTATCGCCTATCGCTGCAATGGAGGTAACACCCGAGGAACAATATGCGGCTTTGAAATTCTGCTTTCGTCTCGACAAACCTTCAATTGAGGCCTATACAATGTTACAGGAGGCCTTTGGAAAGTCTGTTATTCCCTACAGCACAGCTCGAAGGCGGTTTAAAATGCTTAAAGAGGGCAGACAATCAATTTCAAAGGAAGGTGGACCCGGTGCTCTAATTACTGTTCTTACGGAAGAAAACATCAACACTGCTGCTGCCATTGTGAGAGAGGATCAACGAATTACCTTAGGATCACTTTCTGAAATATTGAACATATCATTGGGTGCCAGCCACACGTTGGTGACAGAACATTACATATAAGACTGTTTGTGCGCGATGGGTTCCAATATGGCCACATATTGCCAATGTTGTTGCTGAATATCTTGCAAACATCAACGTGAAGTGCATCCTTCACCCGCCCTATAGTCCGGATTTAGCCCCATGTGACTTCTTTCTATTCCCTAACTTGAAGAAACGCCTTCGTGGGAGGTATTATCAATCTTCAGAAGCAGTGGCGAAGGCTGCGGAGGCGATTTTGAAGGATGTCTCAAAATGGTTTCCAGCATGTCTTTGAAGACTGGTGGAAACGCTGGGGAGACTATTCAGGGGAGACTATTTTGAGAAGGACCATCAAAATTATGAGGATCAGCAAAGGTACGCTGTCAAAAAAAAAAATGTGATCGTTCTTTATTGAACAGCCCTCGTATATAATTTACTGTGCACCAAAGCAAGGGGCAAGTGCACCGCATATAAGCACAGACTATTTTGAGAAGGACCATCAAAATTATGAGGATTTAAAGGTACGTTGTCAAAAAACAATTATGATAGTTTTTTATTGTACAGTCCTCGTATATAATTTACTGTGCACCAAAGCAAAGTAGGTCCCTGAAAGGATTGCGCCCCCTTACACAGTGGAACAAGGACAGCGAATGTGTGTGACAGAGAACGAGTAGAACCGTTAAAAACATGCGCCCTATTAACTCTGTACACTAAAGCCGAGAAGATTCATTCACAAAAGTAAAAGCCATCATTATGTTTTTGAACGGTCTGTAACTGAACTGACATGGGGTGTCATAAACTATCGAGGGAGGGTGTAGGAAGCTTCTCCAAACCCCTCTGCGTCTCATTCTATGGGGACTTTCTTTCCTGTGGTATACTGCAGCTATTATAGGAGCACCTCTTTACTGATCATAAAAATTCTGGATCCTTCTACTAACGACACATTTGTTGAAGTCATTTAGAATTGGATTAAAGCTGAGCTCTTTCTGACACTTATGTCTCTGATATGTACTTTAGCTTTTCGAATCCTGTTGAAAAAATCTTCAAATGTAACCAGTTTTTCGCTTTTAGCTTCTTTCTACATGTCTGATATTACATTTCAATCAATTTCTCGAATATGACTGTATAATGTGTTGGAGCATAATTTACAAGATTAAGATTTACAAGATGGCATAATTAATTTATACAATGATCAGTGTGTGATAAATTCGCTGTACTCATTCCTTATCGTTAAGCTCTAATTACTCGTATACCTTCAGGAGCAGCACGCTGTACATAAAAGCAACTGTGAATTAAGGACTGTATCTCAGATGCAGACGACATCACTGCATTTCCTCCCAACCCGCAGTACATGACTTCATTACTCAGTATTATATGAACTACTGAAAGAGACGAAAGACAGCACTTACACTCCAGGCTAGAAGCAAAGAACGGTGGTATCGTTACTTTCTGGGAATGCAGCGGTCAGAATTAACGAAAATTACTCTGCAGAAACTCTGTTTGCGGAATATTTTTATCGCAAATTTCCAAATAAAACACTTAACTACAATATGTTTTAACGGGACATACAATTGATATTGTTATTATTGAGGATTCTAAATGCAATTCTTCATTGGTTTTCCATCCATACTTCCTGAATCTCGATCCTGATCCTCACAATAAACGCCACATAGCAATCGAGATTCTATAAGCATCTGCCGTTTAAAATAAAATGTCCAAAAGTTTGCTTGATTCATGTTCACACTACAGGGAAGTGACGTGTGTTTTTGTTTGTGTGTGTGTGTGTGTGTGTGTGTGTGTGTGTGTGTGTGTGTGTGTGTGTGTGTGAAATGTGTAGTGTTTAACGCCCGCTTTTACTACATATGGCACCGCAGGCGGTGACACTGATGATACATGAGATGGCGATGGAGATGGAGCACCGATGGAATGAGATGGCGGGGGAAACCGGAGGTCCCGGAGAAAACCCGCCCCAGTGCCGTGTTGTCCACCACAAATCTCACTTTGCGGTCGCCTGGGATCGAACCCGGGCCGCCTTGGTAAGAGCCAAGCGGTCTAACCCGGTCTAACCACTGAGCCACGGCGCGGCTAACGCCGGCTTTTACTACATGCGGCAGTACAGACGGTGACACTGATGAGACATGAAATGAAGATGGAGCACCGGTAGAATGAGATGGCGGAGGAAGGTTCCGTAGATCCTGGAGAATCCTGAGATCCCGGAAAAAACCCGCCCCAGTGCCATGTTCACCACAAATCTCACGTGCGATCGCCTGGGATGAACCCGGGCACCTTGGCGAGAGCGTTCTAACCGTTCGACCACGTCGCGGCCTTGGGGATATGACGTAACTGTGATAATAACTCCTGTCACTTAGAACATATTAGAAATTATTTATTTCTATTGTGAAGGGTATTGATCTTTGCAGCGGAAAAAGAATTATCAACAATTGACTGGATAGTTTCCGAAATTATCACACACTCACACGCGCGCGCACACACAGACACACATACATACACACACACACACACACACACACACACACACACACACACACACACACACACACACACACACACACAGGGTGAGAAAGAACTTTTAAAGAACACTAAATTCTATCATCTCACCATCTAAATCCTTTCAAAAGGAAGAGCAACTACGTGATTATTTGTAATGAAAATGCTGCATGCAATGCCCGGGAGACGATGGTGTTTATTTGCTTATTTATTTACCATGACTGCGCCAAGGGTCGACAGCGGGGTGGTCCAGAGCTTGTGTTCTTGGGCATCTGCCAGTATAGCAGTTTGAAAATGTGATATATACCAGACCACGACCATGGTTCAGATTTCAGGTTGAGCTGGGGGTCTTTTACTATTATATCATCCGTCCCTCTGACGGCTAAGGAAAATAAAATCCCCAATTTTCTCTCCCGCGTTAATTGTATAAGACTCAAAACTTCAGTAGCGAGATTTCAACAGAAACAAGCAGATTCTTCTTTAGAAAATTAACTTCATGCGCGTTAGTTATCTGTACGTGCCAGTCAGTGTGCTTGCCTATCTGTCTCAAGGGCATACATCAGAAACTAATAATGGATTAAATGCGGACATTCATAATTAAACCAGACACCATTCTAGAAAGTAAGTTCGAGGTCTTTTATCGAAGTGCTTCACTTTTCTACAGAGATTCTAAAAATATCTTTATTAGTTTTCCTTAAAATATTTCATATTGGAATTGTAATGAAGTATATGTGTTAAATTTCCTGTTAACACTGTAAGCTTCTTTCTGCAACATCTGGGAGTTTTACAGCTGATGGTAATATGCAACAATTCATGTAAGTAATCATTTTTAAATATTTATTACCCTAAAGGGCCAATTAAGGACGTTTTCTAGCGTTGACTTTTGAGCGGTCGGCTCGTGCTCATTGCGTGAAGTCACTTACAAGTGAGTACTCTTTCCAATCTCTCATACAGTCTGGGCTGTGTTATTCCTAGGTCCCCTCAAAGCACCGAATATCTCTCTAGCAGCCGAAAGGTTCCCGTTTCTGAGAAGCAATCAACAGACGGCTACCCTTACAACCCGAAATGTTCCCTAGGTTAGTCTAAGGACTTACATCGGGGGTCTCCGCGTAGTGCAGTTATTGCAGGTGCCAAAGGGAAGCAATCAAATTGTTTCCACTGCATTGTCACCTTCTAGGTATCCTCTCAAAGACTAGAGAAACGCTTCCAACTGCTGAAAATACAGGACATTTTGTGAGCCTTATTAACCTTTAAAAAATTTGGTGAGCTACAAAATGTATATGTAATGTTTGTTTTTAGATAATTATCTGGAGCTATCTCCGGTAGCCTAAACACCGTTCCTTCTGCCAGAAAAAAAAAGGAATATTAGATTAAATTAGATATTTAACAATAAGATGAACAGGAGGAGCATATCGCTCCCTACCCACATTGAAATCTTGGGTTTACTGTAATTTCCACTCTATTTCTTCTAATCATTAGTCCCTACATTCTAATAATTCTCAGTGGACTATTTGGATACAATCACATTTGGATCAACAATTGCAAATTGACTTTTCACTTTCAGTGCTTCCCGCTATACATCATTTCTACATGTCGGATCTACTGAGGGACCCATTCATTATCTGGAGGTGGTTTTCAAATTCCTATAACCAGACATCAGATGCAGCACTTAATTGAAGGTCCTCACTGTTTATTTTAAGACATGGTTACAGTGTTTCCAGGATTTCAAATGCTGCCCAACAATCCAGTGTAATACATTTTTTCCTCGTCATTTATTTGTTAATACGCAAGATAAATTGAATCCTATAAATGGCTCTGCGCTTCCATTTTAGCTGACCAATCTGTAATTTTATATCCAAGTACTATATTGTGACCAGGGCCCATGACAGAGTAAATCTGGTACACTTTCCAGGGATTTTCGACACAATGTGCCACAGTGCCACCTAAAATGTATTCAAACACTACAATTCTTGTAGTACCTGTGCTTATTCTCCTTCACATACACCTTGATGTCATATAATTTTGATGCAATGCTGTGATCAAAATTCCAAAAGGTACCACATCACCAGTTTCTTCCATGATGCCAGCAACCATCAGGAAGGGTTGTCACAATGATCGAGCAATTGATCCATTTCGACCTCAGATTCCTCACTTTACTTCCATCTTTTTCTGGAGCCTCCGGTGTTTCCTTTATCTAATTTTACTTAATTTACTTAAATTACTTAAAACTTAATTTTACTTAATTACTCTCATTTCTTTATTAATGCGGTTTATTTCTCTTTCCAGTTAGAACACCCTTCGGCTTTATCATATAATTCACAGCATTTAGTTGTCCTGTTTTTTTTTAAGTCCATTTTAGTACATCCTTCATTTCTCCATAAAATATTCATTTCCTGAGTCTGGTCTGACTTTCCTTCTTTCTACAGGATCACAGGTGCCGCCATGATCTCTCTCTCTTTATTTTTTCCATTTTAATTTACGTTCTCCAACGTTAAGTAATATTGGACAATGAATGGATTGGGTGAAAAGATGCTCCAATGACCCCAGGGTCCATAGAGTTTAGAGTTACCCGACATTCGTCTTTCTGGATAAGGGAAAACTCCGGAAATAACGTTATCCAGGTAACTCACCTGAGCGACCTCTTGAACGTAAGACAGACACGCTACCACCAAGCTGCCGAGGTGGGCAACATGATCTTGTTGATCTTTAATTCTCCTCCCCTCTTTCTTTCTAGAGTCTTGCTATGGATTTTTCTACATTTGTTACAATGTATTTATCTTGTTATCTTATACAACTTTCCTCTCATTGTTTCTTTATTATTCTATTTCCATTAAATATTGAGGATCTGCCCAGAATCTGCAGCTGTCGTGGACTCAAAACACAATCACAATGGGGGAAAAAAGATTATTAATATATAAATATCAGAGTACATAAATGAAATTACAAAATACAATGCTAAAAAACCAAACAAGGGAACAATGTGAAACCCAATGCAAGACTTTAAATCATGTCGTATTATATAAATGACTATGAATAAAATATAATCTCTAAATGTTTAAGCATATTTTATTAATGTCTTCACATTTAAATTTTAGAAGAACAGATTTAGTAAATTTAAAAGCAGTTCCCGTTGTTCCGAAAATAAGACTTTTTGCTTCCTATGCATCATTCACAATATTGGATCTCTCACTTAAGAGAGAAATTCAAAGGATGTAATGTAATATAATCCTTATTTACTGGGATTTAGTCTGTCCTTCTCAAGCGGATAATATATCTCTATCGACACAGAAACTTAGGACACAACCAAAGTAATAATGTGCCATTTGTTCTTTCCAATACATACTTTTGCTCTCACTGGATATTTTTCTTGATGTGCCAAGATATATCAGAGTCAACTGAAGTTGGTGCACTCCCTTCCTTGCGCCTCGCCCCAAAACACTTTGTCGCAAAGTCGAGTACAGAAGTATAACAACAAAGCAGAAAGGAAGTTTTACAACCGTAAAAGTAAATAAATTTATAAGTAACAAATTGGATACCTTGACACATTCTTTACAACCGGAATGTTTCTGGAAACTCTTCCGTGAACTACTTCGACCAAATCTTGTCTTGTTTGTAAAAAGTTTCTCCTGCAACATTTCTTTTCGGCAATACAACCTCACGAAGAGACAGGAGAAAAAGGGAAGAACTTTCAAACTGTGCTGCACATTATCTCTGAAACTTCAATTACAAAGAGGAACGACAAAATGGAAGTTTTAGTCCATTCCCAGAAGAAGAGAAAGTTTTGCTATCTGACAGTAACGCCACTAAATCTGAACTTTGCTAATTCTGCTTAGTAATCAACACAGTAACGAAGATTCCTAGTGCAATCTCAGAAGAAAGAGGGGTAACGTTTTCTCGGAATATATATCAACGTTGTTTTCTGTATGCGCGTTTGTGTCACACTCTAGAAGGACATAGTAAAGAATCAAACACCGCGGTAAGATAGGCAAGAATAAACAGAGCTGTCCGTTAGCAAACAAAGGTTTTGTTTTTAAAATGTTTTGCGCAAATATGTATTGTAGCCAAGGCATTGTTGTTTGGTGCCTCGGGGCGCTGGGCGCTTGCCGAGTGAGAGACAGAAGCGGGGAGAGAAAGAAACAGAGTGATGTCTGGATAATTCTTTCCTTCTTTTGTCGCTGTGAAATGCCTTCAAACTTCGACAGCTTTCGAGAAACAGTGCGCAAGTTGCGAGTTGCTAGTGAGCTGTTAATCGTGTGTGTGCAGCTATTTGAACTGTACCGCTAGTAATTTGTTTCGTTTGTTTAGTGTGGTGAAGCAACGAGAGACTTTGTAAACGGCGTTTCGTATATTACGTCATTCTGCTGCTTTCAGGGTTGTACAAAGCATGTTTTTAAATTTCTGCAAACAAGGCTTTGAATTTTACGAACCCACAAATATTTTATGTCATTCTGCTGCTGTCAGGGTTGTACAAAGCGTGTTTTACTTGTAATGAAAAGCATTTTAAATTTCTGCAAACAAGACTTTCAATTTTACAAACCCACAAAGTCATATATTGATCAAACACTGGATGTGGGCCCGCCTCGGTAGCGTGGTGGTAGTGTGTCGCCTCACGTTCAAGAGATTCCGAGTTCGAATCTCGGTCAGGGTGAGTTAGCTGGATATGGTTTTCTCAGGGGTTTCCCTTATCCTGAAATAGAATGTCGGGTAACTCTAAGCTCTATGGACCTTGGGCTCATTTCAGCATCATTTCACCTGTTCCATTCATTGTCCGATATGACTTAACGTTGGAGGTGTAAATTACAAGGGGAAAAAATTGAATGTGGTTTACAACTGGTTTTTTTTTTTTTTTTTTTTTTTTTTTGTAAATGAGATGCAACTTATAATTTAATATGGTTGGGTTGCTTGCTAGGTGGTAATTTAGTTGTATTTGGTGCTCTTGCTTCTTTATTTTATATTTCAGTATTAATTTATTTGATTTACATTTAGCAAATGCTATTAGATATCATGTTTCATATAATGTTACAAATAAAAACTAATAAAAACTGTTTTCGAAGTACCACTCATAAGGCCGCGCCGTGGCTGAGTGGTTAGACTGCTCAGCTCTCATCAACGCGGCCCCGATTCGATCCCAGACGACCGCAAAGTGAGGTGGGTGGTGAACAACACTGCGCTGGGGCGGGTTTTCTCCGGGACTCCGGTTTCGTCCGCCATCATCCCAGCGGTGCTCCAATCTTCATCTCATGTATCATCAGTGTCACCACCTGCGGTGCCGAGTGCAGTAAAATCGGTTTTCAGCAACTCTACAAATATTTCTTTCGTTTTTCTCTGCCACTTCTATGGACTTCGTTGTGCCCCATTCGCTACCATGTCTGCTCAGCGTAGAGCAGGGGAAGACAGGTAGTGGCGGTGTGACGTGAGCTCCGTCAGCTCTAACCGCCAAATATGCTCCCGAACGAAAGGCAAGTAAGCATGTGACGTCACCGCGCTGATTTCTGCTGCCCAAGAGGAAGGAAATAGATTGATGTGTTGGGGTTCCAACAGCGTAGGAAAGATAGAAAACGTATCGGGTATTAATATAACATACAACTTACATCTTGGCTTTAATTACACAATTGGTCTCAGTTTATAAACAGTTACATTTTGGCTCTGTGCTATGAGAAGATATATAAAACTTCAACTCATAGTTTATCTGAAGGTCAGGCATGTTATAAAGTAAATAAAATGTAATAAAATAAAACATAAAGTAATTTTCTTTGCAAATTAGAGGAGACCCATTCGGAACAAAATTACGTCGACATTTTCTGATACATAATGTTTCGTTTTTCTTTAACTATTTTATCAATATCAGGATGTAATGTCTAGGAAATTTGTAATCGAGGGCTGCATGTTAGTTTGTGATCCGACAAGGTACTTCAAAACAGAAAAAAAAAAATGTTTGCACACATATGTCGAGGCAAACATACAATGCCGGTGCGGCAAGTGGATACAATCTGGGAAATCTGGTTTTGGGGACATTCTTGTAAAAATCAGCCAATCTTTCTTATGTGTATATTTGTCCTCCAACAAATCGTCACACTGTAACTTTAATAGTTCCATTAGGTACGTGGCAGCTACAGATGTATTTTTTTACCTTGAAAAGTGCAGAGCGAGGTCCAGTGGTACCTGGACGAGTCCACCTCAGAGCGGTTGCAACAGGAGGGGAGGGCAGGTCAGTTTCGTACCAGTTGCGAGCAACTAAACACGTGCAGAGCTACTCGGTAACACTACAGCTTGTTTCATAATGTACTTGTCTCCTGGTTCCAAGAGAACATTTATAAATGACGCCTCCTAGCAGCACATTAGGAAATAAAGTGCTACATTTAAAAACACGAGAAGTAATAACCAATGTCTATAGATTTATAAAAAAGGAACAATGGTCTGGGTCAGCTACAGAAATCTGGGGAAGAATATCTGAGGCAGCAGTTGTGTCTGAAAGCAGTTTAGGAGAGTTATTAAGGAAAGAAAAGCCATTGGTGCTAGTGAAGCAACGCCCTTCTCTATGCCCAGTAAACAAAGATTAAGAACATGCACAAAATCTTATTTGGATGTTTTAATTCAGAATTAGTTAGGCGAACTATGAATAATTTTTAAAGCACAGAAAAACAAAGACCAACTTTGAAGAAAGTGTTTATGAAGCTAAAAATTCTACTGACTTCCAAGGCAGTGTCTAAACATTAAGAAGAGTTCTTTCGAAGCTAGGATTATTTGAAGAAAAAAAGCACTAAGCGTGACAGACAAATTCTAATCGAACATCGCACCATACGTGCAAAAAGGCTTAAGTATTTACGAAATATTCGGAGATATCGAAGTGAAGTTTATATAGTTTATATGGATGAAACTTATATAAATACAGCACATACTGGACCATATGCCTGGAGTGAAATACCTTACAGGGACTCTGCAGCGATATTGAAAGGTCGACAGTTGTTTATCATGCCTGCTGGAGAATAGGGTTTTGTTCCAAATGCCTAGGCACTATTTAAGATCCAACAAAAGCGTGGAGATTACTACCATAGTAAGAATTACAACTTGGTTTATAAGAGCTGCAAAACTGGCTTCGAGAATGAAATTTGTTTTTAGACACCTTATGCACAGCCCTCCCCTTTCGTAATCTTACGCGCGGGACGCATTGTGGCGATAGGTGCACTATCCCCACCACAGTTGCTACTCATCCCTACCTCGCAGGATTCCTGTCAAGATAAAATAATACATCTGTACATTGTTGTCATCGAATGCACTACACCTGAATGAACCCCCAGATTCTGTACTCACAGTGCCATTTATATAGGCAACTTGGTACTACACGGCTCTTGCCTGACGTCACACGCACTGCAGTCCTCGCTCCCGGCTGATATACGTCACAACTCTGGAAAGTGCCTTCCTCTGGCGTAGAGGCACTTTGCCTTTATACAACACAACTTCAAAACATATAACTTATACATTGCACGGGCAGTGTAAGGGAGAGATAGAAATGAATTTCTATAACGACATAGTAATTTGAGTGGAGCTAAGAGTTCTAGTATTAGTGAAATAAAGTAGTACTGTTTATGGTAAAGTGCTCCAGGTAAACTTCAGGCTCATACTGAAATCGAACTGATTTTGAACTTAAAGTAATAAAGACCATTAACATAACTTTTAACTACTTCATATGCCGCATTCGATACAGCGTTATCTGCGTATTGAAACTGAAATCAAATCGTATATTGGAAAAATAACCTGCAACGCAGCAATTTAAATTCTGACTCTGGGAGTTATTAACAATAGCATATGGTACAAAACTTAGAATATACCTGTTCTCTATTATTGTTGCCATACAGGTTCATCCGGTCCTGCTTCCCACGACTCTTCTGCAATGTTTTAATTAAACATAAGTAAACTCCAGAGACAATAGAGAAATCTTGATGAATTGCACACACACATTTCTCAAAACGTGTTGTCAATATGTAATTTGTTTGAGGCGCGTGGCCAATGAACCAAAACACTTGGAATCTTAGCATGAAGCTGCTCTCGCTCTATCAAGTATAACAACCATGTTCGACCCCCTGGGGATACTAGATACTGTTTGAAGTTCATCGATAAATTATGTTACAAAGTAGACTGACGGTTATATGAGTTGAGTAGAAACGTTTAGAAGATCAGTGTGATTGAACCGGAAACATCGAAATACGTGATATCCGTATCTGTCTTAATTTTCTTTTATTGATTAAGACTTAATGCCACTTATGGTATCTCATATCTAAGTATAAAGATTAGAATTAATTAAGGATCTATCCTTGTATTATCCTACTTAGTACGTAGAATTTCCTGATGGGATCATGGTCACTCAATAATGCAACAACTTTCCTTATTGTATACACAAGTAAAGATGAATGAATGAATTATTTACTGTGCATATTTCACAAGTTAACAGTTTCTTACAATTTACAACTTTAGGCTACATTTATTTGTCTTTGTCTTGTTGCTCTCTTGGCTTACATGACACCCTGGTCTTCTGCTCTGCAAGGTAGCTCTTAACCTCCACGCCTCCTTGTTACTTAATTAGCTCCATTCTTCCCCCTCATCTTCCTTTCTTATATTCTTTACATTCCTTGCCCATTTTTCTTTTATTTTCTGTAACAACTCACCAATACTTCTTGCCTTCTTTTCCTCCTTTCCTGTTAACATGTTTATAGCAACTATCTTCTTCTCTACTTCCTTCCATTTTTCCTCCCAAACCTTTTTTCTCCATATTGCAATCTTCTCGCATTCTGTTACATAGTGCTCTATACTTTCCTTTCCACCACACAATTCACAAATTCCCTTTTCCCTACCTCTTATCCCTCTTAGGAATATTGTTCCTGTTCTCATCCAAGGTAGCCCTTCTCTCTCGTGCCTATTGCAGTAATCTACGTATGCTTCTCGTCTCCAGTTTCTTTTTATTTGTTTGTAAAATTGTAATGATTTCATTCATATTTTCTAGACTTCCCCATATTTACTGCCTTTCAACATCTTCTATTCTGCATTTTACCAATTTACCCACATTGCTTGTGTTCCTTTCCTCTAATTTCTATATATCTCTCATCCCTATTTTTTTCCATAATTCCTCGCCCGCCTCGGTAGCGTAGATGGTAGCATGTCTGCATCACGTTCAAGAGGACCCGAGTTCGAATCTTGGTCAGGGGGAGTTACCTGGATAAGGTTTTTCCGGGGTTTTCCCTTATCCTTCAAGACGAATGTCGGGTAACTCTAAGCTCCATGGACCCCGGACGCATTGAGCATCATTTCACCCATTTCATTCGTCATCTGATATGACTAAATGTCGGAGGTAAAAGAAGAAAATTCCATAATTTCTTCTATCTCTGCCCACCAACTGTCAGAGTCCTCTAATTGTTTTGCTGTCTCATGTATAATTTCATAATTTCCCCTTCTTCTTTGACCAAGCACATATACCAGAATGTTATTATTCTTTACATTATAATTCCATTTCCATAAGAAAAGATGAGAAAATATTGTTTCTTGCATGGACCTAGAATAGGTTTCCTGGCTTGTCTTTGTCCAAGATTGGCTTGCATCTGAGCTTTTTCCCCGAACCTGTGTTTTACCGAGGTTTTGTCATTAGTGTATTGATTGCAACAATGGGTTCAGTACCAACTTAGGATATCTTGGCACCTTTTTTTATCAACTACTCAGCTGGTCATAGCTTTGACGGCCCGGCACTCACCATATTTTGAGCCTGTTAGGACATATCAAAACATTGATGAAATTAAGGCATTCCCAAATCAGTTTTGATTCTACTTGGCCTGAAGAGGGTTCTTTTAAACACTTTAGTTATACGTGAGGATGACAATTCCTTTATAACGACCATCTTGAAGTCCTCGCAGAGCACAGCTCAGGATAGCAAATACCTTCCAAGGCTTATACTAATATTTGTCCTTGGATATGTAACCAATATTTTTGTTTTTATTAATGAAATGAAGTCTGATCCAACAATATGTGTGTCCTTCAGAAGTGCCGTTAATTCTATATGATTTCCGGGGACATGTAACGCTATGTTGCATGAAACATTAAATTATTGGCATTGCTCAAGTACATTTTTACTTTTACCATATATATATATATTACTCGACAGAGCGTTGAGGCGTATTGACCTTCAGGTCACCAGCGCTGCGTACGTCTCTTATCAGGTCTTATCTGGTCGATTAGAGGAGTGAAATATTAGTAAGTTGATGTACAGTAAGTTATGAAACACAAACAGAGCGATTGGAAGCTGCGTGTGTCTATATTATGTTTTGTCGCGCCTGCCGATGTATGACACGTTGCTGTCCAGGAGACATGATTATATCTGAACAGACTATACAGACACTGGACTCGCCGTGTATGTGCGATAAGCTGAGGTAAACATCTCTGTGTTGCGAATTTGTTCCGGTACGCTTTCTCGCTTTGCAATGTAGTAGTAAGAAGGTGAGGTATTGCATTCCACCCAAAATGTTACATTCACGATTTCACCGAAATACATGTTTTGGGATCCCCTGAAGTTGTGTGTATGTGCTCTGCGGAGAGCATAACGCAAAAGCAAAAGATTGGCTAAATCTCAAGCTTTGTATTTAAGGAAAGCAGCTTCTAGACATGTAACAAAGATTTTTCAGGAAAATCTTCTCACATCAGGTTAAAAGTTAAACGTATAAATAACATACGGAATATGAAAGAGTCCAAATACATGGAAAATTTTTCGAATTGTTCATTTTTGTCATAATTATTAAAACTTGTGTTGTGATTCTTTATCAATGATTGGTGTTATAAACTTAATGAATAAACTTATTCCATGAACTCGATTTTTATTAAAAATAACATATGATTAAGTATGTTTATTTTAAATTAAACATTTATCTTGAATTTATCTTGAATCTCTGAAGCTCTTTTTACTATGGAAGACTTTTACATACAAGTAAAACATAAAGTGGACACATGCTAGTTTCCACAAATTGGTGTATAACAATTAGACATGGTGAAGAACGGAGCGTACAAACAGAGCAGATAAAATAAAAAATGAAACTGTTTTAGTAACGGTGGTTAAAGGAAGAAATATAATTAAAGTGGACTTATTAGAATACCGCATAAGAAGGAAGAACTTGCTAAGAAATGGAATTATAAATGGGAAAAAGAATTTGGGGCAGAGATAATATTCAGATATGTGATTTGCTTCGTGCACGCAAAAAAGGGGGGCAGAAAACAGGTAAGAACTAAAAGACCAGTGCTTGAAATTGACTGTAAATCTTCCGACCAACTCTTGGACACGCAACCAGTGCCCTTAAGAAGCTCATCTCCGCTGCTACAACCACTTCTTGTTGAGTGTTGTGACTTTGAATTGTTTCCTTTGCTAGAAAGCAGCTGGTTTCATTGCTCTCTCCCGCTCAGCACCATGAACTGAAGACATTTTTCCCGCTGTCATATACGCAAGCAACCTGTACAACGCCCTGGTCCAGCCCACCACACAAAGGGCTCATACCGCCCCTCAGCGGGCCGTTGTCCACTCGGCCACGTCATGGAGGTGTTGTTCCGATCAAAACAAGACCCTCACACCTGGAGCCGAACCTTTCCCTTCAAATTTGTCGCCGTGACGATGAAAAGATGTAGCATCTGTTCCGGGGTTTATGGCCATCACACACACATACACAGCCGGTAACAGTTGCAGAACTGCTGCCGCGATGAGGTTGTTAACCCTTTCCCATATGGTCCCTCCACCTGCACACGTGACATTTTCAATGCTGAAACTCCCTGTCATTTGATACCATTGCGACCCACAAATTACCAGTTTATACGTCCTTGCGGAATATTTCATGTAACCCGTTCTGTCGTTTGCTACTATACTGAAGAAAATTAATTTCTGTTTTTTAAGCATCGTAAGCGCTAAAACTAACACTTCCTGTTGTCTGTGCTTCCGCGTTGGCTGTCTTTATAAATAGCTTAACTGTTTAATTACAATTTATTACAATATTTTTCTCGCACTGGCGTTTAATATTGCCAACCTCTCATACAAAAACGCTGAAGTTTAAGTACAAAATGCAATTAAAATGAAAAGTTAGCACACTTTGAGTCATTTTTACTTAAAAAATCATAATAATATTCTCTATTGCTTTGATCATTTATATTTACATTTCTCTTATTACTAAATATTTCCTTCACTCAAAATATCAATACAGAATTTCACTGGAAAAACGTTTCGAGTTCATACGCATAAAACTGCAGTTTCCTCCGCGATTTCAAAAGACTGTTCTTAAAATATATACTAATTCAGTTCCTAGCTAAGGAATAGCAAATAGTAAATTACTGTAGCATATAAAAATTTTGTTTGAACACTTAATGGTTTCGGAAAATAATTATAGTCAAGCTTCATAAGCAACAATCCTTTTCTAAAAAAAATCAAAACAAAGCTATATTCACATGGTTTTATACAAATATAATAATTTGTAACATAAAAACTTCACTTTTCTTATAAGAAATGATGAAAGTTTTCTTATGAATTAATTAGAATTGCGATTTCGTGAACATTTTATTCATATCCCCAACCAGAACCTTAAACACTATGTTTTTGTCAGGGGGAAGCACAACAATATTCTAATTTAGAGTACGTTGTCTTTTTTGTACGCTTTCCCATGTAATGCTTTCGGTGGGAAGAGAAATTAAGCAGTTATGGGATTACTTGATGGGATATTGAAAGTGCAGTCATATAAAAATAATTCAGAAATCCGAGTTATACTTATTAGTGAAGCTGAGGCCAAAAAAATGAGGTGCTGCTTTCATTCTGTAACTGTGCATTCCAGTATCGCCCTACCCCCTCATTCCCCTCTGATCTCTGGGCCTTTATGTCAACACGAATTATCAGCAAAACAGTGGTGCCTTCCTTGAAGTGCATTCACATCGTATCCACTGTAATGTGGGCTGCCTCAACTTGTTATATATATATTCCTTCTGGAAAGCTCAACTTCCATTACATATTCCAAACCGATGATAACTTCCATTGCAACAGGTTACAATAAACTTACTGATCATTACCCATTTGCTGCTCCATAGAGCAGTCCTGAAGTAGTTATTCATCATACAATTCTTATAAGAGGAGTTTTGTTCTGCAAATAGGAATGTCGGTTGAACAAGCTGAAACTCGAATAATTCCGAGGTCACGGGTTCAAACCCCAGGTTCAAATCCAGCGGAGTTTTAGGTTCTTTTCATTCCTTTGCATGACTTCCTTTAGAAGAGAAGTGAAGGCGGTGATTCTGTTTCATAAGTTTGCGGCGTGTAAAAGTAGTTAAGTACCTCAAGCCACATAAAGAAGCCCTGAGCAAAATTAAGCTAGCTGTCTCTCACGCCCAATATCTCGTAGAATTGGACGCTGAGAACACAACAGTTAAAGAGTGCTCATTAATAAAATATCGATTTTAGATTCTCAAACCTAAGTATTTGAATCCTGAGAGCAAAATAAAATCACTTTCAACTTATGTTGTCATATTATTTAGACAGCTCTGAATAATAAATTATAAAGTATCTGAAATTGATGTGGAAGTATCAATTATTATTATTATTATTATTATTATTATTATTATTATTATTATTATTATTATTATTATTATTATTATTATTATTATTATTATTATTATTATTATTATTATTATTATTATTATTATTATTATTATTATTATTATTATTATTATTATTATTATTATTATTATTATTATTATTATTATTATTATTATTATTATTATTATTATTATTATTATTATTATTATTATTATTATTATTATTATTATTATTATTATTATTATTATTATTATTATTATTATTATTATTATTATTATTATTATCCCATTGTGAAGGCTTTAGGAAGATTACTAAAAAATTGTTTGGAGATGGAATTCGTGGGCTCTGAAGAACAACGTGGCTTCACAGCAGGAAGGTCATGTGCTGATCAATCTTTACTTTACAGCAAATATTAGAAAAATTTAAGATGAAAAATAAAGTTGTTGAGCTCATATTCGTTTACTTTGAAAAGGCATACGATGATGTCCCCCGAAAATTACTGTTGAAAGTATTAGAAATGGCAGGAACAAGCAAATCTCTCATACTTGTAGTTATAGAAATATACAACACCTGTCAAGTGAATCAAGGAACAAAATTGTCAAAACCATTTTATACAAACAAAGGACTTTTACAAGGGTGCTGTTTATCACTCTTATTTAAAATGTCCATTGATGTAAGCTTAAGAGACTAAACAAAAAATGTGGAAGAATGGGCTACCAAAATAAGGGATGATATATTTATCTGTAATCTGTTATTTGCCGACGACCAAGTAATTGTCGCCCACGATATCGAAGATGCCGATTACATGTGTAGGTAATTACAAGAAGAATATGGGAAGTGGGGACTGAAAATAAATTTGAAGAAAACTGAATATCTGACAGCTGGTATTGAAGATATAGAAATTGAAGGGCAAAAAGTTAAGAAAGTCAAAAGTTTCGATATTACAACAAGGATCGTCAAAATTAGAAATAGACAGAAGAATATGTTTAGGAAAAATAGCTATTGTGATGCTAAATTCAATCTTATGGAGTGGTAATATTTTGGCCAAAACGAAAAAAATTAATGTATAAAGTATTGGTGGAAAGTGTGATGCCCTATGTAGTAGAAACTTGGACAATCAGCAGAATACAAGAGGATAAATTAAGAGCAACGGAAAGGAGAAGGTCAGGACAAGCTCTGCCAGGAAGTCAAGAAGGTATAGGATATGGAATGATATAATAAGAGAGTTGTTGAATGAGGAAATAGATGTTATAGAGATCTTAAGTGAAAAACGACCACAATGGACACATATTAAGGATAGATGATGGCAGATTACCAAAGGAAGGACACAGATGGACGCCAGAAGGAAGAAATAGGAAGGGAAGACCTAATGATCAGTGGATGGACAAAGTGAAAAAGTGTATGAGACAGAAAGGACTACTTGATGTAGATGCATTAGCTAGGGAGAAATGTAGGAAAAGGATTCCTCTGTAAATTTTAGGTTGTGACACAATTTTCTAGTTGGCTATTTGTTTGGTTGAAGTAACCTACTGTAGAAAGCCCTTAATTAAAAATACTGTTATTATTGTTATTATTATTACTACTTTTATTATTATTGTCATCATTATTGTCGTTGTTCGTTTGTAATAGTAAAGTAGGTTATGCATTATTTAAATTTGTAACATTAATTCCTTGTACAGATGAAGCAGCGTTGATTGTACTTTTAGGATTGGTAATGTTGAATTCATTGGAGGAATCCATTGAAGCAGGTAATCCAACATTACTTTGATCGATGCAAGGACCCACTTAAATACTATATGTATACTTTCCAAGATAATAAACTAGGCTGAGAGCAACGAAGTGTTTCAAAAATGTTATTCCACTGAGAATTAATATCTCCAGCTTATGTATGGCTCGTGATAAAATGTGTAGTTTTAGTGGCAGCTGTCTAAAATGAAATTTCACGTAAAGGTAGTACATATTTTATTTTATATAGTACGGGTTCTTGGGCTACTCCTGAGCTTTGGGAAGGAAAATACATTCGCAACTTCAGATGTAAAGTATATACTTAACGTCGTCATCTGAGTATTTTACTTACTCCATGGTTAATTACAGTAATAAACAATAAACAGTTAAACGTGGACGTTGAACTCCACAAAAACTGATTCTAGCGAATCTTGAACATTTACTTACAAAGTGACATAGCGTTCTTTAACAGTAAAATCATTATCGTCATCATTATAATGCAGTAAAATGGAGCCACGTTTGCAGATGTGCTTCCTACACAACTGCTCCAGGTCTTCCTCCCATGTTAACATGTGTTCCTGCCCACAGTGATTATGCTTATTATGGCCATATAAAACAGGTTGTGTTGCAGGCCTTCTGCTGCCGCGTCTGGGCCTCCATACAAGCGGCTCTAACCAGGTTATGCCCTTTGTACGAATTTACAGAACGGGTTTGTAGAATAAGAAACATTTGTAGTACCGTTCTCTCAATTAAATGTTCCTTTATACCGGTTTTATAAATTTAGAACGATTTTTAGAAATTACTGTTTGGGCTGACTTGATGTAATACAAAATGAACAAAGTGTAAATATTTGTCTCTCTTTCCTAAAACTTGAAAATTACGTCACTAATGCTGGCAACCTCTGATTCCCGAAGTCGCCGGTTGAAAACTTGAAAATTACGTCGCTAATCTTACTTTTCCTTTCTCTTCATTATATACCATGCCGTGCTAGGGGTCCCGGGTTCGATTCCCGGCGATAGAGTGGGGATTTTGCTCTGACCAAGTTGATTCTCCATCTTCCCCAGAGTCTGGAAGGATGAATGAGAGTGCGAATGTGTCCGTGATCTAATGATTAAAACCCAATGAATACGAGTTAATACCTTCGATATGTTCCAAATGAGAACGGCCGCCGATATGACCATTGGAGTTAAAGGCGGAGGCGGGAGGGGGGGGGGGGAGTACAATATTGGCAGCCTCTGATTCCCGAAGTCGCCGGTTGAAACCACGCAACGGAATGGACCTGTCCGGTCGTAAAAATCCTCTCTTCCTTTGGAAGGAAAGTAAAGCTGGTGGTCCAGATTCGTAGATTTACTGCACGTGAAAGAACCTCAAGTCTCATATAGAGGCCCATACCAAAAATTAAGCTGAGAATCACACCAGTAAAAGAGCGTTCACAAATCAAAAAATCAATTTCAATTTCTTCTCGGATATACCTTGGGTTGTAATATACAACCACTGAGAAGATAAAATGGTAAACAGAAAGTATTAAATTGTTTGTAAAGCCAGGAAAAAGTTGGATTGATAGAGTCGACATGAGAAATTCAATGCCACGGCCGGGATTTGAACACGGATCTACTGGTTTTCGCCCAGTTGCTCTTAGCCATTGAGTTACCATGGCCAATTTGCCGTCATGACATTACATTCTCCAATTGACTCATATATTTCCGCGGGAGACCACTAGGGTTCCCCACTAGAGCAAGTGGGCATGACGATGGGATGGGATTTAGGTGGAGACCAGTAAAGTAGGGGCAAATACATGATTATTATATACTTTATTTATTAATAGTTTTCGGTTAACCTAGAACGTGTATTTTTAATGAGGTTGAAACTACAGGTAGGGAATGTACGGATTCTATTTAAGAGCGTTAAAGTGAGTACTTTATAGGTTTTTTAAAATGTTATTTCCTGTATGTATTTTCTATTTCCTGTTTAGTGTTATTTCCACTTCTGGGCTATCCAGTTATTCTACATCACAGATACGAAAATAACATACGGAGGAATCGTTAAATTATAATGAGAAAAACATGGTCATATTCTACGATAATGAGAACGTTAAAGCACAGATTTATGCAAAACTTCGTTAATGGGACATTCTGAAGTTTTAAAAAGTTGTTCATCTCAGATAATATCTCAAATAATTGACTTAATGGACATTACAGTTATCTGAATCTCTCTTCTCGTCAATTAGAATGTGCTTTCATAAGAGATTTCAAGTAAAGTATGGACTAAGGCAAAAATCTAAGGTAACTTTTACGCAGAGTTGATGGAGAAAACATTTGATTATTACTGCAAAAGTTATATTGCAATTTTTTTGTGAGACATCTTGGTTGCTTGAACTATAAGAGGATTTGGTCCTACGCCCGGATTAAGGACAGTTTTTATAACCGCAGCACTATTCGGTCCTGCCCCTTGGTGACCTGGAATAATGGGTCTTTTATTCTGCTTTCGGTATGCATTATTGTGTATGTGTTAAGGAAGAAACATTCAATTATTTATGTCATAATTTTCTCTTTGAGTTTCTCTGCAGCCTACTACAGCAGCCAGTATTTAGTTCTATTCTAAAAATACATAAAAGAATTTCTCCAAAAATACATGCTTTGAGAAAACCTTGAATTCAAAAAATTTCGTGAATTTAACTGTAAGCATGTGTGTGTGCGTTTTTAATTTTAAAGATTAATTAACAGCATTCCCTATTATAAGTAATATTACATGCTTTGTATTCTTTGGTATTCAAGTTATTTCTTGATTTGGTCATTTTATGTCCTTATAGCTCCTATTATTATCCTTGTAATCATTGTTGATATCACTCTCACTGTCATGACTTTAACTCTTTGTTTTTACACTGCACTGCACTTCACTTCACAGTCCTATTGAGTTGCAGAATTGTTGGAAGTCTCATAGATATGTGGATACAAGCTGTTGTGTAGTCGCTGGTCAGCTTCCTCCTTTTTTCCTAATTTCTTCTCTTAAGGTGTTTCTTTGTTGTAGTACTTCTGGACTTTTATATATTATGTGATGTACTGTTAGTTGTCCTGTGTTGCATGAACATGTAGGGGTCATCTGCAATGTGGAATCTGTGTTTGTATGAATTGGTTTTTCCATGTCCTGTAGTAAGAGCTGTAAAACACGGCGTGAGTGACATGTTTTTTTTCCAGCTCTAACTACAGGACATGGTGTGTGTGTGGGGGGGGGGAGGGGGGTTAACTCTACATCTTATTAATACATTATGCAATTAACCTTTATCTGCTAAATTTTCTTCCACGTGGGACGAATTGAAAGCTACAATTACGTGGTTCTTACTCAAACCACGGCTTTACGTGTTAATGCTCTTCAACTGTTCCAGTTTCTATCTTACCTTATAGAAGTTCTGTAAGAAAGCCAGAGACTAAGTTGGTAGATGCACGTAATGTTTTAAAAAGTATTAGTGATGAGGAAGTTTACACTTTTATGAGGTCTAATTTTTCGGCAGTAAGGTTATTTTATTTATAAAAAATTTAAGACACATTTTAATTCGTCATTCCAAAACTACAAAGAGGTGCATTTTAACGAAATCGTTTGATATATTTTTTGAGTTCAAAATTTGACGAACATTCCAAGAAAACCTTGTGTGTATTTTTTCTATATGATATTCAGAGAGAGAGAGAAAGAGAGAGAGAGAGAGAGAGAGAGAGAGAGAGAGAGAGAGAGAGAGAGAGAGAGAGAGAGAGAGAGAGAGAGAGAGAGAGAGAGAGAGAGAGAGTTTTATAGCCGTGAATTTCAAAGTATTTTCGATACAGTTCAAATATTAAATTTTTGAGACAAATGCAGAATTTTCTCTATATTTAATAAAAGAAAAAAAAAGTAATGTTTAAGTTGAGTAAAGCTGCATATTTTTAAGAGAAATGCCACATCGTTTTCACTTTGATATTGTCACCTCCAGATGGTAGTTTCCTCAAGCAAGTCTGAGTTGAACGTCAAACCATATGAAACATGAGATCTAATTTTCTACTACCCTTAAGGATGTTGCCGAAAGAAAGAAATAAGAGTATTCACCACTACTTCTCATATGGCAGAAAATGAGTGTTTCCTGCTCACCAAGTCCACTTATGCTTCCCACATGGGATAAACTGCTTGAGTTATTTCTGTTCTTTTTTGTATTCTTTACTCTTGGGTGTGTCTCCATTTTCCTACCTTAAAATAAATTTCGTTCAACTTCTACAGAATTACAACTCTGTTTTGGACGTTTGAAGAAAAATACGAAGAAAACGAAACAACATAAAATTTTAAAAACAATAGGGCGAAAAACAATAGGCCTGAGGATATAATATATATTCTAAATTTTAAACACACTGCTTTACTGTTGTAATTTGAAATAAAACTAAGAAATTATTTTTCTGTGGAACAGACTGACAGTTTTAAATTACAAAATGCAACCAATATTTGGTGAGTGAAATGAAATTACCTGATTTTGAGTTTTATGGTTTTAATTATTTATTTAATTTATTTTATAAAATTAAGAAATAAGATAAAGGAGGTTGCTTGTTTAGCTTTCCTAATTTAAATATTATTCAAGGTACGGGTGACACTAAACTCTTGGCCAATACTAGTCTTAAATCTCAGAATTGTTACACCATTATTATATTCCATTATAAGTTTCTTTTTTTTCGTTCTTCAGTATACAAATACAAACTAGTCGCAAAAACCTACATCTAAAGTTATACTTCTTTAACCTGAATTCAGTCATTGACCCCCGTACTAGTATATTGTTACTTGTAAGGAAATGAGACCGATTATCTTCAATTAACTGGTGCTAACGTGTAATTAGTCTACAATGAATTCCATGTGGTACGGAAATTTTGATGCTGATGGGATGCTTGAAGACGACGATCTATAAGCCCCGCGTTGTGGCGATCATGTGTAACAGGATTATTGTTTATACAATTTTTCCTATAAAACTTAACAATAATATTGTATACCTTGATTACAATTAACAGAAAACTTATATTAGCTCTTTTACAAGGTTTCCTCGCGGTACTGAATTTACGTATTTTCACCATAATGTTCTTCCATCAAAAGACGCTTTCTTTCCTAGCTGTTTTAACAAAATTATTGATTTTTCGTTCTCATTGCCATCACTTCCAATCAAACTTAATTTTTACTGGTCCACGTCACACATTACATAATCTCATTTTTAAAACTACCAATCATAAAACATTCACATCATATCACTTACATGTTGCGTCATTTCATGACTACTGAATTTTAACAATTTCCTTTCTTATACATTTTAACATGTCCATATCGATTCTTAAACCACATATTTAAACATTTTTCAACTCTCGGGGCCTAAACTAAAACAACCGTTGCACATGTTACCCTATTTTTTTCCTCTCACAATCTCTTATAATTTATTGAAGTAGATATATGTACATACTCCTCTGTTAACTTCACTAAACGCTTAAGCACATGATTAAGCTTTAATTATTCCATTAAAGTTTAATTATATCATGATGGAAAAAGCAACATCCTTAATAACGATCTAATTTGAAAGAAGAAACTCAGAGAGTAATAGGAAAAGGAAAGAAATGCTTCAGTATATAGTGATGAAATAATGCAAGCTCGGCTGAGAGTATCGCTTCTCGGTAACAAGTGATACGCCTATCATAATTAGAATAATAACTATCTGTATGCAGTCCAATCATTATATACAGGCTATTAATGCATCAAATGTACAAAATTGTCACATTAAGACACCAGTATCAATATCTTATAGAAAGAAGATGAAATAATGTGATATGCTTTTTCCTAACCAATGAAGATACAAGTCCTACATCTGTAATTAAATATAGAATAATTAAGATCTGAATTTATAGTCAGTCACTGATTACTGACCACATCACACAGCGTAACACCTTCTCTCCAAAGAAGGGAACGCATGCAAGTGACTGTCTTGTTTATTGGATCAACACGCCAGGTAGCAGCAATTGGAGAGGAGGGAGAGAAGCTAACGTCTCATTTACGAGCGTCTTATATCAGTTAAGATGCAGAGTTACTTTATTTATTTCCTACAGTTTGTAAAAATAAGATTGCTTAAAATGTTGTAACCAACCCATATATACCTATAATCTTAATACAACATACACTGAAAAATTCACTTTTAGCATAATAATCTTCAAGATCACCCACTTGTTGCGTAAATTAATATTACCTTAACCGATTGAAACATATAGGTACGTCTATCAGCCTGCTCTCCCGGGTTGAATAGTGTCGCTTACAATCTGTGTTTGTCATTCATCCTCCTCCTCCTCCTCCTCCTCCTCCTCCTCCTCCTCCTCCTCCTCCTCCTCCTCCTCCTCCTCCTCCTCCTCCTCCTCCTCCTCCTCCTCCTCCTCCTCCTCCTCCTCCTCCTCCTCCTCCTCCTCCTCCTCCTCCTCCTCCTCCTCCTCCTCCTCCTCCTCCTCCTCCTCCTCCTCCTCCTCCTCCTCCTCCTCCTCCTCCTCCTCCTCCTCCTCCTCCTCCTCATTTCATACGCATTAATGAGATTTCTGTACAGTGACTTTATCGACTATGTATCGACTAGAACTACAATTTCTACAGCCTTATGGCATTCTAATAATGAACCAGAAATACTATATTAAAAAAATTAATGTAAATGGCGATTTATAATATCATTTGTCTCCTCTGATACTATTGCATATTATGTAAATGTTGTAAATATATTTTAAAAGTATTGTACAACAGGTTTTAAAAGACTAAATCTAAAAGTTTTGTCTTTAGTAACCAAAGACTCTGCAATTTTCATTCTCTGTAATATCCAACGAGGTAGATGAGAAACTAAAAATTTGCTGAACCATAAGGCTAACAATTTTAAGTTTCCTAGCTGTATATTACCTTCGAATTTATAGCGGTTTAGTACTTTCCGCTGACCATAATTTTATTTCTTTACATACTTGATATACATTTTGAAGCAGTACACTTGTAGTTTGGGGGCAGACAGGAAGAAGTAGCGTTAGGAATAAGGGTAATGCATGTTGAAATTGAGGTTCAAATCCCGGCTAGGCATTGAATTTTTCACTCTGGCTCTATCCTTTCGTATTCTAGATTATCTCCTAAAAGAGAAAATTCCAATTAATAACACTGTACGAAAGCTAAAAATTTTGCTTTTGACAACTTTTGCAATCTATTGCCTCCTTAGGAGGGTGAACAACTCCGAGTGAGGATAAAATAATACATGAGAAGAAAAAAAAGAGAGTTACGTAAAGAAGAGAGAGACACCGCTAGCACATGTAGAAGAGAAGAATAAGAAGATGCAGCCTTGCAGTTAGCTATTGAAGTCAGAGCGCATGTTGTGGAATGTTAAAGAGAAGTGCAAGACCTTACATTTGACCTGGGTCAACCTTCACGTCCCTCTACTTGCATCATCACACAGTAATCATCAACTTAATCACCAATACTTAACTAATATGCTACGTCACGAACCTCAGCCTTGACTTCCTTCAGTAACATTTTCCATAATGTTTCTGGAGCACTTTACTGCGCAGAAACACAGAATGCAGTTCTGACAGCTCTAACTCATAGAACAGTCACAACTATTGGCCGTTAACAAGTGTCTCCTATAAAAAGTTACAAATATTTAACTTTGTAACATTTTAAAATTGGATTCACACCGCAACTAATGTTCGCAGTAGTAAAGTGAAACCAGTTTCTCACCTCATTAATTCCATATAGAGAAGGTATTCTGATGTCTGTTTGGATAAAGTTAGATGTAAATAGATTCTTACCGGGTAGCAACAAACTCTACTGCAGCCACTGAAGGGTGCTGTCACTGTTTTTAGATTCAAAACAGTATTAAATAACCTCAGCAACGTATTTCTGGGTGGAATACCATACTTCCCCTGCTTACGATACGCAAAAGAAAAAATGAAATTTAATAAAATGTCCTTCCATGTTATTATGAAGAAAGCAATTTTTTCCCCAAGTTTTATCTAATATCAGATGTATTGGCTGAAGCAAGCAATAGCTTTATTTATAATTTAGGTGCTAAAAAGTTAAATTTATATACCTTTCGTGCATTAAAAATCTATGCTAAAACGTTCAAAATGTTTACTAAAACAAACAAAAAATATTTTCTTTCACTTCACGTAATAGAAAACTTGTAATAAAGAAGAACTGCTTTGGTAACTCACCATTGATGGATTATTGATGTCACATGTCAATTGTTCGAAAATGTGCACAACACATACCTTCTCTACAGTGTCCATTAGAAATCTCTTCACTTGAAAGCACGAGTTTCATAAGAAGAACGTGTAACCGCCAAGATGTTAGTTAGTTACTAACACTCCCCACATGGCAACCTTGGCCTTCGGGGTAACCTCACCCCACCAAGTGATGACCGGACCCATTTCTCAGGTGGAGGCACCCAGAGGGCGGTGTCCATTACCTCCGATGATAGGGTGATAGTGAAGATGGCGGTGAGGTGAGAGGACCTACAGTTTTTACCGTGGACTCCGAACCACGTTGGGCATAGGGGATACTTCACGTGTGCTAGACAGAGGTGAAGGCGTGGATAGGGCCGACTTAAAATCGCCAACCCCAGAGCCGGGAATCGAACTCGGGACCCTTAGAACGGGAGCCGCGAACGAAACCACCGCGCTACCCCGGCGCCCACCGCCAAGATGTTTCTTGCCGCATAAATGCTGCGTTATGTGGGAGCGTTGATCGGCTTTTATAGATTTTCCACAAGGCTGGCAATATAGAATTTTTCCATCTGTTTTGGATGCGTCTGACCATAGCCCGCTCACATCCCTTAAAGCCTCGGCACTCAGTCGGATTCCTACGCATTTAAGCGACCGAGCGGTGTTTGCCTTTTTTTGCCGCTTGGAGCTCTCAAAGCTGACCCCTAAGTGGCCTTGCCGACATTTAATTTTGTGGTGACAGTTGAACAAATTTTATGGACTCAATTAGTATTGAAAGTGAATTTTACATGGAAGGGCCATGCGGTACAATTAAACTGCTGAAAACAGGAAGTATTCCAAGCATTTTTTCGAACTACCCAGATTATAAATTACTGAAACAAGTGACACTAAGGCGACAAATTTAAAAAATACGCGTACACACAGAAATCAGGAAACGGATACGCAGTTCTAGCAGAGAAAGTGTTATAACAGTGCTGCTGATATTAATGCGCTGGATCATGCCACAGATGCACGTACTTAAAACTGCGCTGCAATTCAGATTGGGGAAGACATAATTTCCAAATTAAAGAGATTGGAAAGGGAGAATAAAAGGCACAAAGAATTTGTAAACAAGCAGCAAGCAAATGAAGAAAGATTTCTTTATTATGAAACCAATAATTTTCATAAATCAATTCAATTATTGATAAGAGACACCATTGTACACTGCAACACAGCTCCCAGACACAATAATCGCAATATTGGGCGAATTGAATAACATTAAAGGTAATGTGAATTTCCGTCTTATAAGACCTACTAACGTATATTGTTAAACTGCTTTTAACTGTTTACTTACTTAGGCTTTTTCTTTTCTTTTCTTTTCTTTTCTTTTCTTCCTAGACAGCCTCGTTTCAGCAACAGTCCACTTACCACTGGCATATATGGGAGGTTTTATACTTTAAAAAATAGCGGCCGAATTCTCTTGTGCCACCTGTCTTACTAAAGTGTCTCCCGCCAAGTGTACAGCTTCCCTTGTAAATCTAATATTCAAAAGGGACGAAAACTCCACGTTCTATTACCCATCTTCAGAGTTTGTTTCTCTTTTGGCAGTTATAGAGAAATTTATAGCAACTGCTGTACCTAAGCTACTAAAGTATGAGTGAGAAAACGCCTAGAGGAAGACATAATGCCAGCAATGCAATATTGTTCTTAACTCGTGTGTGCAGAGAACTGAAAGCATTCAGAACTACTAAGTGAACTGATATGCAAACATTATAGTCCTGTGATATTAAGGTGCATTGCTTCTGCGACAACGGAAGTGTTTCAAAAACGTAAATTCCTAAACTGTAAACCACTGCTTCGGAAAGTTTTGCGTTTGTAATGTCAACACATTGCAGCTGTATGCTGGAACTGGGTTGCACAGGGGTCATCAGCCAGCGCCATACGGTGGGTAGTGGAGAAATCTGTAACTATTAGTCATAACACTCCAGCTGGCGAGTGCCGAGGTTTAAAGAAATGTGAGCGGGCTGTGGTCTGACAATTCTTTAACGCACTGCTGCAACCGAGAACTAATACTACGTTTTACCTTTGGCATTTCGTTATACACACGAATCACTCAACACGTATTTAAGCATTACCTGGCACTTCTGAACTGAAGGAACAGGAATAACTCGAACAGATAACTCGAGGTAAGAAGAGCTGTTTGATATCATAACATGAACTATTCGCTGACCTGTTTATTAAGGGTAGGCCAGCTCAAAGGACTTCCGCTTGAGATCATTCATCAAGAACTAAGGCACAGCCTATACTATTATGTGTTTCAAATGGGAAGAGTTCTAGGCTTGTAGTGAATCAGATGCGTTAGAGCCTTCAGCGTTGCCACCTCGTTATCCACACTGTTTTTATATTTCCTTCTCCCTCGCATACTTGCGAGTCTTGGCACTAAACATAAGGGAATGCAAACTGAATTTTCCAAAGCTTTATAATAATGCAGTTCTTGAAATCACAATTAGTATATGGATATTCCGCCAGCGGTACATCCAGATAGCTGTGAATGTTACTTACGTTAAGATATAATTCCACATTTTCATTGTCTTCATCGTCGAGTATTGCAAATTTATGATGATAGGTTCCAAAATCCCGCCACGTGCTATTTCTTTCCAAATAGTCGTTTTCTTGTAGTTTATCTGATGTCTCACGCAGTTTTCCCAGTTGCGTTCCTTGTCAATTTCTTTGTGAATAAGTCGTTCAAAAAAGTTTAAAAGTGTTATGTCTGTTTGCAACATAATTTGAGACCACATTATTTCAATTGGATTGTTCTGGCAGTGGTAAGAGAGAAGGTGGGTCGTGCCTCATTTCAGTTACAAGCTGTTGCAGCTGATACACTTTAACATGGTTTTTAAATGGAAGAATAACTGAATAATACTGCTTTGCACTCTTCAGAGTAAATAGAGATTAAGAACTATTCATAAACAAAGATATAGTGTGACCAGACACGTTCTGCTAGGCCAGTAGGAAGTGTATTGTTTCCTCTCGCTCGAATTTAACAAACACCTTGGCTTATTCAAAGCAATTCTTTTATGACATCGTGTCAAACGTTTACTGTTCTGTTCTGAGTAATTACAAATATACGTACACGCATACATGCCAACCAATAAAGCTATTAATTACAGCGCCTACGTCACGATGCATTGTTACATAATAGTACTTTATGTGTATTAGGAAAACTATATATGCCAAACATATGGGGTCTTTATGTAAAATACATTACTATCTACCTTCCTTATGGATCAGTTTTTTGCAAAATCGAAATTTTGTCTTAGCGTGAATATTATTTGTTAGAGATTGATTAGGTTGGCGTTCGTCACATACCACTTAGGGGGAATGCAATACGACAACACCGCAGGACTCCGATTGTTTGCTCACCTAGTAGCGTCCATCCCATTTGAAACAGATAATAGTCGTGCTAAGTTCAAGTACGTTTCTATTGCAGCAAGCTGTTGACAACACTTAATCTAATCTAAGTTTACAGGTTAAGCAAAAGGCTTTTCTTCTCATAAAAAAGTCATGTTGATTGCATAAAACATGTACTAATAACTAAATTGTGCAAAATGTGTAATTACATAACGAAGATGTATTTATCTAAAGATCCGTTCCCAATTTATAATACACTATTACACTACTTTATACCTAAGAGCACATCAGGTGGCTAGAACGTCATATTAATTCTTTGTTTTGGGCTTGTTTTATAAACAACACCCTCTAAATTGTCAAGGTAATATACCTCTTTAGACATCTGATGCCTGAAATAATTGGCACAACCTGTAACTTGTGTAAAAGGCTACCATGTTATTTTCGTAATTATCACAATTCCAGAAAATTAATGATGGCAGTTATACAACCACGCTAAATGAAATTATCAGTATAATAATTATTTATTCAGGTTAGTCTTTTGAATTATATTATTTTAATTAGACATGGCATTTTAGGTAAAAGCTGAAAAATGGTTGCTCATTAAAGTCACATTTAGATCGCTTGGTTGCTTCTGTATCCCACATGTAAAATATATCATTTAAAAACTGACGAGCGTTAACAATTTAATTAATAAAGTTAATATCCTATGTAATTCTTGTATTTAAATCGCTAATTTTATGGGTACCTATAAAGGCTTTATTTCCGCAATAACAGTATTTCATTCTCTATATGAAATTCTATTAGCACAAGAAGAGAATATTTGATGAAAATAATGTTTAAACGTTATGCAAAATTCTTTGTTTTAGCAGTTTTTTACGTTAAAACACGTTCAAATGAAACGTATGCTATGATGTTATAATAAGCTAGCCCAATACATCATTATGTATTGCAATATTTTTTTCGATGCGTAGTGTTTTTTTATTAACTTCCCGTTGGTGTTGACATTAGTGGAAATTTGATTTAATAGAATAATAGAACACGTTTAATAGAACAACTTAACATATATCTGGGGGATTCGGGTTATATATTAAACGATCAGCATATTGAATAATGTCTCCAGACATTGTTGTGCTGCTGCCGGCCCGCGCGCGGGCAGGAAAGAAAGAGACAGATGCCTGGAAGTTTCGTCTTTTCTGATGCCGTCTCGATTGTTGCCGAGCGTTCCACCAATTTCTAGAAACAGTGTATCTCGTATCTCAAATACGAGATCCCCTAGTGGTTTACCGGGAAAATATATGAGTCAGTTGGAGAATTTAGTATCATTACAAGTTGGTCGTGGTAGCTCAATGGGTAAGAGCGACTGGACGGAAACCAAGAGATCCGTGGTTGAAATCCCGAAGAAATGGCATTGAATTTTTCAGTTTGACTCCTCCATCTGTTTCGAAAAATGCCCATATAAAGGGTAGTCCGGAGGATTTTCTTGAAAATATTATCGTCACATCCTTAGACGCTGAACTTAAATACAAAGTTTGATATTTGACTAACTTTTCATTTTTGAACTATTTCACAAACATAATACACATATATATAGAAACACTTTTCTAACTGTTTTCTGGATTCAGGGATGCTCAAAACATGTATTTCAAGTGATATCTTGGTATCGAATTTTAGGGGGCTTGCGATTCTTCCCCTTTTGTAAGCACTCAATAGATAAATTAAAAAAGGGTGAAATATAAACCTCAAAAATAAGAAACTTCGGCTTCGTTTCGCATTTTCATACTCCTTGCTCGCTCTGTAAATATATCTTTAGCGCACTCGTTTCGCAATTTGCGAACTCACAGGAAATATAAATCATCTTGAACAAGAATAATTTGTTGCAGACGTTCTGTCTGAGTTTCTGCGATGTAATCGCATGTGATTTCGTGACTGTTGTGAAAGAATTCTCTTGCACTGTAAAATTATCAAAAGATTACCTTGTACATTTTCTGTGCATGTCTGTGAGAACCATAAAAAAAGTGTAGAGTAATTTCACTTTTACTTCTCTCTGCTGCTATAAACAGTTGACGAGCTGGTTTCTGGAATATTGTCCAAGACGATGACGTATGTCAGCACAGGAACGTGACGAACGAGGCTGCGCAAATGACAGCAGCAATAAAATTGTGAATGTTTTGGACTCCAACAGTGGCAGCTCAGGGTAATTCCAGCTTCAAGAAAAGAAAAATATGTGAACCCTACATTCTCTGAGGCATTCATAACTCGAGCGTGGGCACAAATTGCTTTGCTACATGGTTATAGGCAAACAGCTTCACTAGGGCGCGACCATTTCTATCTGGCATTTTCGTTTATTATTAAAACGTATATCGACTTACAATGTAATGGTTAGAGGAAGCACTTTGTAAAACCGAGAAAACGTTGGTAAGCAACTTATGTGTTTCAAATGGGAAGGTGTTTGTTCTTGAGCACTACTAGGTGAGCAACCAATCGGAGTACTGCGGTGTTGTCGTATTGCATTCCCCCTAAGTGGTATGTCACAAGCGGCAAATTAATCAATCTTTAATAAATACTATCCGAGCTAAGACAAATATTCAGATTTTGCAAAAACTGATCCACGAAATGTATTTAACATAACCGTAAAAACCCTATATTTTTAGTTCAAATAGTTTTCCTAATACTAATAAATAAAGTAGATACCATTACATTATAACAATGCATTGCGACATAAGCATTGTAATGAGTATCATTATTGGTTGGCATGTATGTATGAACGTATATTTGAAATTACTCAGAACTGAAACGTAAACATTTGACATGACGTGGTAAAAGAAATATGTACTTTGAATAAGCCAAGGTGTTTGTAAAATTCGAAGAGAGGAAACGATACAGTTCCTGCTAGTCTGACAGAACGTGTCTGGTCACATTATATCTTTGTTTATGAATGGTTCGTAATCTCTATTTACTGTAGAGAGTTCAAAGCAACATTATTCAGTTACTGTTCCATGAAAAAGTGTATCAGCTGGATCAATGAGACGTGATCCATCCCCCTTATTACTACTAGAACAATCCAAAAGAGTTAATGTGGGCTCAAATGATTTTGCAAACAGAAACAATATTTTTAAACTGACTGACGTTGAACGACTTATTCACGAAAAAAATTGACAAGGAACACAACCAGACAGAGAAAACTGCGTGAGACATTAGATAAACTACAAGAAGAGACTTTTGGAAAGAAATAGCACCTAACGAGATTTTGGAACCTATCATCATAAATTTGCAGTACTCAGACGTTGAAGGCAATGACAATGACGAATTATGTCTTAAAGTAAATAACATTTACAGCTATACGGATGCACCGCTGGTATTTTCGTTGGATTAGAATAATAAGTAATTCGTAAACTATAACTTTAAACTAAATATTTAAAACATTTGCGTAGTATACGAATGTTCATGTTGCAATTGTGATTTCATCAACTGCATTATTATAAAACTTTGAAAAATTCAGTTTGTGTAAGGGCCAAGAACACTCGCAAGTGTGCGAGAGAGAGGGAAATATAAAAAGAGTGGGGACAACGAAGTGGCAACGGTGAAGGCTCTAACGCATGTGATTCGCTATAGGCGAGAACTCTTCCCATTTGAAACACATAATAGTGAATAATAGGTAATAATAACAATAACAACAATAATAATACCAATGTTCCAAATCGATCGATACTCATTTGCTGAAAGGCGAATTTAACATGATAAATTATGTTTATTATTCTTTGTGGTGTAAAAAAATTCACAGATGACAAAACAGATGGGTATACTGTTTCACCATTTTCTGACAGTTTCGTTTCTTTACGAAAAGAAATACATGACCCATAATATATATTTCGTAGCACTGCTTCAGAAGTAATGGATGAGCCTGTATATTGGATTAAAGAAAGAAGCAATGTTTGGTGCGAATATATACATGTTTAATTTTAACGCAGAAGATTTGCTGGAAAAAATCTGAATAAATGACGCCACCTTTACGTTAAATATCTTTAGAAAAACTCACAATGAACTGAAATCTTGTATGTGGCATTTGTATGCATTAAAATAATTGAATTAGGCTAAAAGGTGTGAAAGTTTGAAAGCTCATCGCTGTTCTCCTTAAATGGAATGACTTTCCATGCCTTGTTCCTTCAAAGCCAAACTCGATGTATCTTTTTACAGCTAGCACTAAAATTATATGAGCAATTTACACTATAAATCGAAGATTACAACCCTCAGTAGAATATGTTTATACGAAGGTGGCTCAAAAACTAATGCCTCCTATTTTTCCCCCCTTAAATAAGTAAGTTATGTGAAAAATTTTAATTTGGCGCAATTCCACAAACCTTCTTCTCCAATCCCCTGCAGTAGTAACTTCCCAAGTCAATTGGTGGCAGCACTGCTTCCTCTTGCAAAATGGCTGACATCGACATTCGTATTAGACAGCGTTCTGTGATTGAATTTTAGACTGCGGAAGGTGAAACGCCAATTCTCATTCACGAAAGGCTAAAAAAATGTGTATGGCGATGCAACGGTGGATGTCAGACTGTTAGACGATGGGTTCGTCGCTGTAACGAAGCTGAAGGGCAAACACCATTGGCAGATGAAAAGCTAAGCAGCAGGTCGGTGACTGCAGTGACTCCATGCAACATTCAGCGAGTCGAAGACATCATTCGTGGTGATTGTCGGGTAAAACCAGGTGAATTGTGTCACATTACCTCCCTCAGTAAAGGCAGTGTGATGACGATTATTCAACAACTGGGTTGCTCAAAAGTTTGTTCACGTTGGGTACCAAGAATGTTAACCGCCTAAAACAAGGAAACAAACAATAGCCCCCGAACACCTGCAACGCTTCAATTTGGATGGAGAGGCGTTTCTGGAAAAAATTGTTACTGGAGACGAAACTTGGGTTCATTTTTTGAACCTGAATCAAAGAGGCAGTCAATGGAATGGCATCACACAACGTCACCGAAGAAAAAAAAATTCAAAACTTAGCGATCGGCAGAGAAAGTTATGGCGACAGTATTTTGGGATGCAGAAGGTGTGCTTATGATTGACTTTTTTGGAGCAGGGATGCACAATAAATTCTGTCCAATACGTCAGAACTCTCAAAAAGCTGAAAGCACGTCTTTGTCGAGTTCACCCAACAAAAACTATGGCGGATGTTCTTCTTTTGTATGACAATTCAAGACCACACACCAGCCAGTACACCACTGCAGAAATTGAGAAATTGGGATGACAAGTCTTACCTCAACCCCATACAGCCCTGAACTGGCACCATCAGACTTCCATCTGTTTGGGCCACTAAAGGAAGCTCATCGTGGGATTCATTTTGAAGATAAGGAGGCTGTGAAAACGTCCGTGCGTCAATGGCTTAGGAAGCAAGACCGTGTGTTTTACCACACTGGAATACATACATGCCCTAGTTATACGGTGGACCAAAACTGTGGAAAAGGACGGAGATTATAATGAATAGTGACAAATTAATCATCAATGTTGTAGTTTTCAAGCTATATAAATTGGATTCAGTTTTCTTGGTAATTAGAAGAGAAAAAAATAGGAGGCATTACTTTTTGACCCACCCTAGTAACACTATCTCGTTTGATGGAAATAATCATTTCTTCCACACTAGCCGTGTATAGGCTAAAGTTTGAATGAGTAGAGTCAGACTGAAAAATTCAATGCCATAGCCGGGGTTTGAACCACGGATCTCCCGCTCTCCGTACGGTTGCTCTGAACCACTGAGCTAAGTGGCAACATGACATTAAATTCTGTCAGTTGGAAAATTTAATGTCATGCCGGCACGTTGGCCATAGTAGCTCAGTGGTAATTAGTGTATATATGAATTTTGTTTTATGCGTCTCTATTTATGGAGTGTTACTATGCTAATTTTATTATACTAATGCTATGTTTTGGCATTTATTAAATTAATGCCATAATTTTGCAAATGATTAACGATGTATACCATTAATAAAGACTACTTATAATTTTGGTCTATAAAAGAACTTTATGAAACTCCTTTTTAGGCCTTTTATGTCCATTCGCTGTCGCGCATACACTGAATATGCAAAAGCTAGAGGTTTATACACTTGTTACATAAATAGCTGTTAACTAGTCTGCTCTTAATACATTGCTGAGGAAATTGTTTTTTGTTATATTATGATCGACAGTGGATGGTCCTTAACGGCCGGCAGGCCGGCTTGTTCATTGCACCTCGTCAGACTTCATGACTGCGCTGGTATGAAGCAACAGGCAATGACGTCACAAGCAGTTGAGCAGACTGCTGGTCGGCCGGTCAGTACCTTGACTTTCCCACATCAATAGAGCACACAGCAGTCCTGACCTTCCTGGATTTATCGCTCGTTTACTTTAATGATTGTCGCTTCACTCTGCGGTTTCCTGTGCCAAGGGGCACTGCACCTTCTTCCCATGTGCAACTTGCTCGCCCTCAAATATACATAGTGGTACTTAAATAAATCCAACAGTTTTTATAAATAAATAAAAATACCATTGATAATTTTCTGCTTTACTTTAGCAGAGAAAGTGTCGAATTCCATAAAAAAAAATCGATACCTCCTGTGTATGCGTACGTGCTTGTGTATGTGTGTTTTGGGGGGGGGGGCTCTGAAACTCAAAAACGAAAGGTTGACATCATTCAAGAATGTGACACGATGATCTGCAAGAAAATTTTCCGAACCTAAACTATAGTGTGATCCATATAAACCTGAACCATTTCAATAGGCCATATAATAGGACACAAGTGCAACTTTGGGAGAATATAATACACAATTGGAAGATTACATTACACTATTTACATCTCAGAGAAAATGTTGGAACTGACCTCCGCCAGCATCTATACATGTTTGCAATCGTCTTACAATATTCTCTGAAGTTTTAGGAGATGATATCGAATTGAGGGAAGGTTATTTCCAGCAAGATGGAGCAACGTGCGATACATCTAATGACAGCATGGTACTTGTAACCAGTTTCTTTGATAATCGAATAATCTCAAAAGGTCTGTGGCCCCCAAGATCCCCTGTCCTAACCTCACCGGATTTTTTTCTTGTGGAGATATCTAAAAATAGAGTGCACAAGAATAAACCACGGACAATTGATGTTCTGAAGGAATGCATTCGAACATTGGCGAGGATACTCTCCGTAAAGCTTCAGAGAATGTGGTGATACGAGTGCAAACAAGTATTGATGGTGGTAGAGGACAATTCTAACGTTTTCTCAGAGATGTAAATAGTGTAATGTAATCTCGCAATTGTGTATTATATTCTCCCAAATTTGTACGTGTGTCCTATTATTGGTTCAAAAGTTATGGTCTATTAAAATGGTTCAGGTTTATGTGGATCGCAATGTACCTTTTTCATAGATACATTTTCAAACTTTACGTAAAGCAAAATTGGTTAAATATTATCACTGCTAAAGCTAAATGTGACTACGAAATAAAATTATTACAGAGGTGAGAAAATTATTAGTTTTCTTTTTTACCCTATAGTCTATCTAGTCTATCTATATCTAGAAACTGGAAGTGTCCTCTGGAAGCTTTAAAAGAACTGGAAGCTTTAATGTGGCATGTGGTTGTAGAATATAGAAATGCAGTCAGAATGATATGAATGATATGACTGTCCATATGCAGATTAGAAATAAAAAAGCTAAAGAGTAAACAACTTCCAAGAAAAAGATTACCAAAAATGGATTCAGATTACCGTTTTTAGCTATTCTTCTCCTTCATGACACGCAGGGCATGGTAGCTCAATGGTTAAGAGCGACCGGACTGAGAACAGGAGATCCGTAGTTGAAATCCCGGCCATGGCATAGAACTTTATCAGTCTGACTCTATCTATACATGGGTTGGTTTTCTATGAAAAATGTGTCCTAACCTGGTAGGTTTGGCATTTAACTTGTATTGCTCGATAAAAAGCAAGATTGCTTTTCTGACTTATAATCATCATCATCATCATCATCATCATCATCATCATAATCATCATGGTTTATGAGAGTTCTGTTCCGGTCTCATACTTCTTCCCATCGTTTTAGTAGTCTATCTATTGTTCTGTAACCCAAGTTTGTATTTGCAAGACTGTAATGGAATGTGAGAGTTATCCATTCTTTGTAGATGACTTTTCCATTTTTCCGCATTTGTTTGTATTTTTTCTTACAATGACAATTGAAGCAACAATTATTGGCGAGCAAAGAGTTTCACGTTGACGCTACAGTTTGATACAATAAGGGTAGCTCAGGTATAAGCAATGACGTTTATTACAGGTTATGCGTGGATATGTGTGTGAAGGATAGTTTTAATGACACTGGAATGCCCGTTTCAATCTGGTTTAACGCCTGCTTCTTTTTATCCGAACATCAAACTTGAAGTTGCCGACCAAGGGTTACCAATATCACTGTTTAGAGTTACTGTTTATGAAATGTTTATTACTCGATAAAACTTAATTAGTTCTTCACGTACATATGAACCGACAAATATCTTCTTCACCACTTCTGGCCTGCCTGGCCCAAGACAGAACAAGAGGACTGCCCTAATCGGCTCCACGCCTCGGACTGATGTCCACATCTGCACTTGGGGTGTGTGTCACTTTCACTTTCTGGAAGCCCTCTTCATTCAACCAAAGATTCCCTTTGTGGCTATTTTTTCATGCCATTAAGAAGGGTCCGAAGAATACCTCATTCAACAAGTCAAGTGCTATCCCTTAGAAATCTGCTAAGGACACTGTTTCTTGCGTTTCTTTTGTTAAAACAACTATTCACCCCAACTGCTATTCGACTCAACTGCCCTTGCACGTGTTGTAACAAAGAACCAACATTCCTTTGACATCCATCATGATTCTTTACACATTGCAATTCTTAATTTCGGTATCACAATATATGTAACTCTTTCCTTATGTCTTCGCTACTAATGCGATCTTGTCTGGTGCATCCTTTTACTGCTCGGGGATACTTCACTTCTGCCGTTTGTATTTGGCTCCAACCTTTCTTTTTAAGTGTCCATGTCTCCGAAACATATAATAAATCTGGAACTGCCATTGTCTTTTAGGTTTGTATTCTTTCGGGTTTTTCTTTTCAGAGTACGAACTATTGCTCCACAAATGTATTGAAATTTGCTTAATTTTTTACTTATTACTTCATTGTTCGTTTTATAAGTTACATTACAGCCTAAGTAATTAAATATTTCCAGCTGTTCTAACACTTTCTTATTTAATACTGTGACTTTGTGGGTTCGTAAAATTAGAAGTCCAATTTGCAGAAATTCAAAATGTTCTTTATTTCCGTAATAATACACTTTTTGTACACCCTTGGCAGCAATGTGACGTAACACAAACCAACACAATTTCTCGTCACTTATGCACACGCAAATAAATAGAAGAATTCACTTTCAAATCACAGTTGCAGGAGTCCAATTACGACTGACTCATAAAACAGCCACGGCTTCTTTTATATACCTCTACTCATTTTTCTAGACATTAATAGAATGTTCTGCAACAAACAAGACGGCAACAGACGGAACACGAACCTTCCAGTCATCTAACTTTATGTTTCGGCAAGGCTTTTATCTCCGCGCCGCACTATTGTAATAATGACTCACGACAACACTATCTTAGACCTTCTTATTTGTTTTCCTATAAATGCCATAACCTTTGATTTTTCTACGGATATACTTAAACCATAATTTTGGATCAATTTTTGTAGCTTGTATACACTTATTTGCAGCTTATTCTCTTTCTTGTATTAACATCATATCATCCGCAAAGACTACCATACTTAACGCATTATCTTTATTTATTTATTCCTAATTGTATTTCATCTTCTAATTTTCTGAGAATATCGTCTATATAAATATTAAACAATAGCGGAGATAAACTACAACCTTGTCTTAAACCATTATTAATTATTATATCATTTGTAATCGTCCATTTCCTAAAACGATTTATGTATTTTCATTTAATGAATATTAAGGTTTCATTGTAAATTGGATTATCATAATTCTAAACGATGAAATTCTTAGCTAAATTCTTGTTATATTTTTAGACATAAAATGTTACATTATATTTATGCCGAAATCCCATTTGTATATGTCTAAAACCAGAATCCTCACACCCCTGTCCTCTGAGAGTTTATTTTCCGACCTTCTCCGGGAACACCTCTCTTAAGATTGATGTACTACTTCCTTCTTGTAGCAATGGGATTACCATTTCCGTAGCACCTGGATTTGTAGTGAGAAATATCGAGATAGAGTCCAAGAAGAGTATTTTGAGATACACGCTCCAGCCCGTCACTTTGTATTCTTAAATAAGCCCACCGACAACTTCCCTGTAATGCTCTGACCCGTAGCTTCCTGGAAAGTTTATGAAAAATGACCATGCAGCCGCTTCGTCTACATTTAGTTCACCTTCAAAGAGTGACTCCCATCAATTCCCAAACCAGAAGCCCTTTAAATATTCATTTTCTTTAGTTCCACAGCACTGTTTCCTGGAATATAAAACCTTGGCCTTGCACGAACACCCACGAAATATGAAAAATAAAAGAATATTATATTACCTGTATCCTCTATTCCTTCGTTGCTGCTAATCAGAGTTTAAAACTTTATATAACTTTTGTATTAATTGCTCATGGTTTATGTTCCTCTGGATTATTTGTTGATGTTTTCCCTTCTCGGATTTGTAAGACTTAAAAATGTGAAAATTTACCTCCAAAAGATTCTCTTGAATGAGACATTATTCAAATTTCGCCATTTTACAACTTCTGTTCCCCCCCCCCTTTTTAATTCATGTCCTCCAAAGTTGTCATAATGAAATAGGTAAAATGATGCTCAAATGAGTCCAGGTTTCGTAGAGCTAAGAGTTACCCGACATTCATCTTCCTAATGAGGAAAAAAAAAACAGAAAAAAAAAACCTTATCCAGATAGCTCACCGTGACTAAGATCCAAACTCTGGACCTCTTGAACGTGAAGCAGACGCGCTACCGAGGCGGGCTTTTTGGTTTTCTTAAGGACAGTGGACACAAATATATTTATGATGAGATTGGATATCGTATTTTGGGGGGAATACAATATTTCCCCTACTTTGCGTAACACAAAAAGAAATAAAATGCATTATTGTCACTTAAATTGTTGTCTGTGATGTTTTGATATTTTATAAATTAGGCACTCTAACCAGGGGCGGCTCGTTCTTACGTGCTGCACTGCTGCAGCACACTCTTTTCTGTTTTATAAATCACATTGTGTAAATTTTGAAAGATCATGTAAGTAACAATGCATTATTATAAGTATAAGAAATTGAGTATGACCAATAATGAACTCTTAATGCATGGAAACATCTGCCTAACTAATGGAACGCATCCGTGATGTCAACGTGCTGAGAGCCAGCAAGCTCGGTAATCAGTATTGCGCATGCGTACAGCCTTCCCCTCTTGCCTCCCTGATGTCCTAAGTTCCCATCGCTGTCGCAGAAATGCGTGCTGCATCTGTGTGTTGCGCGGTGATCATAAGCTACGCAGGACCGCCAACACTCAGTTTTAGCTGTAGAACTTGAATATGCAGTGAAAATAATTTAACAATCTATAATTGCTTTATATTGTAGTTGTAGAAACTAATCCCATTCTTCTTACGTAAACAGATCCAATAACTAATGGTTATTAAATCGCAGGACAGATTGTTTGTGTTGCAGCTGTCATGTTGGCACGATACACTATTCCCTCGGCCATAATAAGAATCCCCCAGAACAACTGCATGTGGTTCGCATGCTCGCATTGTATCCAAGTATTTCTTTGTGTAACGTTATTTAGTGGCTGGTATCAGTTTCTTTATTTTGTGTGAATTTGAAACGTGATATAAATTCGCTTTATTCAGTGTATGATTAATTTAATATTACGAAAACTTTAACCAATAAATAATTAGAAGAAAGGGTTAGTATAAATATGTTAGGTCAATCAATACCCGATTTAAAAAAATAAAGCAAAAAGCGAAAGGAATTAGAAATTCTGTTTATTACTTGAAGAAACATCGGCGCATGGACTTCATTTATCAAAACTAGGTGAGTTCCATGGACTTTACCCGCAGCACGCTTTTATTCTTCGCCACGAGCCGCCACTGACTCTGACCCATAGTTTTATTTGAATACAATTATTTTTCCTCTGAGAATAAACCAAACTTTTGTATTCTTATAGCATTTGTGTAGCATTAAACTTAATCTAAACAAATCACAAATGAGAGCAGAACAGTAACAGAAGGTACGAAAACTGGAATTCAATTTAAATAAAACTTCTTAATGCTGGGAAATAGCATTTTTGTGACTAAAAGGATTATAATCCTTACATAAAGAACATTTTCCAATTTGTGCTTTCTTGATGTTATCGTTTAATTTGCCGACTAGTTTATGGCACATATATCATTTGAAGAGTAGGAATCCGTGGAACTGCGATTCAGTTTGCATGCACAGCCTGAGATCTTCTTTATTCCACCGCCATCTCATACTCAACCTATCATCAGAAATGTACGTAGTCTGCTCACGTAAGAAATTGATTCTTTTATCCCCGCTGGGAGAAATGAGACGAACTTCAATAAAGAAATGCATTAAAGTGAGCTCATCAACTTTAAAAGCAGCTTTTTCGAATGCCATAAACCACTCCTACACAGATGAGTAGAAACGTATAGTCGAAAGAAGCGGCTGTCAGCTGATTCACAAGGCTTTCCCTGTTTTCTATTTCATTAGTTGGCATATAAAATATAGCTATTAAAGTTTATTTTTCAATTTTATTATAATCCAGGTAAACATTTTGAGAAATAGCTACACTACACGTTTCGTTATAAATTCAAATGTTTTAAAACTGGACGCCATACTCATATGCTGGCATTAAAGAAACAAATGCAAGTAACAATGAAACAACTTGAAAAAACAAATGAAAGTAACATATTTTAGAGTAATAAATTATTTAGTAACTCAAATCATTAATTGTGGATATATAAGTATAACTTATGCTACAAAGATTTATATGAAATAAATTGTGTGTTTTGATAGATCTAGATGTCTTGTCTAGTATGTACGAGAGGGTGTATAAAATATGTGATAGTGGGTTTCTGTTGATATGTACTTGTTAGTTCCTCTCTACGTAGTCACCACCAAGGTTTACACATTTTTTCCAGCGTTTCTTGGCCTTACGAATACCTTGATTGCAGAAGTCTGCAGAATTTGCTTTAAACCACTTTTCCACTTCATTAATGACGTCATTTGTGTTGTCAAATCGATGACCACGCAACGGATTCTTCATTTCCGGGAACAAGAAGTCACTTGGTGCGAGATCGGGCGAATAAGGCGGATGCTGTAAGGTCTCAAAGCCACATTCCCTTGCTTTGTCAACTGCTACTTGAGATGAATGAGCTGGTGCATTGTCAGCCAGAAGACGAACACCTATGGAGAGCATACCGCGTCGTTTCTTAATCAGAGCTGCTGCTAAATTGTCCAGAAGATTGCAGTAGTATCTGCCAATGGTGGTTTGACCCTTGGTAAGATAATCTGTAAGGATGACTCCACGACAGTCCCAGAAAACTGAAAGCATGACTTTCCCAGCTGACTTTTGCAACTTTGCCTTTTTCGGAGGGGGGAATCGCATGTTTCCATTCCATGCTCATGGTTTTTGTCTTTGGTTCATACTGATAGATCCAGGATTCATTCATGCTTACCAAACGATCAAAAAGATCATCTTCATCCTGTTCCAACAGCATCAACATCTGTCTTGAAAGGTCACGCCGTATTTGCTTTTGGAAAGGGGTTAGCAAACGTGGAACCCACCGTGAAGACACCTTAGACATGTGCAGTTCATCATGAATAATTTTCCACACACTACCATAACTAAGATGAGTCTCATTCTTGATCATTTGGATGGTTGCTCCTCAGTCTTCCAGTATTAAACACTCCAATTTCTTCATGTAACAGCATCGTCTGACTTTGACGGTCTACCAGCTCCTGGTTCATCTGTCAGGGACATTCCTTTCCCACCTCACAATAGCGTCTTATGATAGGCAATCATTTCTATAAGCAGCCGTCATCTCAATATGGATTTCCCGGGCAGTTTTGCCCTGCAAATGCAGGAACTTGATCACACTACGAGCCTCAACTTTCTCCATTTTACACCTCAGACACTTCTGGCACTCAGTGTAAAAAACAAAAGGAATCAAATCATTGAAACTAACATTTTATCCCGGGGGATCAATGATGACACTGAAAAATTTTCATCACTCTAGCACAAAAACTACTGGGTGATAATTAACTCTACTACACCCCTCGTACATATATGTTAACATAGAGCAGTTAATATCATCGTTAAAGGCAGGGAGAAATGTGCGCGCGCAGACGATACAAGTTAGCTGGATACAGAGTACGAATGATGCCAGGTGTCCAGCACGGCTATCAGTCGTGTAAACGTCAAAAACAACGTAACTTAGTACTCTGCGAACTAGCAAAGCATTGCCTTTCAAGTGTATGCAGACGCAAGGTCAAGATGTAGTACGTATAACCCAACTGTTTTGTTTCCTCTGGTAGTGAGGCTATACCAACCTGCAGTTGTTTACATACGCAAACGATAACAGAACAGTGTATTTGCAGTATACCTATGGAAAAACGCACAGACCTCCGGTCTTTAATCGTGGTATACATTTTCTTGTAACAGTTTCGGAAATATTTAAGGTTATCAGGGTGGGAAATTTTGAAAATTTCAGTATTTCCTTTTTAATTATGCTTTTGGCACACATACATGCACCCGTGAATACACAGACGTGGATTTTTTTTTTCTAAAAATGCTTTCTTTTCTCTTGGTAGGGAGCCTCAAAACATAATATCCCATTTTTAGTGACAGTCCCTTATTTTCTATGTCTAGTATTGTAATAGTCCGAGTTTTCATTAAAATGGAATTTAGAGGAAATATTCCATCCTGGCTAGAGCAACGCATTATATATTGTTATGTAGATGTCATTTCCATTATATCCAGCATAACAAGCAGGCCATAGAAACACTCCAACAATTAAAGGAGGGTACTCAAGGTACAATTAACACAGTGAAAATATTTGAGCCCAAAGACAAGCAGAATATAATAAATAATGTAGCAGATAAACATTTGCTTGGTTCACTCCAGTTTGCATTTCAAGTTCTTTACTCAAATTGTTATTTATCCCTATCTAGAGTTAACGCAAATAACCCGATTAATTTTTTGTGCAACTTGAAGCAATTCAAAACTTTACTTCTGTAAGCTTTATAAAATGATTTGTATTATCCAAAAATAAATAAATAATATTGCGTTGTTATTCTCATAATGTTTTTTTTTCCTTCAAAATTTTACGCTGTAATATAGACGAAGATTTTAATTAGTTATTGAGAGCTCTGATTCTAAAACCCGGCTAATATTTATTTTCGATATCCTTGTGCGGCAAACCCGCATACCAGTGTTAAATTGATTGGGTTCTAATTGGAGCTATGAGTTCTCTTATCCTCAGGTGTATGGTTGTAGGAAATGGATTTTGGTGGTTGTTGGCTACTCAGTCGTATTAATAACACTTTGTTTGTTGCAGAATTATTTGGTTTAATTCCTACTATGTTTGCTTATCGACTTGGATCGGTGACCTCCTGTTAGTAAAATTCCTAACATAAATTCAATTTTACTTGAAACCCTGGATTACTTGTTTAAAGTTACTTCCGCGCTGTTTCTATTTCTTCTTTATACGGCGGCTACTTTGCTCTAATAAACTTCTAATGCTGCTTCCACTTACGCTGGTTGCGCTATTCTTAACTTATAAATCTTATAAGTTTCAGACTCATATATCTTCGCGTCTCTTCTTAACGCGTATGAACACGTCCTTCCTGTCGTAGTATCACCTTTTAAGTAAGTTTTTCTTACTTCACGATTCAGTTGGAACCTTATTCTGACTGCCTCTCTAACTTTATCACATGACCAAAGTAGCTCACCCTTCTCAAATGTTACATTATTATTGGTTTCTCATTTATTTCGTATTTTCGCATTGGTTTGCAAAACTCGTCTAACTCATTGACGTTCAGTCCACCCTGAGCTGGGGAACGCCTAACCTGAGTTGTTTGTAACGGTATACATCGTTATCAAATCAGCGAAGTAAATCCCTTTAGCGTTTATGCTCAACTGCATTTGGAAGCCCCTTTGTCCCGACGCATTCCTCGCTGGAAATGCTTTATAGTTCTCAGACATTGAACTTTTCCTAGCACAAAGAAGATAACGGTCCTTCCTTCCTGTCTTTCCGACGTGTATGATTTTTACAAGAATGTTTATGTTTCTTGACTGGATGCTAATATATATGTTATATTAAATTATATTCTTCCCTTCTTACTCTTTAAGTGAACTGCTATTTTAATCGTTGCTCTATCCATTCTAATTTCATGTTATTATAAAAAGATGTTTATATTAGTTTAGCAAAGCATATTTATTAATTTATCTTCTTTTTTAATTATCTGATTTTGATTAATTCACCGCCTCCTAATCGCTGCCGATACTGCGGTTACACTTGCCAGTTCTCTTGTTAGTACACTGGCTAGGATTTTATATTTTATGTTCATTGGACAAATGGGTATGTACAAATTGGTTCGGTGTAATTTATATTTACTATAATCTTATTTATAAAATGTATAGACGATTCTCTCACTCCAGTTATTTGATATTTGTTCTTTACTCCCAAATGTTTCCAGTATTAATATAAGTTCACTCTAATTTCTGTCACCGTTGGTATTAATTTTGGTGGTATACTATGAGGACCAGTTGATTTTAAACGGTTTATTGCCTTAGCAATTTCAGTTAAGTTTGGGCATTTCGAGTATTCACTAGCATCTACAAGTATTACTTGACTTACATATGCTGTTATTAGGTAATTTCTGAAAGTGCAAAACTTCTGTTCACATTTTTCCGATTTCCAAGCATGCTCAGTAGGATGAATGATAATAACAGCAGGGGTGATAACTAAAAGAGAGGAGTGAAAGGAAGGGGAGGGCTTGGCTGTTTCTTCGCACATTTCAGCCTATACAAAAAAGCGAGTGGTAAATTACAAACTCTGTTAATGACACCCTCACTTCAGCGTTCGTAGAAGGTATATACGTCATGTTTTGCTTCTGCAGTGGCAAACAACTGTTAGCTTGTTTTTGTTGCCAGTTTTAGAGTATAAACGGTTGCCAAACTATGTTGAGCGGCTCAGTAGAAAAAAGGATACATGCCAACATTTGTATCATTTTTTGTAGTTAAGTTTGCAGGTTATAATTGTGGCAGATATATTAGAAATTTGAAGGTTTCACCGTTTTGAAAAATTCATATTACTTGCAATTGTAACTACGTTATAGGTAAATGATTATTACTCTATGCATTACACAGGTCACATCAAAGTTACGTCATTTCTGAATGACATAAAATGTGAATATATTGAAGGCACAAGTTTTAGTAAATTTTAAACTCCTTATATTTGTTGCCTTAATCCTTAGAACCAGCGATTTAGTTGGAAAAAAATATCTACAGGAACTCACCTTATTAATTCAGCAATTTCCAAATGGACTCGTACTGGGTATCAAAATCAGCAGCCTTGTGTTTCCGACATGCTGTTTCATCAGACGAACGCCTCCCCTTTCGTAGCCATGACTTGACATATGGTTGTGGATTAAATATATGTACAGGAGGTCCAACACTACTTATGAAAATAAATCCGCTTGAACTTGTAACCAGCAGCCTATTTCTCTTTTTGGTGTGGATCTCATTTCTGCTGTAGAGATGGGAATGGTCTGTACGGTTCTGATTAAAGGCAGTGATTTAGTTGGAACAAAATATTTACAGGAACTCACCTCATTAATTCAGCAATTTCCAAATGTAAAATGTTAGGTCATACTAAAGCGGGAAAATATTTTCCGGAACGGCGTTCCGGCCCGTTCTGGTCCAACTAAACCACTATCCGTCTTCCAGGCGGATATACTTCCACTTTTGCTACCAGATGAATTTTGCACGCGAGTCTCTTCAGGGAGTCTCCATTCAGACTTTGCCTGCAGTGAGAACATATAGTCCGTTGCATCAAGTAATTGTTGCGAACGGAAGAAGGCATTGTTTAGGGAACGCGTCGTCTTAGAGACCGATATACCCGTCTCTAATGTAAAAAGCATTTTTACCTTGGTGTAAACATGTTTATTATGAGTTCTTAATATTTATTTTTACGACTACCTGAGCATTTATTTTCGTAATTTTAGGTTCCTAAAATGAACCTGAATCGCACTAACAAAGCCAGACCTGTAGGATGGTGTATATATGTATACACAACCGAATATAACATCTTTCTTATGTACCAAAGCGATCAAAATCTTTTATTTTATTGCCATTCATGCACCATACCGAGTATACGGATGCAGTGCCTGGTAAGACTGAAATTATTTCTTTCTACAACTCGACGAAATCTGGAGTTGACACCCTTGACATGAAACGCACTAACTACTATGTAAACAGAAGGACGAGAAGATGGCCCCTTACCATGTTCTGTCATTTGATTGCAGTAAGTTCCAATAATGCTTATGTCCTGTACACACATTTTAAAAAAGCCAAAAAGTCAGTAGACTTGATTTAACACATGCCCTTGGAATATCTTCATGAAAACTCATTTACAACAAAGAATGAAGTTGGAAAATCAACCTGATGGTTTGGAAAATCGTATGATGGAAGCCTTGAATGAAATTGATACTACACAGCAACTACTAAGTCGAAGAATCAGGACTCGGGAAGAAGGATCAGCACAAGGAGCAATAAGGAGTGATAGGCTACCATAAAGGAAGAACTGTCGTTACTGTCCTTATCAGAAGAGCAGAATGACAAATTACAAGTGCATCAAATGTGAAACCCCAACTTGTTTAGAGTGCTCAAGAAAACTGTGCATTGCTTGTGTTGCTGACATATAATGTCATATCCATACATTATGCGATTATAAAGTTAATATTTTGCTTCGTTTTGTACAAAAACCGTTGTGATACACAGTTATAGGTATTGCAGTAAGTTAGTGTGTAAAACGTTTAAAACAAACATAACCTTCTCATAGACGGATTTTCCTTAAATACGTCCGTCTCTCAGACGGATGTTAATCATAAAGTTCCTTTCTGAGGGTTAATCTGACGTCAGTTTTGATGCTTAGGAACTGACTATCCACAAGCATAACAAATCTTCCACCAGACTTATAAACAAACTTGAGAAACGCTTTCTGATTGGTTCTGGAATAACAAGCTGGCCAATTTGAAGCACTGCCTCATAAACCTAGAGAAACGACTGGCACATTCCATTATTGGAATGTGTCAGTCGTATAAATTAGCAAATATATAATGTTCTTTCAAAGAATGGAAACAAGTAATTTTGCTAGGAGCTGTACCAAAATCACCCTTTACTACTGGACCCTTTAATTATAATCATGTTTAACACTAATAAATTAATGTTCTGTCTCTTTGTTACAGGTGAGTACCGGGAAACTCCTCCACAGATTTCAAGAAGCAAGCAGCTTTCCATGATTTCAAGAGGTAAAACTCTACATGTCATTTGTAATTTCTGAATTTATGTTAATGAATAATTCTCTGAGAACTGATTTTAATTGGAACACTTTTCTATAACGTTGTCATGTGGTTCAGTCTCCATATGTAAACACTGTACTGTTTCCAGAGAGTTTAAGAACATTGTTAGCTTTCATCAAATGTTTTGTTTGAGATGATCCATAAATATTAATAATTTATGGGTATTTTAAGTAAGGGTACGCTTATTAATATTTTGAAGATGTAAAAATCTCTACCATAACTATTCTATTGTCGTGACTAGTATTGCAATTCGCCAAAAGTTTTGATAAACGGAAGCGGAGAAGATTATATTAGGGCAAGTAGCCAAATGTAGGTAGACATTGAATATTGTGATGCAATTATTTATTAAACGGATCAAAAGATAAATACCTCGGTAACGGCATGATACATCTCTTAACATTTTGCTCAGTATACGAGGGCTGTTCAATAAAGAATGATCATAATTTTTTACGGTCATAATTTTTCGCACTAAAATTCAATCTTATTATATTCTGTTAGCTTAAGTGAAACAAACGCCGTAGTAGTTTCACTGTTGTTACTCCTGGTTCCCGCCTGTGAGAACCAGGCAAGTTCAGACATGTTCAGTATCACCAATGCAATGGAAGTAACACGCGAGGAATAATATGCGGCTTTGAAATTCTGCTTTCGTCTTAACAAATCTTCAGTTGAGGTCTATACAATGTTACAGAAGGCCTATGGGGAGTCTGTTCTTCCCTAAAGCACAGCTCGAAGGTGGTTTAAAATGATTAAAGAGGGGAGACAATCAATTTCAAAGGAAGGTGGACCCCGGTGCTCCAGTTACTGCTCTTACAGACGATAACATTAACACTGCTGCTGCCATTGTGAGAGAGGATCGACGAATTAACTTAAGATCAGTTTCTGAAATAGTGAACATTTCATTGAGTGTCACCCACACGTTGGTGACAGAAACATTACACATGAGACATGTTTGTGCGCGATGGGTTCCAAGACTGTTAGATTCCCGAACAAAAGGATATTCGCATGCAGGTGTGCATGCAGTTAAAGTTGAGGAAGATCCGGAGTTTCTTTCAAACGTAATCACTGCTGATGAAACGTGGCTGCATCATTTTGATCCTGAGAGCAAACAGCAAAGCTCAGTGTGAAATCTGCTTCATCACCAACCTCCAAAAAAGCAGAAGTGGTTGCTTCTGCCGGGAAAGTTATGGTCATTCATTCTTTGATATTCATGGAATGGTTTATCAACATGTTGTACCTGCACACACATCAGTAACTGGACAATACTACAGGGATGTCCTGAAAACATTGTAAGTCCATATCAGGCACAAAAGCATTTCCGTGAACCAGATTGGATGCTGTATCTCGATAATGCGCGGTCGCATATTGCCAATGTTGTGGCTGAATATCTTTCAAAATTCAACGTGAAGTGCCCCCCTCATCCTCCCTATAGTCCGGATTTAGCCCCATGTGACTTTTTTCTGTTCCCTAACTTGAAGAAACGCCTTCGTGGGAGGCATTATCCATCATCAGAAGCAGTGGTGAAGGCTGCGGAGGTGTTTTTGAAGGATCTCTCAAAAAATGGTTTCCAGCATGTCTTTGAAGACTGGCAGAAACGCTGGGAGAAGTGCATCGCATTCAGGGGAGACTATTTTGAGAAGGACCATTAAAATTATGAGGATGGGTAAAGGTACGTTGTCAAAAAAAAGTGATCATTCTTTATTGAACAACCCTCGTAGTTTTGAGATGCATTGAATATTTTAATGTATTAATTGTGAATTAAAAGTTCTTTTAAGAAGCTGGATTTTGATTTGTGTCACAGTTCGTATTTAGGAATTGTAAAACACGATGGCATTAATAAATATACTACTTTGTAAGGTTAACGATGAACTTTCAGAGAGATGAATATAATATGTTTTGATACTTGATAAAATGTGTTTTGAGTTTTACAAACACAATTGTTGCTTGTTTCAGCAAATATTCAGTTAGGACTCATCATCAAGCATAGAATTTCTAAGCAGTGAAATTGGGTAAAGAGGAAATAAGCTGAAGTATTAGTAGGGTCGTCGCAGATAAAATAACCCCTATTCCATGTACAGTCTTTGGGCTTTTACTGAGAGCATAATCAGACCCTGATTGCCTGCTTCTCAGTGACTTTTAGTTGCTGTTGTTTAGCTTCTTTTATGTGATATATGGCATAGGAATACTCGTAGATGATTTGAAGCAAGGAATTAGTCACGTTTTTTCCAAAATAAAAAATATATTATTTGTAATTGCCTTGTGTAAATACGTAACTGATATAAATTGTACTGCTTAGTTCTCAAAGCTTTTGACCTTGCCCTTTAGCTACGCAGTGATATTATAAAAGTTAAAAATATTGATGAAAATTGTAATTAAGTCAGTGCCCTGACTTAAACGTAGCAATAGGTAATAATCACAAAATTCTCTCTAACAATTCAGGGCACATCCTAAATATTGTACTCAACTGATACAAAACAGATTTTTTATGCACTTAACAATATTGGGTATGTGCTTGCCTAGAAACTCTTTCAAAGAAGGCAAATCTGGTGAAAACGCCCACTTGTTTACACCCTAAATAGACAATAAGTTTATGCGAAAAAAAAAGAAAAGTAAGAAAGGAGAATTACAGCTGTTAAAGCTCTCAACTTTCAACATATACGTGGTAAACTTCAACCTGAAAATACTTAAATGTGCGTCAACGAATATTTAATATTGGGTACAAATGTATATTTTAATAGGTTCTATTTTTTCCTGAGTAAGTTTTTATTTATTTTTCTGTTCACCAGCTCTATAACTGAGTGAGAATGTAGATGACTTCACTGCCTGTTTACAGAAAATTCAGGATGGCGCACGAAATGTCATACATTGAAAATTGTAGATATAACTTTTAATAACCAAAGCATGTAAATTAATCATCAAAATGTGTATGCTCAGTGAGCGTGCAGTACATGTTCAATTTGTCCTGTCTTGTTGACGTACCAGCTCTTCGAGAAGAACTGTGACGTTTCCGACCACTCTACGACCCGACTCGTCTTTGCTATTCCCTGGAAAAAGGCTGTGATAGCCAATTAAGAAATAATCACATCTGGGGTATGTGGCGGCCATATTGAACTGCCCTGAAAACGTTCAGGATATCGATAGGACATCACACGGAGCCCGAAATGGTGGTGCAGGAAATCCTGAATAACGTTTGCTGTATGTGGACGAGCTCCATCTTGCATAAACCATTGAGCCTCCATTGGTAACCCTATTGCTTAAAGTTGCGGAAGAAGTTTGTTCTGCAACATGTCCAAGTAGCGCGCACTGTTAACTGTGCCGTTGAAGAAGATGACCCAATGATTCCATGGCTGGATATGGCAACCCATACTCTTAACTTTTTTTTCCGTAACTTTCAGTCTTGTGTACGACACCAGGAGGTTTTCGTGCCCAAAATATGATATTCTGACTATTCACGCTACCGTTCAAATGAACGTAAACCTCATCAGAATACCATGAGTGATGAATCACGGTGTCATCATTTGCAAGAGCCGAAGTCGCAAACTGTAATCGCCGTACCTTGTCGTGTTCCGTCAGTTTGTGCTACACTATCATTTTGTATGGCAATAATTTCACGTCAGCATGAAGATTCTTTGAAGCGAACGACGTGAGATGCCCATTTCGGCCAAGGCTCGTGTCGTGGATTTCCTGGGACTTCGTGTCAAACCCACTCTCACAGCCTCGATATTCTCTGTAGTACGGATTGTGTTGACAAGAGGTCGCTTTTGATCTAAAATGTGGCCATCGGTTTCAAATTGTGAGGTTAGTCTATACACTGTCTGTCTGCAGGGAGCCCACTCGTACGAAAATGAACACGAAAACGTCGTTGCGTCTCTGCTACGCTCTTCGTTTCCGCGTAAAACAACACAGTTTTCACAAAATTAGTTTTCTCAAAATTAAGGAAGTTTCGGAGTAATATATATATATATATATATATATATATATATATATATATATATATTATAAGGAAGTTTTGCAGTAATGGACTTAAGATAATTTATTTAGACGAAACCTCGTACGATACCCATGACGTATCGAGAAAGGTGGCAACCTTGCAGAAAGGTATGGGAGAAGGAGGGCTGGTGTTGTAAAACGATTATAAGGGTTCGTCAGAGACAACGGCCGACTTTACACAATTTCAATGTATGGCACTTCGTGCGCCACCCTGTAGAATTTCTGATAAAAATATATCAAATATATTCTATTATAATAAAATTAATTACTTGTTTCTGGGTTTTGGCAGGTTTGTTGTCTTCTTCTTGGTGACTGATTAAATGTGGAACATGATGCGTATATAATGTTTCTTTAGGCATATGCGCGGTGCATATGTGCGTCACGATTTCTTCCTTTAAAAGGCGTGTTTCTTTATTTTCTTATTCGGGGGATTTCAAAGAGCATATTTACGATGAAATCTTAATGTATATTCAATTATTTCTCCGATAGAGGTAAGCGAAGGAGAAAATAAAAATGCTGGGTTTACATTTTGCATGCCAAATACGAACCACTCACAGCAGGATAATTAAAACAGAAGTTTCTAGAAGCTTATCTTCAGACTTTGTTTGGTCTTCTCTCTTACATCAAGGTGTTCGAACAAACAGAAAACAATCTCAGAGGATGACTTTTCCATGTTAATATACTTGGAACTGTGGTATTAAGCCGGTCATTACCATAGCCGTTTCCTTGCTTCTGGAATAGCAAGTAGCTACTAAGCTGTTTTAAAAACTTAATGTTTATTATGCTTTTTGCAAATGAGCCTAATTTACATATATTAACTTGGCTTATTATAATAAATTTGTCGCAGAGGATGTGACCATATATGAACAGGTGTGCGGTCCCTGATTTTGAGAGAAACGTGTAATATCTGTTACAGTACAAGCTGAGTTGTACTGCTCTAATTCCACTGATAATTGTTTTAATCCTCCATGTTTTGAAAATATAAAATAATCTTAAGGAGTACATATGTAATGGTAAATCATATAACACAATTATTTTTGCAGTTGACGTTATTCTTATAGCCAGGACAGACAATGATAACACTGGGCAACAAAAAAATAAATTTTTTAATGTTTCAAGCACTTCATGAGGCAATTTCCACTAAGTTTTGGTTGAGAAAAACAAATATGACAATGAAAAATCTTTATTAGCTCTAGTTTCTATGATATGCACAAGGTGGAAGTATTACATATTAACGGATTGAGAGAAAAGGATTCATTTTAATTACATAGATGCTAACAACAATGAAAGTACATTTGACTTTTATTAACTGGTAATTACATGCTAAGAGTTCTAAATTGCTGGAAAAATACTTCGCAGATAGTCGTGTCTGAAGAGAATCATGTGGTGGCCTATTGACTTCGTCGTATTTTAGCTTGCCCCTTGTGATGGAGTTCCGCAGAATCCCTATACAAAGACCAACAGTAATCCGCAAGCATTACTTCATTCCAACGGCCCTGATATCTTTGTTCAATATCAGAAATGTCCTGATGGAATCTCTCCCCATGTTCATCACTAACAGCTCCACAACTAGGAGCGAAAAAATCTAGGTGGGAGTAGAGAAAATGGATCTTAATGGACATGTTGCATCCAAGATTACGGTATTTTTGCAGGAGCACTGTCAGCAAATGCTTGCAGTTGTCATCTACAGTATTTTGACAGGTGTGCCACCTCCCAAAAAAAATCCCCCAAATTAAAAATCTTCACTCTAAAAAATGAAATGTCTTTTATCTTCAAAACAAGAGCTAATCTATCGTTTTTATGGTGATTTCTGAATTCAGCAGATGGAAATACATGTAAATTCACGATTTTTAAATTTGAAACATTTTCATTGTTGTCCAGTGTAATCAAACATTGTAGCTAGATTTGTGATAACAGTAAGCTTTGTTTTAAATATTTAAAACACAGTTTAAATATTTGAGAATAATTATCGAAATATTATTGAAGAAGTTACACATCAAGTTCTCAATTAGCAAACAATAACAGATTATTTACTAGGTACTATTTGGGAGAATAAATATTTGAACAAAGTAAATTAGAAGTTTATAAAATTGTGCCTTGACCCGCTTTAGTATATGGAACGAAACCCACAGCAGAAAACCGAAAAATTAATCAGTTAATAATAACATAAATGCATACATTAAGGGTAATACAGGGAAAGATGCATGGACAAATAAATAATAAAGGTATAAAAAGTAACAGATGAAACAAAAGGTTTGGATAAAGCAAAAGAAAAGACACATTGGAATGGATACTTTGGCACAACAAAGGAAACAAGATTAATTGCTGTGGGTCCCGGATTCGATTCCCGGCGGTGGGGGTGGGGATTTTTCTCCGACCAAGATGGTTCCTCATCTTCCTCAGAGTCTGAAAGTATTGTCACCCAGTTATCGGAAGGCACGACCAACTGGCAGCTGGGTGGGCGACAGGAGGCATTCAGACCACGCCTACCGATTTATCTGTGTAGCGCTCACAGAGGGGATGGTTAAAGAGCGGCACGAGGTTGTACCGTCTCTTTCACCTCCACCTGACGTCTGGAACCATCGGGATGATATTCCGAGCCGCGAAGCTTCGAGAAACAGCGATATTCCTATATAAGGGCTGCAGTGGGCGAGTCAGTTGAGTTCTTGGCGAGCAGCCGTGAAGAGCGCAGTGCTAGCGAACAGACTGAAAGACTGCGTACGTGTATCAGAGGAATTGTACGTAATTGCAAGTGTGGAGTGGACCTGTGACAGACGAATTGGTGGATTGTAATTGTGTGCGCTACGTAATTCTGTGTAATCGGCAAGTGTTCCAACAGTAATTCGGTGGAAATAAAGAACATTTTGAGTTTGTGCAATTGGACTTTTAATTTCACAAACCCACGAAGTCACAGTATGAATGAGAGTGCGAATGTGTGCGTTATCTAATTATTAAAACCAAACGAATACGAGTTAGCACCTTCGATATGTTTCAAAGAAGAACGGCCGGGGATATGACCATTGCAGTTAAAGGCGGGGTATAAATGGAACAAATAAAAAAAGACTAATTAGGCTAGTCACGTAGACTAGACGGTAGAGTACCTACCTGCCTGATGTGCAAGAGATGTTGGGTTCCATCCCTGAGTGGAAGCTTATAATTTTTTCCAGCTAAAATTATTACTGCCTTAACTATGAGACTAATCAGAAGAATTCTGTGTATCTAATATTAAAATAAACAGTTAATACTTGAGAACACCAGTTGAAGCCTATTTCTCGCTGTTTTCTTTCCAACTAGGTTAACCGATTAATAAATATTTCAGATACACAAAATCACCAATTGGACATGGCAAAAGGGCATCTTCAGGAATTAAAGGTTATCTTTGATTATTTTCTGATAAAGAGAGAAAAACTTTGAAAGTTAACCATCATAAACATATCCGTCCATTGCGTGTGTGAGCCCGCCTTGGTAGCGTGGTGGTAGCATGTCTGCCTCACGTTCAAGAGGTCCCGAGTTCGAATCTCGGTCAGGGTGAGTTACCTGAATAAGATTTTTCCGGGGTTTCCCTTATCCTGAAAGAGGAATGTCAGGTAACTCTAAGCTCTAAGGACCCTGGGCTCATTTGAGCATCATTTCACCCATTCCATTCATCGTCCGATATGACTTAAAGTTGGAGGACGTAAATGACAAAAAAACGAAAAAATTGCGTTTGTGGGTGCGTGCGGACGTGTGTGCGTTTATGTTTTCTCAAAAAGAAAAATCGAATAATTTGCAAATACCCTACTTGAGTTCAAGAAGGTCAAGGACGATTTTCAAAAAAATGCTTATCAAGCCGTATAACGTTTTCATGGAAAAATAACACAATGAATTTCAAAATAAATATTTTTATTAATTAAATAAAATTATTTTTAAAATTATTATCTTCAAACCAGCATTTTTATTAAACGATTATGTGAATTTTGACCACTCTATAAACATATATGAAAGTACGTAAAACTTACTTAAGACATACTTACAAAGTATGTTCTAAAAAATATCAATAATAAAATGTATTAAAATATCACATTTTAATACATTCCAAAAAAATAAATGCTTACTAGACTTTTCTGAACTTCCTGTCAATTATTATTATTATTATTATTATTATTATTATTATTATTATTATTATTATTATTATTATTATTATTATTATTATTATTATTATTATTATTATTATTATTATTATTATTATTATTATTATTATTATTATTATTATTATTATTATTATTATTATTATTATTATTATTATTATTATTATTATTATTATTATTATTATTATTATTATTATTATTATTATTATTATTATTATTATTATTATTATTATTATTATTATTATTATTATTATTATTATTATTATTATTATTATTATTATTATTATTATTATTATTATTATTATTATTATTATTATTATTATTATTATTATTATTATTATTATTATTATTATTATTATTATTATTATTATTATTATTATTATTATTATTATTATTATTATTATTATTATTATTATTATTATTATTATTATTATTATTATTATTATTATTATTATTATTATTATTATTATTATTATTATTATTATTATTATTATTCGTAAGTGGAGATGAAAAAAGCTGATGCATTTAAGAGTGAACTTTATAGTAATTTTTTGTCCAATTGTTTCCGAAATTTTCCTTTTGTTTTCTAAATGTCCTTACATTTTAAGCAATAAACTTGTATGTCGCAAATCACCCTTCATTTGTTCACGCAACAAGCGAACGGTTTTTTTTTTTTTTTTTTTTTTTTTTCAAACTTTGGGCTATCGTTCAGCTTCTTGTATGCCCTTGTGTATCTTCAAGAATGTTCATATTGAAATCATTGTTAATATAAAAATGCAGGGCGAACAGTATCATTAACACTTTATTGAATATTTATACCAATAAATTTAATAAACAACTCTGAGCAGAGAAAGCTGTATCATTGCAAAATATCAGAACCTTTTTCCCTATGTTTTCTATTCCCCTCAAATGACTACATATATAACAAAGGCTAATATGCTTACAGAAATGCATGATTTTCCTGAATTGAGTGCGTTAGCATTCGTATTACCTTAAGTGTTCTGGGGAGATATGGACAGTGTTCTAATTTGGCATCTCCTTCCTTACTACATTTTAAAACACATAAAGAGAGGATATATGGTAAAGTGGCTATATAAAATTATTCCAGATGCCTCATATATCATATCCGGAATGAAAATAACACTCGCCATAGAGCTAATTTAGATTATAACGGGTATTAGACGACAGACTCCAACCCACGCAGGATCGGTTGCATTCAAACATAATTAGTAACAGATGGGAATGTCTTGTCCGTATTGCCAACTGAGGCGGCTCAAAATAAAGAAGGAAGAGCCAAAGTAAAACAAATAAATAATAAAAAAAGGACGGGAGGAAAGAAACGAATACTGCCAGAAAAAAAGATAGAGAAAGAGAATAAACGGAGGGCCACGTGCGGAATCCAGAAGTGCGACATTCTACCGCTTGGTAGCTCCAGGGTAGCCTGGAGAGGAAAAATTCCGTTCATTGATGATCATGGCACGCAAACTGTGCAGTAAAAATTCTCAGGAATAAGAGAGAGCAAAAAGTGTACAACTTTTCTGGCATCATTTGTGTGGCGCGCTCATAAATACTTGAATATTTTACTAGTGCACCATGAGAAATAATCTTGGAATTCTGTTAGCCGAAAAATATAATTTCATGCTGCTTTTGGTGCTTCAAGCAAGCTAATACAGCTTTGGGGGCGACTCCATTACAACAGTCATTTGTTTAATGATGGCGTTAGCCGCTGTTGTCACGTTCAACGATGCGGATTTCGTATTCAAAACGCATCGGACATTAGCGAGCGTTTGGCTTATAAGTAGAAAGCCTTTTACTCGCTTTTCCTCTTCTTTAGCGATGTTCAGAGAGTTCTGCTGTCTAAGAAGTAAGGCATTAATAGTATTTCGTCTGTTTTATTTTTTGCAAGTTATTCTGTATCTATCTTTAAACCGGCCACAGTCGTATTTTCATTGTTCTGTTGAGCATTTTTCGAATAAAATGCAAAAACTAAACCTTAGGACAACTAATCTGGCCAAAAAAAAACCTAATCCTTGTTTCACATAAGCTTGCCCCGTATCTCTTAACGGTCACGTGACCTTATCACCTCTCATTGGCTGCTACTGCAGTATAGACTGTTGTGCGGTAAAAATTAGTTCGTTATTTAACATGGTGATATATTTCTATATGTTGGAAGAGAATTGTCAAATGTATATTTTCGTAAGTGTCTTAATTAAATATGTTACGCAACAGAGTTGATTTATCTGATATGCATGTTAATTCTTAAACGAAGTAAAGAGCAGGTTCCTTTGCTCTCAAGCACATGGCACGATAGCATGTGCTTTAGCGGTAGTGATGACATATTTGTTTATATGACTTTAATCACTGGCCTTGTTTTGAACTGGATTAGTCATATATCGCCATTCGAAGGTGTGTTGTGCCGAGTGCGAGAGCTAAATTATTTTATTGATCGTTTATTGCGCGTGTAATTATTATATGTATAATGGCAGAGTCTACCGCCAGTTTTTCGCTGAAGCATCGCAAAGGAAAACCTTTACAAAGCGGCGAAAAAAAGAATTGTGGTGCATGTGTTTGATGCACTCACAGAGAAGACTCCGTCTTTGTCAATGAGAGAAGTCGAACAGCTGTGCTCTGAACTTACAGGTGTATTAGATACGTAGGAACATCGCGACATGAAATTGAGACAACAGGAAAACTTATCACTCCAGGGGCGATATTGCTGTGTGCCGAAGACGTTAAAGACAATCAGATTGTACCGGGATACAAGTCACAAAATATACTACCTTGACGAGACTGGGTGAATGAAGGACATACGACAAGTATGGCGTGCCACGACTTTTAAGACTGAAAGACAAGCATTTTTGCAAGGTATGTGTGTTTATTTGTATGATTTTATCTATCTTCCTGGCAATTATTATAACGTTTACTGCAGGTTTAAATGTGACGGGAAGGCACCGCCTAAGGCCTGTGGCGCGAAAGCATTAGCCAATTAGCATGAGAGGGAAGATAGTTGCGCGTGGAGTGATACATGTCAACGGTGCAAGGTTATGTGAAACAGAGATTAAGAATCCACAATTTACTTTTTATTAACATGAAATCTTTACATATATGTATGCACAATATACCATAGATGGAACAAACAAAATTGAAACAACCCATATGTAACTCCTTTGAAGTTATTCACTTTTATTGTGTTAATATCTGATGCAAAAGGTATATTGCTGTCTTAATTTTTTAACTTAAAAGCCCATATAAAAGAAATTGGTGCATAGACATGTATTAATTTTAATCATTGAACTGAATTTCGCAATGTCTTTGACGAAAACAAATAGTGCTGTGTAAAGATGTTATTACAACGTATCTGCTTATTCTATTTCGTAATTTCAAAATTTACTCCTTTGTATAAAAATCAGAAGAGGTTGAATCAGAAGAACGGGTTGTCATTAAAAGAAAAGGTGCGAATAAATCAAATGCACACACTTGCATATACCTTGCAGTAGAAGTCGCAAGTATTTGTTTGTTGTTGTTGTTGTTGTTGTTGTTGTTGTAATTTACGTCCTCCGACGTTGAGTCATATCCGACGACGAATGAAATGATGCTCAAATGAGTCCGGGGTCATGGAGCTTAGAGCTACCCAACATTCGACTTTCAGGATAAGAGAAAATCCCAGAAAAAAAGTCTTATCCAGGAGCTCACTCTGACCGAAATTCGAACTCGGAACCTCTTGAACGTGAGGCAGACACACTATTAAACTACTAAACTGCTGATGTTGCTTTTAAAATTAATTCAGCTGATCCTGGCTCTCTTGAATCTGTTAAGTTTTGGGGCATTAGTCTTGAATCTTGTCTGGGTTGGCGCACTCATATTGAGAATGTTGCTGGAAAATTTAGCAGAGGACTTTTCTTATTACGAATTTTAAAGAAATACTTAGCCCGCCTCAGTAGCATAGATGGTCGAGTGTCTGCCTCACGTTCAAGAGGTCCCGAGTTCGAATCTCGGTCAGGGTGAGTTACCTGGATAAGGTTTTATCCCGGGGTTGTCCCTTATCCTTCAAGACGAATGTCAGGTAGCTCTAAGTTCTAAGGACCCCGGACTCATTTGAGCATCATTTCACCTACTTCATTCGTCCGATATGACAACGTTGGAGAACCTAAATTAAGAAAAAAAAAACCTTATCTTTGAACTCTCTAAAAACGTTGTATTTTGGATGCATAAATAGCCATTTGAGTTATGGTGGAACCATGTTTCATCCAATAAAATTTTTGTACTTCAGAAGAGAGCTATTCGACGGTGGAGCATCGTCTAGGACAAACTGTAAACCGTTATTTATTGAGTTGGACATATTTACCATGCCTTCTTTGTTTATTATGAATTGTCTCTTATATGTTAAGATGAATATAGATTTATATACATTGTGTTCTTCAGCTCATAATACTCCATAAGAAACAGTACTAACATTTATATTGCTAAATGCAAATACAGTAAAGTTCAACATTCATTTTAAATTACATCTTTAAATCTATTTAATAGTCCTCCCAACTATGTCAAAATTCTGCCACTAGTGCCTGCCAAAAGAAAAGTTAAATGTACACTGCTCTCAAATCCTTTGTACAGTATTACAGAGTTTTATAACAGTAATATGTTTTTGTAATGTTTTAATGTTATTTTTTGTATGTGTTTTTGACGTTGCTATACAACCTTTGTATTGTCTTGGCAAATAAATCATATCTATCCATCTGTCTACCATCTACGCTACCAAGGCAGGGTAAAGAACTGCTGCTTATTTCCTAAACAAGTGCAATAATTCTTGAACAACGAAGAAAGGCAGTTTATATACAAGTAATTTACTTTTCTAAGTTTTGATGTTTTGTATTTTATAAATAGTTTAAGAGACAATACGTACTATACTGCATCCGTCTTAAGAAACACACTTTTTGTGTTACTCCGCGCCCACGTGCACAAGCGATACACGACAGTGACACCTTCGCCCATGTGTTACGACATATTACTTTCAAGCAAGTTGTATGCACAAGGGTAGCTTACCAGTAGGTTTTGTTCGCGGAAATTGCTGACGGGAAAGTGTGCTTCTTAGGACGGCAGGAGTATATAACTGCGGAGTTTATATAACCCGCACCGCCGACACAGTAGTCAACTCGTCGGCCGGCCGCACGTCGCGAAAACGGTCCCTCAAGGAAATGCTGAGACGTCGACTTTGAACGCCTTCTGACAATAAACGGATAAAACTTATATTTTCTCGAAGCAATTTCGTGTTCATAAATTAATGCAGTTTCATGGCGAATGCTTTTTATAAATCTGTCCTCTTCCGGACCTTACACTTGTGACTTTTATTTCTAGAAAAAGTAAAACGATAGGGTATACAGATGCAACTGTACAGAAAGGAAGGACCTGGAGGAGTGTCGTTCTAAATTGTGTTGCTTCTGTAAACGACGTTCTAGTTAGAGGTCGTGATGGTCTTTAATTGACACCTAGGTGGCAAGTATACGTGTAAAAAAGATCGTTATCCTCATAATGAGATCAGCTGAAAGCAGTGTTGAGAGTTGTGATACTGCCGTCATTTTCAATTAGTGCCGTGCACTGTAAGCGACGGAAGACGTTGAACAGGATACTGCTACTGGAATAACGAGTTTGATGTATCTTCGGCTACTTGTCGTTTTACAGAAAGCTCCTGTAAATTTGAGAATCAAACCCATCTTACTTTTCTGCTACAGCGTCCTTAGGTATATCTGCCTCTAATTCTGTGCGAATATGAGAGATTTTATGCTGACCCACTTGTCATTACGTTGTAATATGTGACAAAAGAAATAAATAAGGAAATAATATCCCAAGCAAAGACATGTAGATGCTTGTATACCGAGCATTTTCATCACTGAGTGTGAGAAAAATAAAATGAAAGTCTTGTAAAACGTTGATCCACGATTACTACAAGGTTTGAGATGACTGACAGTTTGGGTCTGACAAATCTTCGGTATTTCACCTCATTCTCAGCGCCCATTTCATCTTTCTCTTGGTTTGTAAAGCAGAGCTGTCCTAATGACTGTGGTGTTAACTTCCTACTGTTGCATTTCTTTGTCTTTTTATTTGGATTCAAGGTATTTAGATCTACTCTAAACTATCCATTTTGTTTTATCTTGTACGCGATATCAGATATATTTATTAAAAAACTGATTACTTTCTCTACATCTACTGTACAGTAAATAGGGAAATATTGCAATGCACACAAACATTAAGTATGGAACTTTCATCGGAAATACATTTCTGGGGCTCCCTAAATCTAAAACAAGCATTTTAAGGAAAAGACTCGTGTATGTGTGTGCGAAACTCAAAAACGAAAGTCTGTTCCTGCTCAGCATCTTTCAAGGATGCAACACGAAGATTTTGAAGAAAGGTCCACCATCCCAAATTACCTTTGGTTATTTTCTCAAAAAAAGTTCTACACATTTTGATTTAATTCATTTAATTATCTGATTTTGTTTACCTTTTCGTATATTATTTAGTTTAATCTTTCTCTGTGCTTGCAAGTAAAATAAAGGAATACCAATGCACGTAATAAATGTAATTATAAATTTATATGTAAACATTGAAACAAACAAAAGAAGGAATTATTTTGGGGTCGAGAATATTAAAGACAATGCTATTTGCAGATGACCAGATAATGGTAGCGAAAAGTGAAGGTGAACTCCAAAGGACGACACAAATATAACTTAATATCAAAAGCATATAACATGGAAATCTCAAACGAGAAAACTAAAGTTATAACATTTAAATGTACCCATTTGGTCCGCTCTAAAATAATTGTAGAAAATGAAAGCATAGAACAAATGTTAATATGAGATCTACTCCAAATGTCCGAATACGCCTTCCTCTAGCACCCGGGAGACGATGGAGGACTCTGTGTTCTTTCCTTAGGACAATACCTAAGATCTATAAAGCACCCCTCCCCCCTCGAAACAAAAACGTCAAGTTGGGTGGAACTGGTTACACCACTACTCGCGTCAACCCCGCAGGGAAGACTACCGAATAACCTCGGGGAGGGGCGCCGCCTGGCGATTTAGCACACCTTCTACTAGCTCCTCAGGCTAGTACCCTGGACATTTTAGGCACTCTGCCTCCTCCGGGCGGCCGAGGCCTGGCCGGAGGTACCCGATTTCCCGCGGGTGTCGGGAACACACTGCCCCCTCGAGTCCAACCCAATCCGATATAAACTCAGTTTTCAGTTTGACCAAACCATAAAGAATATTCTCTGATATGATATGAGAACAGTGAAACAGAAATTATGCTGAAATTCAGAATATACTTATAAATCAAACTATAAACACTTTTATCAGTTATGGCCATACATTAGAAATAAAACCAAGAATCCATCCTGTAGATATGCTTACGTGCTGAGGGATGTAAGGGCTGCACTTACTTTAGTGGTACACTGTAGGATGTCAACAACTCTGTAGTGCGACACCCGCGGAGAAGAAGAAGATGAAATTATTCACAAACGAGGGTTATTCATTAGCGAGTCAAAACAACAGACTGTTGCGTGCTATATGGACGCTGTAACACAAATGAAACATAGAGAGCTGTGCTGGTGCATTAGAAATGTGTTAAAAAATATAGTATTAAAGGGTCAGTATAAGAATAGTTGGAATCCGAGGTTTGTATAGTGTGCGAGGAGGCAAGGTTATATGAAACGGAGATTAGTTTCGTTTAAATTACGCAAGTGTTGTCACTTAGCCTACCCATGCATAATACTTATCACTACAGATACTTCAACAAACATTAGATCTGGCAGCATGGGTGACTCATATGCACTCTCATAGACTCACTTCGTAGTAAACAGATCCACCATTAGAGCAGATAAACAGTTCAAACCCCTCTCCCCTTCATTTGTCTCTAGCCTTCTTGTGGTGGGTATACAGTACGTATTTTAATGAAAATAGCAGCATAATCAACGGTAGTATAAAGCAGAAAAATAGAGCAAAAACCCCCCAAAAATGAAAGGAACAAATAAATCAACAGTGATCACTTAAGTAAAATAAAACAAAGGCATTTGCTGACAAAATAAAATCGGTGTTTGCCAGTTTTGACAACTAAACAAAAGCTAGAAACAGCTCCAGTGAACATAACCACAGATATCCGTTAGAGATTCCATGACTTCGGCCAACAATATAAGTACTTGTGGATCGGATTGTTCACATACCTTATTCGTACAAGTTATCACCAACTTATTGCCGGCTGATGTTTACAAACGATCTTATAATTTATACTTATACCTTGTTTAAGACTGTTTTTGTGTCGGAGTTAAAGAACTTGCTGCTGCAGGGGTATTTTTATGACTTCTCCCTTTAATGGAAGTCATTCATTTGGTACTTAACTATGGAATTTTCTATTACAAGCTCTTTAGAAACAACAAACAAAAGCAAAACGCGATTTACTTACTTTTACGTTATTAGTTTATTTATATAGCTCACTTTAGTATATGACACTTTAACTTTTCAGCTGCTGGTCTTCCTTCCTCGCAAGAAGGTACGAATCATATATTAATATAGCGCATAGGTACATTTAACTTCTCATGCTGATTTATAGAGTATAAAGTGCTTGTTGCTACTATAGCTTCAAGTACTTGCAGTATATTCATGTTATTTTCCACATCCAAACTTTTCATACTCTCAGGAGAGGTTAGAAAATAATCACCAATTATCACAACCCATTGGTGAAAATAATAAAAGGGCAATTATTGACATGTCAAGTTCAATTTTTTGCATAGTAATTTATGTATACTCTAAATAAAATAAAATTGGAAGATATTACTTCTAAGACTTTTTTTTAAAAAAAAAAAAAATCTTCACTGAATCTCAAAGATAATTTACATTCATACTTCCCTACTACTCCCTTGCCCATATAATCTGCAACATATTATCTCGCACCAATTATTTCGCTTGTATTTATTTACTTCCCACGTGATGATTATTATTTATAACTTTATCATATGAAGAAAACCCCATCACTTCCACGTTACTTTCGGCTCAAAAATAAGTCCATTTGATAAAATCTACATTGTATACACATGTCATTTCTATGCAATTCACTGAGTGAAAGAGTATCTTGTAAGATAATCAGGATAAATGGCTGATGTCAAACTTATGTTTAAGAATACATATAAATTCCATTCTCATTTTCTACAACTTAGAGTTCAACTTAACATGCAATTTCGTTAGCCTATTCAGTTACTGCTGTAGTATAATACAATTTATATTAAAAATATATTACTAATCTGTTTCGCAGTTCACCTTAGCTTAAATGCTACAACCTGTGACACTGATATTTATTGTTGTTGCATATCGTAGAGTTACATGTATTCGTTTATCCCTGTTAAAATACAGTACGGCTTCAAACATGAAATTTATTTTTATCAAAACACACAGAATGTATTGAAGTATCCAGCGAGGTGGCGCCGGGGTAACTTATGCCACTGCCATTTGGGGGATCGCGAGTTCGATCTTCGACTGACTTGGGATTTTCCTTAGTTTCTCCTTGTAAGTAGGATGTACAGGGGAGGATTCTGTAATCCAGGAATATTGTCCCTTTCCTCTCTATTTCACTCCCTTGTCAACTTACGGGTTTGGTTGTCAGCACAGCCTTTCCGGCGGATACGAGCAGGTGGTGCAGATGTGTGGACAGTGTAAACCTTTTTTCCTGGTCCTCCCTATGAAGTAGCTGCCTAGGTCGCTAGGGTCCCTTCATCGTCCTTTCCCTGAGAGGTAGTGAAAATGTTTGGTAACAATCCATCCAACAGTTCGAAACTTCTGCAAGTCTCTGCGGTTCCGCTGACTCCGCTCGCCGCCACCTCAGTCCTTCCCCTGGGCCTAGTAGCCTGCTATAGATCCCTGCTGTGTCGCGGCAGTTCAGGTGTGCTCCTTCACTCCTTCAATCACAATCCATGTAGGTATTGCAAGTTATTTATACACAGTGCATCGTTCTTTCCAAGAAGCTATGCAGCCAGACTATTGGAATTTTTCTAGCTCCTTTCTGGAAGCAGCATTTTTTTATACTGGAAGGTTATTGGGAGAGCCACCAAAACTCGTTCTTCCAAGTATCTAGGCAACCCACAGCTACATTCATATTCAAGTCTATAGATGGTGAAGGTTTGTCTGTAGAGTTTCTGCAGATCCATGACTGCCAATTCTTTCAATCTCATTATTGAAGTTTATAAATATAATGATATAACTTTTAAGGCAACTGTAACATTTTATAACCAAAAAAAAATGTTACTTTTGGTTGTCTTTCTTTATTTTTATTTTCTATATTTTAAGTTTGTAAGCAATTTGAATTTTTAGTATAAACAATTTTAAAGACAAAAAATATGTACTTAATTAGCTCTGTATAATTTATGTAAGCTATCATGTTGAACTTCAAACAACATTTTGCTCAATTCCTTTTTATCTTATCCCCACAGTTTATCACTTTTCTGAACTGCTTATTGGACCTACTAAATAAACTAAGTTATTGAGTTAAATTATTGAGGATAAATTTAGGATCCATGGACTTAAAATTCGTTATGCACTTTAAAAAAATATTAGATAACTTATACTAAAATTAATTATTTTCTATAATTCACATTGAAAAAGCTGAAATATTCAGCAATATGTATACAAGCCTTTGTTTTCCTTTTATAAAATTAAAAATTAAAAAAACACGTACATAAATGTGTTTATGTTTGCATACCAAGCACAAATTAAAAATTTTAGATGTGGTATGGTATACCGCGGGTATTATATAAAAAAGTGATGATTTATGAACAAATGTCATAGCGGATCAACAGTTTTACATAAATCCTTAAAGTTGCGTACAGAATATTTTGCTTTCTGAGCAATCAGAAGAAAGGTAAGCAAATCAATCAGAAGAAAATTGTGAATTTTTGGGATTGTTATAGACGAATTGCCATAACAAAGCTCTATTACAGTTGAGAGGAGCCTATTCAGGAATGATCTCCAAGGAAAAAATAATAACATGCCAGTGCTTGTATGTATTCTCTAAGCTTGATTTGAATCAGGCTTAACAGCCTAAAAAAATAATAATTTGCAATCCTGTTAGATAACACTTAGTCTGCTCATGAAAGATTCCACTCTGAAATACAGCAGTACCACTCCCAGTGCCTTTCCTGTTATTCATGCTGTCGACCAGATAATTAATGAATATTTACAACTTGAAGAAAGAAAGAAAACAAGCATGTGATTCATTAAATACTTGCCTCCTACAGGCGTTTAGCAAATATTATTCCTCCACCCATATCATTGTGATTTGAATATCATGATGACAACCTGTAGAGAGAATAAAAATTATCTCATTAAATTATCAGTGAATGAAATTACAGGAAAGTCGAGAAGGCCAGGATAGCTCCCAAACAGCGAGAAAATATATTCATACATACGATGATAAATAATACGGAAACATTATATTAGAATAAATAATACTCCCTGCAGCATAATTTGATATTACGCTTTTTCAATCTCTGGCAATCCACAATCCGAATGCTTGGTCTTTCTTTTTTCTTTTTTCTCCTTTCTTTCTTTCTTTCTTAGAGTAATACAAAACAGCTCCGAGCACCTGAAGCTTCTGCTGTGCTTATTTAACTACGTACTTCGCGAATAAGGTTATGAGGATGAAAGAACACATCCACTTATATGACACCGTTCTGCATTTCAAAACTTAGCTTCTGTGTGTGCGTATGTTTTTTTAAGTGCTGAATTCGAAAATAATCTCCCTTTTCTTCCATCACGTCAGGTTTTTAAACTATTTATAAAATACAGAAATGAAATTAAAGCTTTATGAAACGTAATAAAATTACTTTCAACAAGTTTTGTTTGAAAAACCATGCCATAATTATAATTTTCATTAATTAATAATAATTATAAGCACAGTCATAACCCTACCTCAATATTGTACTTTAAATTTTCTGCTATTTTTCCTTCTGGCATGTTGTTCAGAGCAATCCCTGTTTAACATCCAACATTAGTCCGCCATCATGAGAATATTCCACTTCCATTGATACCTTATTTATATATTTTTTATATCCTGGTGAAATATTTCACCGTGTTTCCCACTAAAATCCCCTAAATTGTTAGGCAAGTAATTTAGATGGGAATGAAGAAAATGTAGTTACTTATGAAGTTTATTTTAGTATTCATTTTATTTCGAGATCATTAGTAACCGTGTTTAAATTTATATTGCAAATAAATAAAAGCTATACTAAAGCACTAAATACTAAAAGCATATAAGCTATTAAAAGGATTCCTTTCAACCATACGTTTCCCAAAAGCATTGCAACTCAGTTTGTAAGTTTAGAATTATCATGTTATTGACTTACAGTAAATGCACCAGATGTTTTCAGTAAGCATAAGATTTACTCGTGAACGTTGCTACATATTTCAAGCCTACTAAACTAACATGAATGCCCGATTTCACCAACAGATGTTAAAATCGACGTTAACAAATGTAACGTAACAATTGTCACAGTGCTAACACTAATGTTAAATTTCTTGCATTTCACCAACCTCTTTTCTGAAAATGTTAACAAACCTGTGTTAACGCCAAGAAACTTGTAAATATCACAGCTATAGAAGGCTATGGATGAGTCGTATTATTTTCTGATCCTACTGCGATGCGCTTTTGTTTTCATTTTCGTCCGCACAAGCTGAAAAATGGCGGATGAATAAAATCATAAATAAAGCCGTGAGACAAACTTCTCATCGATGGAGAAAGAATTGTTAATTGATTGGTTACGAAGTGTAAGGATATCACGGAAAATAAGAGGGCGGATGCGGTGAATGTAAAAGAGAAAGATGTCACGTGGGAAAATATTGGAAACTACTACAAGCACCAAACAACTTGTCAGTATTACGTAAATTTAAAACGAGGTGCGAAGGACAAGTGCCTTAAAAGTTTCAAGACGGGAGGTGGACCACGTAATTCAGTGAATTATAAAATCGCAAAATTATTAATACTTGAAGCAAAGGCGAGATCGCCATGTTCCTTTCGATGCATGTTCTAACCTCTCTTGTTCTTCCACAGTAACCTTCATAGCAACATGTTTCGACAGTCTGTACCTCCGTAAAAATTTTTCTTCGGATAGCTCCTCAAAATCATTTCTCCTCATAGGCCATACTCTATTACGAATGCCATTTAGACGGTCTTAAATATAGCAAATCGACATCAACAGCTGAGTTCATGCTCGCCATCTTGACTATTTACAATTGTTAGGATCTTAACATCAGAAATTTGGCTTGTTAGTTTAACATTAGATTTAACACGAGTGTTACGCTAACACTTGGTGAAATGCAATTTTTGTTTTAACTATTGCTAAACTCGTGTTAAGTCTTAACATCTGTTGGTGAAATCGGGCATAAATCTACTTATTTTGCCATGCAGTTAGGATCGAGAGCACGAGCGAAGGTGGCTGGAGAGAAATCTATTGAGCGTTCGCTCTCTGCCGTAACTTCTATCACAAGGGCCAAGGAATTCAAGGCTTGCACTCGGGAAGGACCACAATGACTGACAGATGCTTATTTGCTGACAGGTTATATCACTCAAATCATATTATTACGTAACCTATACTCACTCTCCCCTTCCTTCATGGTCCATTTTTTCATTATTGTGACCTCTATTCTTTGATCTCAGTTTTAGGCATGCCCATGTACTGTCTACCCAACACAAGAAGGCAAGAGAGGAATGAAGGATAGAGGGGTTTGAACTGTTCATCTGCTCTGTTAGTGTATCTGTTTACTGGGAAATGAGCGTATGAGAGTACATATGAGTCACTCATGTTGCCAGATCTAACGCTTGCTGCAGTTTAACTGCAGTGACAGGTATTGTATCGGTGACATGTGACAACACTTGCGTATTTTAAACGAACTTAGCATCCTTGTCATACTCGGAAGTCGAGCATAAACACCGTACGGACAGCAAAAATGATTACGTTACACATTCCTCTAGCTTGCCTTCTATGCTATCTAGGCAGACAGTACAGTGCATCTAAATTTCAAGTACCATGCTTCGTTGTTTAGTGATGCTGCTAGAACATTCACCATTGTACATTTGGGGATTAAACTCAGAATCATGGCGTGCATGTTTTGAGCTCAAAATGACCTTCCAATATACCTAAACTGTGCGTAAATACACGTAGCAATAATACCATTGCAGCCCCAAAATTATGCATCATCTGGTGAATAAAATATGGGTATCCACAATCAAAAGCTGTTGTTTCATCAAAAGCAGTTATTATCAACACTAAATGCTACTATAGGCTAACTGCATATTTGTATAAAATATGTATGGTATTTCTTGACAATTTGTATTCTACAGGTCTTTGCAAGAACACTAAATGTAGTATTTGTAGTATGTGTTTAGAATGATTATAGTTATATAAAGAAAGGAACTTTTAAAAAATGATAACCTTGATTGGCAGAAAGGAAAATGGAATATGAGATCACTCGTATGCTATGATGATAAAATAGCGTGGCGTTTGCTAATAAAACTTCGGAGTTTATAGTGGCGCATCCCTGTTTTCGTTTGCGGTTTTGGAAAAGAGGGATGTATGAAGGGTTGGTAAATCGATCCCGTACCTGGGCCACGCATGGAGCGAGGTGGCCATTTACATGCCATTAGACCAGCTATATTCGTGGGCATTTGGGGATATAAAACATGCAACACATGCATGTCAGTACATGAATGTCCATAAACGTCCATGAATAATTTAGAGACTGCCAAATACATATACAGCGATACTTAGGGAAGAATTTGATAGCAATTCAATTGTATGGGTGTAAATTATAGCAATATCCGCAGCTATATTTGCCGTAAGATTTTTGGAGTTATTTCCTCTCCTTCTCTTTCCTTTTTCTTGGAACCTTTCCCTCTTTTGCCTCTGTTAAATTAAATAATGTTGAAGTTTTGAATATTGAAACATTCAAATATAACTGAAATATAATTTCATCCGGAATTCTAAAGAAAAGAAGTACGTACTACCAACCTGCTGGGGCATGCAAGAAGCAAGAACACGTCATCCAGAAATTAACTATTTCTCGTGTAAGTAAATATATCTACCAAAAACAGAGAATCCAAAGATATTTGCTTACCTGAACAACAGCTAAAAGTTGGTGTATCTCCTTAAGGATATGTATGACTGAAATATCATGAACGTTTTCAAAAAATCACCTTTCTCTCTTTTTAGTCTATAAAGTAGTGTAAGTCTTCCTGAATCCAAAGTATTGTGACTTTGTGGGTTCGTAGAATTAAAAGTACAATTTGTCGAAATTCTAAATGTTATTTATTTCCGTAGCAATACACTGTTCAATTCTCACGTAACATTGCATCACATATCACAATCTTCCAAGGTCGATGACAATAACAAACAGCTTTCAGTTACAAAACACTCTCAGCTGTTCTCTGCTTACCTCTCGCGACTCACTCACTCTCGTGTTACAACAACCCTTGTTACACAACTGACTCATCACAAGCCATGGCTTCTTTTTATACACCCATTCATGAATTCCAGACTGTTATCGAATTTTCTCTAACATGTCACCAGAAAAAACACGAATGTTCTAGAATGTAACTATATCGGTGCCGGCAAGTCTTTCACCTCTGTGATAAACTATCCGTCTCTTGTTTATGGTTAATTTTCGGCTCTTTGTGAACGCTAGCCACCTATCAGTTCCTTTGTGTACACTAGCCGCGCGATTGTTAACTGCTTATGCAAGCTCGTGAAACATTATACGCCGTCTATTATCTATTTGCGCCGAAACTTTTATGGCTGTTACCGCGACAGTATGGTTATGTAGCATCCAAAAGCCACTTTAAATGCTCTAATTTAGTCTGAAAGTTACGTTAGTGCTAGCGCTACATATGGATTCTAATTCTTTATCCTAGTATTCTCGCTATCCAAAATTCCAGCATTTTTCATCATATAAAATGCTCCTTGCGTCGCAATTTTAGTTTTAGAATAATGAAACTTGCTACACACGTTCATAGAGACACCGTGAATGCAAAATGCCTTGGTTTTATTGTGAGATGCATTTAAGCACACTTTATTCACTTCAAAACACAAACATTTCAAATTTTGGGCAAAAAAAGCCATATTCATAGCCTCAAAATTTCTGGAGCCTAAAGTTATTGAGACATAGAAAAACCTAGGGAAAATTTTAAAAAATATATATGTTTTGGGAACCTATTATTAAAATATTAGACCAAAGCTTAAGTTATTCTGTCACATGGGACTTTTTACTTGACGTAACCAAAAATAAATAAATTTGACTATATTTTCCGAATTATCACAGTGGAATTGACAAAATTTGGTCTGTATCATATTTTCACTAAGTTAAATCTGTGGTATAAATATTAAAAAGCTTTATTAGTTCAGGATTTCAAATTTTCAATCATAGGTATCCTTAAAGACTTGCCTTGTCACACATTTTAGGAATAAATATAATTATTAAAACAGCAATAATAATGATGCTAATAATAATTCAAATGAAACGTGCATACATTCCTACATGTATACAGTTGTATTAAAGTGATCGGGTCTTTTCAGAATCAAGTTTGCTGTTAAACCATTCACATGCTACGTAGGAAGACTGTCAACTCCCTTTCTTTTCCTTTTTCTTTTGTTTAATTTACGTCCGCCCCAACGTTATGTTATATCGGACGGTGAATGAATTGGGTGAAATGATACTCAAATGAGTCAAGGGTCCATGGAGCTTAGAGTTACCCGACATTCGTCTTGAAGGATAAGGGAAAATCCCGGAAAAACCTTATCTAGGTAACTCACCCTGACCGAAATTCGAACTCGGGACCTCTTGGACGTGAGACAGACATGCTACCATCTACGCTACCGAGGCACATCTAGGATCATATTGGTGATTTTTTGGAGTAATTGCTCATCGGCAATGATGCGGTGTTAATCCTTGGATTTAATTCTCTCTCTCACTCTCTCTCTCTCTCTCTCTCACACAGACACACACACGCACACACACACACACACACACACACACACACACACACTCACTCACTCACTCACTCACTCACTCACTCACTCACTCACTCACTCACTCACTCACTAACCAGTCCACTTACAAACTCTAGAAATCCTACAGAATTATCCTGGCTAAAGAAACATTTCTTTCCTCCAAAATTGAACCTGGGACCTCTGTATTTGGAGGTTAGCATACCAACCACGGAATCACAGAACAGTTGATCCGCTTATCGATTTGCAGCTTTTTTCTCCGATAGAATAAATTGTCCCGTTACAACACAATTAAAGTATAGAAGCTGTCAATAGATCAGAAAAATTTAGACCGTAAGTCTGGTTCTGAAAAGGTTCTTTTACTTTTTAGTACTTTAAGCACCCAAATTTCTGAATTGTATGAATATGAAGTACGCATAATTCTAATTAGAAATATTCTGAAGCCATATGGCTAGCTTAATTTCCTTACTAATGTCACAATTTTTAAGGTTTCAAAAATGGAATTTACCCATTCCTTTTAAGAACAATCCCATGACAGCTTCATGCATCACAACAAAAAATCTACTACAGAATACCTGCAAGCAAATATCTAAGTAAACAACCAAACATTAACCTTAACCACTTGTTGTTACGCAACCACGCCCGTGTTGAGAGTCCTTCTAACAAGATGAGTTTCTTAATAATGTCCTTATATTAGTATGTATCGTTACAGTAAGCATGAGAATTGCATGAGCAATGCTGTAACTACATTTAAGCTACTGTGAGCCAAAGATATAGATATAAAATTTTGTGCAACAAGGAACATCAACGAAGGCTGATATTTCTTGAAAGTCTGCCCGAGGACAAGTTGTTCTCGGGAAGCAAGTCAGGTGAAAAGACTATTAGAAATCGACGTTTCGGGAGTGTGCATCTCTGCCACCATCAGGATATTTATTAAATTTTATAACCACAAATGAGTCACTGGATGTAACACAAATTTAAACAAAGACAAAACACTATCAAAATTCGCATTACTGAACAAAAGACTGTTTTCAGAAAATTAAATGCCAGGTCAGGAGATGGCGTGAGTAAAGAAACTTAATTGGGTCAAAGAAACGTAACTACTTAACTTGATCTGTGCTTCTTAAGTCAGCGGATTTCCATTTTAATGCCGGTTTCCAAGAGGAGCTGAACTGAAATCTAGCATCACGATTAAGTGTGTTGCTCTCGGAGGAAATAGCCAAAGCCTCCTTAATTCTCCGCTCCCAGTAACTGTTGCATTTTGCCAAGATGGTCGTCTCCCGAAAATTTGCTCTATGGCCGTTATCAAACAACTTGAGCATATTCGTCGCCAGGAAAGCTTCAGGTCTTATCAAACAATATTGTGTATTGTTTAAAAACACCTAACTCCATAAAATAGTAAATAAACTGTAAATTGTATTGTGGTTTGTTCTTCCTATATGATAAAATTAACAATATTCGCTTAATAATTTGGCTCCAGAAACTGAAGTCCTTTTGCTCTTCGATTACAAGTTTCACAGATTGGTCGTTCTTCAATGAAAAGGTAGAAACACATATCACACAAATCACCTATTAATTCAATATAAAAATATACCAACACATTTTCTATAAGATCTGCTAAAGTTATTCTAAAGCAAATGGAATATTTGGTTGTGGTAGATTTCGATCTCCCTGTTTCTTCTTATGCACAAGTGTACATGCACATTTCGTACTAACAAGATTTATTCCTCAATTGAAGTTAATTGCAGCTAAGTTCCAGTTAAAGCTTAATTGCAGACACTGTTTACATTTACTTGTTCGCAGTGCAAACGTTTTACTGCAGCTCGTCAATGCAAATACCTTTATTGCAGGAAAAGTCTGCAATCAGGACCAAGAATCGAGCTAGGCTTCGTGTTTAGCAGGCTGTTACTGAGGTTCTCCCGAGGGAAAACAATACATTGTATCTCTACCATCTCTGCTTTCGTGCTTATAATATGCCAATATAACTAGTTTCCAGATGCTTCCTTCTGAAAGTATCTACTTAGTATAGCTCTGTTGTTTATCATATCTCGAAATAAACTTACGAATGCAACGTTAATTGGGTACAAAATGCCAGTGCCGGACGAAAGTCTACGTGGAGCCAAAGCCCTCCACCAAAACAAGAAATAGGAGCTACCTTGTCCCCGTGTTTTCCATTAAGGACAATGCCTTGAGACTAAAGAACCTCTTGGGTTTGTTAAGACGGAAGTGGATATGCACAGACGCGTGTCAGTCCCTGAGAAAGACAATCGAAAAACCATGAGTGGTCTGATAGGAATTAGTACATTGTCTCCCAGCTCTTCAGGCTGGTGCTGGAATAGACTGAAGCGTCTCACAACCCTGCTTTGGCATCTTCACCCAGATGTACCCAATCTCCTAGGGTCTTAGGTATTCCGGGTATCCAATGAATCAAACCCAATACGAAAACTACCTTTTGAGAGGGGCTCAGATGTTTGACTTGCGCACTTCTGGTAATGTCAGAAGTGCCGCGGATGCTCGCTCGCAACATAGCAGCTGAAGGTTTCGGAACCTCTTAAGTACTTCCCTATATATACATAACCCAGGGTGCGACAGCCCATTTAGGGCCAGGACCTACCAACCCGACTGCCGGCCTCACGCCCACATACACAAGGTAGAGGTGGGCGATCATCCAACCGATATGGGGAGGAGATGTGGTCAGCGTCTCGGCATTCCCCAGCCGGAATGTTGACTTTCGTGACCATGGCCACTTACCTATCGTAAGCTCCTCACTTTCTTCACGATGCTGAGTGGGCACCGGTCCTATACCCGGGACTTAAAATCCGCACCCCATAGGTAGATTGATTCCGGGTCGCTTTCCGTGGCATTGCTTCCTTACAGTATGAACAAAATGACTGTCTACTTGTGAATCTAATCGTATGCAATAATGCCAAAAATCACATGATCCTCAGCAACAAATTACTCATATACAAACAAATTCTTCGACCCGCCCTGACATATGCATGCTCAGTCTGGGGAGCTGCAACAAAGACGCACCTCCACAAGCTACAAGTCCTGCAGAACCGATACCTTCGGACAGCAACCGCAGTCGACTGGTACATACCCAACGACAACATACATTCCGACCTATCCATCCCTAAAATCACGGACTACATCCTACAAATTACCCACAATTTCTACAGCAAACTCCCTAACAGCTTTAACGAATTAATCAGAGGCCTCGGGGAGTAAGATCTTGACCCAGGGGAAACAAACAAATGCCCCAGGCTAGTACTAGCAGCACCCTAACATACAAAACAAACAAGAATAATAGAACTGCTGAATTACTCAGACAATTCTAACCACTTAAACACATAGACTCAAAAAAATCATTACCTATTCACCAACATCTACCCACGTCACTTCATCAAAACTCACCACCATGCCAGTAAGGGACAAGGTCCCGAAATGGCAAAATGTCGAAGGCCCCTCCCTGAGGAGGAGGTTGAACCTTCAACGACACCACCACTGTGCTGTGTGCCATTTTCCAGCAGATGGATTAAATGTCTTGTGGCATGCCACCGTGGCATCATTCGTGTTGCTATCACCATTCTGTGACCTAAGCTTCCTTCTTCGTTTTTATTTCGTTTGTGTTCATTCTTTCCACATTTTTTATTACAGATGAGCCTATTGTATACAATATCGAGAATTTGAGTCGCCTTCCCTAGTTGTTTCAAACTAGAAGAGCTTGCTGCTGTTCTTCCTAATTCCAACTGCTGAGGTCCTTCTCCCTTCTTTATTTGTCTTTAGTTCCTTCTTTCTTTAGTTCCCTCCACCTAATTCTCTTTTTCATTCTTTCAATTATTTTTCTAAATTCCGTAATTTTATGTCCTATATATTAAAATTGTATTTTAAAAAGTCAGTGTGTTCCTTTTAGGGTACCTGTCAGTAATAACGTACACCCTTGATGCTCAGTAAAACATAAAATGTGTTATGAACCAGCAGTAATAGTTTAGGTATGTTTTTGGAGCTAAAACAATCATGTCACGAACAAATGCACTATCATTTGTCTTCGCTACTTTGAAATTTTGCTTGGTAATCCTTTATATAGACAGCAGGACAGATCTATTCCGTGATGACAAGTTGTCCGCTTTCAAACTGAATAAGTGATCCAGGGTTTTGAGATTTGAGAGATAATTGTAGGAGATTCCCTCAGCTTCGGCAATTTCATCCCGAGAATATTTCATTCCGAGAGGTCCATGTGGTATAGAAATACAAATTATTCGCTTCTGCCACTGTGAAACACTACAGCTACATGGGAACATGGATGTTATGTTCGTAATTGTAGATAAGAGTTAATTTCCGGTAACTCATTTAGTATAATATGGACAGTCATGCCACCAGCAAATTCAGTTACAGGTACTTGTTGACTGACCCTTGCCTAATCATCCAAACAATGATAGTATATTTTAATATATGTAATTGTTTAAGTAAGCTTCAAGGACGTTGAGCTAGAGCGGATAAGGACGATTTAGCCTGAGAGGCGAAGGTGGAACTCGATTGTGTTGATATCCCCCTCTCTACCTCACCTCAGGCGGGAGAATGAATGCATTGTTAAGGCAAGGAAAATAAAGCGTGAAGCTGTCCCTAGTTTCCTTATGTATCTCAAGATCTAAAACTACTTGTAGGGGCAAGCCGGTTACGTCTGTCTGGAGATACGGAGGGATGTGAAACAGGTAAGGCAGTGGCGGCTCGTCCCTGAAGAAGGTAAATTCATCGACTCTTTTCGGCTTTGGACGTGAAAATAAGGGTTTATTTAATAGCAATTACACTGAAAACTGGGTTCAAAATGTTTTCTGCTACCTCAGCCTGTGTTCTACATAATGCGTTTGTAAGAAATCAGGAAAAATTATATCTTTAGCAAACAACTATGTTAAAATTGAGGTTATAGTACGTTTAGTGTTATTAAATTTGAACGCACTTATTTTGTAGTTAAAAGAATGCGATATCACTATTTTATTTTAAGTAAATTGAAGAGACTTTTCATTTAGCATATAGACTGACCTCCGATTTCACCGAAATTTAAATTTGTTGGCATATTACCTGAAATTCCTATGCACTTGCATTATTATTTACTCTCTAAAATAAGTATCCCTATTTTACCAGTAAGGTATGTTAGGATTCTATTTACAAAAACACATAAATACAAGGATCAAAATAACAGAACACGATAATAATTATAACATTTTAAAAATTTGGCCAATAAAGTGCTCAAATGCTGAAGTGCAACATTTTTAAAGAATGCATTAAACAACTGTATTTGAAGAACTGTATTACGATATGAAAGATTTTGAGTAAGATTATATCTCTTTTTGGAATGAATATCACATCTAAGTATTAAGTGTTCAACACTTTCACATTTACATAGGTACCCATTAGCAAAGTCTATATGGAATCTTCGAAAGTAAGTTTTAAATTTCCCATGTCCGGAAATAAACTGGGTCAAAATAAAATTAGGTGAACAGTACCTGCAGTTTGCACGATCATTAACAGTAGGAAAAAATAAATGTTGAGTGATTTGTCCTTTGTCGCTATTTATCCAAGTGCTGTTCCACATTTCAAAAATGTCTGTTTTCAATGTCTTCTTTTTAACAAATGTGACTGTATACTCTTTAAAACTGAATTCCTTTTGGGGTAATGCGTAATGTTTAGCAATTTCATCTGCCCTCTCATTGTCATGGATACCCGTATGGGCTCTAACACATGTGATGCACACGTGATTGGTGTTTGTTATTATATCGTTCCTTATTTTGGTAGCAAGTGAGTATGTAGTATATTTATCTCCGATAACACTGACAGATGCTTGAGAATCACTGTATATACATGTGCTATAGTTATTACTGTGGACCACTCCACTGTCTGATTCAGTGCAAAAAGTTCGGCCTGGAATTTAGAGCAATTAGGTGCAAGTCTATATCTCCTATAAAGCAACTCCACATTGTTTATATCGAACACCACAAAAGCGCATCGCACACGAGATGGATTCTCTGGACGATCAGAATATCCTGAGCCATCTGTGTAGATGTTGTAGTCAAGTGTTTGTTATGTACTTGCATTAGCGCGTCAAAAAATCATAAAATCTTATCTGCGTATTCATAGTAGCTCTTCAGTTGTTTAACGCTAACGAAATGACAGAAAATTCGTCAATACAGCGAACACCCTGTTTATTTAAAGCTATAAAAAAGAATTGTGTTTAAAAATTCAAATCAAAGCAAGGTTCGAACTATGACCTTGGCTAGCATGGCCTGTAACCGTTTTGTGATTCCCTCTACATTATACAACCCAAAGCCTTCTGAGGTTTAACAAATAATTTATTGGGCATTGAGGAAGGTCAGGGAGTCACGCAAGCCAAACATTTGCATTGTATCTAACACGCCAAACGATGGTGATTTGAAATTCTGCGAAAGTCCAAACCTGCTCCTTGATAAAAAAATTTTCAATATCTTTGTATACTTGTTTATTTTATTATTTTAGTATAATCTACGACCTCGATCTCATTTTCTCATTGATGAGAATTGTGCATTGTTTATAAAACAAGAATACAGTTATATTTTGTAGCAGTAAAACTCGAGAAATACGTACTTAATTCCAGATCATAGAATTAAACAAATTGTTGGTATTTTATATGCAGCAGTTTTTGGAAGCACAATCTTGAGCATAGTTTGTACGGCTTGTATTCTTATAACGTGTTTTTATATGTAGAAAAACGCTTCATTCCCAAATGACTGATAAATAATCTTGTATCCGTGTATTAACATCTCAGCTCCTTACATAGATTACTTTAGTTGTAGCATTCGTTTCATGAAAATTAATTTAAATAGTGTACATAAGACGGAATATATGCTTTGATTCGTAATAGAATTTGTATAAAATAAAATAGATTCATTTCATGCACCGTTTGGTAGTAAATTACTCAGATTTTATTGAAAGGTATAACACATTTTATTTTCAAAATAATCCCCAACCCATGAAAAATGGCCATAATGATTTTTATTAAAATACTTGATAATTCAGATTTTCGCATGACAAATAAAATATAAATTTAAATATTTTTAAAATAGCCTGCAGAATGCACTTTATTCTTAATTAATTTTGTTTAATTTGTAAACCACAAGAGGTAGACAACAGCTTACGATACAAAAAAGTTATATAAAGAAGTTATGTCAATTTAATACATTAACTTCTCCAAAGTACCCTTTATAATTTATTTGGTTGCAGTTGAATTTTAAAACTGTTTAACATAAAGCGGGTAGAAAAATTAACTTTCGTAGGATCTGTTTGTAAAAACGTAGAGACTCCAGAGGTAGAGAAAGTCGTTTAAGTATAAAATATCATATTGAAATTTCATCTGAAGCACGTGTTTAGAAGCCCTTGAATAAAATAAATCGTGTGTTTACAGAAAATTTGTGAGTGTGTCTGCGTATCAATGAAGAACATATTTCTCAAAATGAAAAAAAAAGACCATTAAATACATAACTTTATATTTAAATTCCGCATCTTCTATAGATCTGATATAAAGATTTTAAGAAAATCAAAACAAACTACCTTTCTGTGCAAAATTTTTAAAAATTTCGATTTTCTCAAAAATGACTCCAATGCTTTTAATTAAAATGCCAAATATTGCATATATTTTCAAGAAAAATCAAAAGACTGTACATCTTGAACTTTTTGGAATAGCCTTTGCAAAAAAACCTCCAGTGTGAATCACTCCTGCATGAATGGTAAACCACGAGAGAAAGAGAGAGAGAGAGAGAGAGAGAGAGAGAGAGAGAGAGAGAGGGGGGGGGGGAGGGAATCACACTGCACCAAAAATTTGGATATCGTTTAACTATTCCATATGTCAATTTTTTTTTTTTTTTTTTTTTTTTTTTTTGCTGCTTCATACAAAGAGATCGAAATTTTAAAGCCGTCCCGCAACGGCCTTCATTAACAATATTTGACTATTTATATAGTTTAACATGGTGTAGATAAAGGAATAAGCTTCTTAAAAGAGTTTCTTGAGAATGTTTGAGAAAGTAATCTGAATGTTGCACATTAGATGTTTCTTTACTAACAAATTCAGCTCAAAGAGAATTTAACTGAAATAAAAAGGATTAAATTAAAAGTAAACTGATGGTGGGCGAAAAATTGTGCCATTTACCAAAGAATATAAATCTTCCTGTTATTCATTAAATATGAATGATGGACGTCCAATGATTTACTATGTATAAGTAAGAATCACTTGACTCATAAAGTTTTAATCAAAACACAGTTTCGTTCACCGCATAAATTTAGCAAATTTTAATTTAGCTCCGACATTTAAATTAGGCGAAGAAAGTGAATAATGATTTATGTTGAAGGTTTAATTCGTTTTGTTGTTATTACTTTTTTATGGGCTTCCTTGATAAGCTCACTCTCACAATACCTCGTCATCACTGAAATGTAGTTAAGTACATGCAAGCAAGTAAAAAATGTGAATATTTTCAACGTCATTATATGATATTTCACTATTTTTTTTCATTCTGAACGCTCAGAACCATTACTCTCTAACAATGAAGCTAGTCTTCAAATATAAAAAGTGATTATGAAAAAGAAAAACATTATTTTCAATTTTTATTTTATATTTATTTATTTAACTCTGTCATAACCCCTTGCTTTGATTCCTATACATTGTTTTATTGTTATACATCCTTTTTTGTATGTTCTGCTTTTTTACATTTCATGATTCGTCTTTAGTGTGCTAATTAGTAATCATAAGATCAAAGGTGTTTACTTCTTACTCTACAAAGGATCATAAATGTACGTGAACGTAGGCAAACGTAGGCACGTTCGTTTAGTCCTTAAGAAAGAAGGAAGGAATGAAGGAAAGAAAGAAAGAAAGAAAGAAGGAGGGAGGGAAGGAAGGAGGGAGGGAGAAAGGGGAGAGGGAGGAAGGAGGAGGAGAATAACTATAAAATTGATGATATTTAGCATATGCAATTGAGAAAATAAGTCTTAACAACTGATTTACGGTTTCTCTAGTTAGGTCTGTCATATATACCTTGAAAAACATTTGAGGACGATTTCTCACACTAGAATAAGAAAACTTCTAAATATATGTCCGATTTTTTTTTTTTTTTTTTTTTTTTTTTTTTTTTTTTTTTTTTTTTTTTTTTTTACCGGAAGTAATCGTTTCCAGGTAAGTGTAAACCTAACAACGTAAGTTTTTAGGAACACTTCATTTTGTTAAATAACCGAAAATTTATACAAATTAGCCTCTCGTGATATGAGCGAGATCTCTCCGCGGTAAAATGTGAGGCTCGCATTCGATATATATGTTTAATGTGTCAGCATGTGACATGGACTTGCAAAACACTCTTTTCTAATAGATGTTTATTTAGCGTTTGTCCTTTCTTTTGTTTCTTAGTGTTTAATTAGCAACGTCTTTTTTCTTTTGCATGTAGATTCAACCATGCTTGTGACTTAATTTTTAATAAATAAAATACAACTAAATCATCGAATAGTCCTACATTTGTATATAATTGCAATACCAATCACTAAACACACAGTATTATAGGTCGATCATGACAGGTTCACCAGAAGTATGGTTGAATCTACATACAAAAGAAAAAACGTTGCTAACCAAACAAGAAAACGGCTGGCCCCTTAGTTCAGTCGGTAGAGCACCTACCTGCCGTGCTAAGCGTCCTGGGTTCGATTCCCGGCGTTGGGGGTGGGGACCTTTCTCCGACCAAGATAATTCCTCATCTTCCCCAGAGTCTGGAAATATGAATGAGAGTGCGAATGTGTGCGTGATCTAATGATTTATACCAAACGAATACGATTTAACATCTTCGATATATTCCAAAGGAGAACGGCAGCCGATATGACCATTGTAGTTAAAGGTGGAGTATAAATGGAACAAATAAAAAGAAACAAAGAAAACAAAAGACAAACGGTAAATAAAAATCTATTAGAGAAGAGTGTTTATGCAAGTCCGTATAACATGCAGCCACATATTGTAGATTTGTTTGATGATTTACTTGTATTTTTGTTTATTAAAAATTAAATCAAAGTATAGTTCAATCTACATTTAGAATCTTGTAACCATACTATTAGCAAATGCATTAAAAAAATCTAAAGCATATTTAATACCCAACGAATTGGCTCCCCGATCCCGTCGGATCAGCCATAACCAGGATTTTTTCACGATTTCCCAGGTCAGTTTCATGGTTGCCCTCCTGTCAGAAATGTCCTGTCCATTTCATTTGTTTCAAGGTTAAGGGATCAGGAGACCATATTCGGTATAATGCCGCAAGATGGTAAAATGTACATTTTAGAAAATATTTCTCCTGTGCTTGGTGGACCTTTAGGAGCCCCTTTCTTAGGGGCTCTGTCGGTTTTCATGGACCATCATTGGGTCACAGAGATTAGGCAGTGCCGGTCGACGTCAGGATAAGCTCCCTATGAAATCGTTAAAGACCCCATTTTTACTAATGCACATTGACGACCGGATCCGGTCGGCCTTCGGGTCCCTGTGTCGTCTTTTCTCCCACTAAGGCCTATTTGCGGAGCTGTGCTCTAGTTTACTGGAGACCTCTCTTATTCCTAACTCCTAAAACACATTTGATGGATGCTGGTCATTAACCTCTGCTGGTCTGTGGTAAGAGTTGATTGCGAAGAGAAATAATGTTTGCTCCCTATGTGACCAGGAGTTAAAAGAAAATGAAAGAAAAAGTAAAATCCCAACCTGTACCGCACTCAGATGTTATGGTCTCACGTCGACACGCACAAAAAGTAGCCGCAGATACGGTTAATGTTTCCGACAATTTTTAAAACCAAAATAAGCTACGTTTTCTCTCTGAAAATCTTGTTATGTTCCAGCCATGGTTCACATCTGTGACAGAAGGAAATAAAAAGCAGCGAACCAATCCCAACTCACGCAACAGATTTCTCGCTTGAGGTACCACATGGATCTTTATATATTCATTTTTAATAATATAATAGAACACTTTTAAGGTGGAGCTGAAGCGTTTGATGTCTTTCAAGATATTACTTTATCTGCTAATTTATCGTAAAGCGAAAAGGCATTTTTTGTTCAGAAAAATTTTGGAGTCATTTACAAGAAACTTAATCTCGTTTCACCATCACAAGCAAGGCCTAATAAAACTTTTATGGCAGAGCATTGAACCAGCTCTAACATGTATGAAATAATGGCTCACAACTGTCATAATTAATTACACGTAACTAGCGACATAAGAATGAAACATAAAAACGCAGTAAAGACATTTAAAAATGGTGCAAATTTATAATCTTTGAAGAGAGTATATTAAGAAGAAACAGTTTCAGAACAGCAGTACATATTCATTTTGAATCCCTTTGATGCTTTGTATTTTGTATTAAATGTGGTAAAAAGGAACAAAAATAGAAAAGAAAAGAAAAGAAGCTTGTTTCAGTTGCAAACCATTGTACCGAAACGGGTGAAGTGAATAAAAATAAGTATGTATTTGAATTTACTTGCACATTCACAAGTAAACTTGTGTTCAAGTGAAAACTTAAGTGGATACCTGCAAAGCAAATAAAATACAATATTTGTTAAGTGAACATTTGCAGCAGCAGTAAATACTTGCAGTTTGCAAGGTTGGTAAGAGCCAACCTGTCAACTAAACACTATCTTTAATTTATCAGAGTCAACTGAAAAATTCAAAGCCATGGCCGGGATTTGAACCACTGACCTGTTTTGCTTCCAGTCACTTTAACCCCTTGAGCTACCATGGCCAACATGCCAAAATGTCAAAATCTAATGGTGCGAGCCAATCGATATGTTTAGGTCCTCAGTAAATTCCCTAGCGGTGATTCGGCGATTGGCCAATACTATTTTCTCCACTTCTTCAATGGTTTGGTCTGTTGTTGACGAGCCCTGGCGTCCGGGACGCTCTTTGTCGTTCACATATTCTCGGCCCTCTGAGAACCTTTTGAACCACAGATTAACGTTGCTTTGGTCAACACCAACTCCAATACTCAGACCATAATACAGATTCCAAGATGGCGCCCGTCGAAGCCCAGCGACTCTGGTTACGCAGAATAGGAAACTATACACAATGGACATAATATAATCCATATTACGGAGCAGCGAGGTAACTACTAAGCATTTCTCACTTTATACTTTCAACTAAAATGTGTAATAACATAAATAAAGAGCATCATGACAAATTCTAAGAGCTTATAACATTATATAGTAGCACGACCAGTACTATGCATTTTCCACCTTATACTTCCAATCAACATTTAATTTATAAGGCATGACAACTCATAAGCATTAAACACAGCAAACTTTACCTTATTGGACTGTATCATCCTATCGTCTGTAGCAAGTACTAAAGTTTCTTTTATATTGTTTACATAGTAACCTTTTCTGGTAAGGACATAGGTACTGCTTATACTATAATATTTAAGAGAACTCACCAGATTGTCCAGCTTACTCCAATTGTCACGTTTGAAGGTGTCAAGTTCCTTCACACTGCAAGATTCATTTAAAATTTTCCACTGGTAGGCTCATAATATTTCTTCTAGGTTATGAAATACTTTGAAACTTATTAAGTGAAGGAACATCAGTGAAGCTGGGATCTTGAATGTTATTGAAAAGAACGTAACTAATCGTCTTTAATAATGCCTATCAATGGGTTAAAATCTCCTCACCACTTCGGTTTTTAAGGACTCAAAACTGTCAATAACATCTTGTGCACACCAAATATTAAAATTATCTTTACTCTCTGTAAAATGTGTTGGATGCATTCTTCAGGATTTCGTATTTTCTGGTTGAGCTTTAATGTGTGATAGGATGGCTGATTCTTAAAAATCGTGGGGTAGGCATCATATATTAATTTTTGTACTTTTCGAAGGGCACGAATTGGTTCACCATCATTTACGGGAAATATGTCTTCCTTAACCTCAAAGCACTGTTCAAAATGATGAATACAAACTACAGTTTTGTCATTTACTTTAAAATCTTTACGATGAATGTTCCTGGTCCACTTATCCCATTACGATTTTACCTTCGGAAATTTAAATGTCGTGTGAGGTACACTACCATAATTAGATTGCAGCTGGGAACACAACAACGACGTATTTCGACAATACTTTACAGTATATATTTAGGTAAACGTTATCACTTTATGTTAAATACTTAAATATAAACTAACTCGTTAGTCACTAATTGCCACTGTAATATGAATTACATTAATTCTTCAAACACACAATCAAAGTAAACAAACACACACTTTACTCTGTAGATATAACCATAACATAACAAGCTGAGCCACGAGTGCCGCCATTTTTCCTACAATCGATTCTCGTATTATGGTCTGAGTATTGGAGTTGGTGTTGCTTTGGTCCAAGGCAAGCTTCACCATATGCCACATTCAACGTTCGGAATTCATCCGCGCACATAATTTTGCTTTCCACGCAAAATTGTATACAGATTCTTTGTTCTATTTTTTGAATAGGCAGTAATCGAAGACGAGCCAAAACGCGTCCAAGCAAAATAGCTGTCAACAGTTAACTCAATTTTAAAAATGGCCGAGGTTGTCAACATAAGGGACATGAGTACCAACATAACGCCACAAAACAATCGAAAATCGAATATACGTAGCTCACGAAAATGCAAATTTTTGATACGTTTTTAACCGACCACGTATATTACCTTTAATTTAACCATTACATTGGATTTATATTCCTCAATTTTCAAAGAGTTAAAAAAATGTACAGTTTTTCACTGCTCATTGTTGCGGTGTTTTCTCTATTATTAACCCCAATTTGTTGTTCGTTTGTCCTCCGCAATAAGCTTCTTATCAAGGAGGGATACCATACCGCCATTGCCGGCAACCTGCCAAATTGAGCTTCGACTTCCTGTCTGGTGTATATCTTTAGTTTATATCAACCATTACAACTTCGTGTACAAACAACGATCCCTTCTATGTCGATTGTTCATTAATGTATTGATTTACCTCGGTCGTCGCTTTTGTTTCAGCCTTCTGGAATAGCTCTCTTATTGCTGGTTAAACCTATATATTTAAATAAACATGTCTGGATAGACTAACGTATTCTAGATAAAACAGTGAGCAAAAGTTGTTTTGCCTGATTGACCAGTATGTAGATTAAGAAATTCAGAGAGATAATACCCGCTATGATAACTGTCCTTTAATAAGGATGGACTGCATGCAAAGCGATTTCTCACGAGGATAATGAAGTCGTGGACACACATCTTGTAGTGTAACACCCTGGTGCCTTTTCACACCTCCCAGAAAATTGTTTCCAGCTCTTTCCTGGAAAGCCAGAGCTCCGTGACTGAACCACTGCCCAAGATCGTGCCACTCCGATACCGCACACCAATGGCATCCACTTGCAGCTAATTTCTTTTTGGCTCCTTTATCTCCTACACGTTGTTTTATGGGAATTTTGTGTGAACGGCTCACAGTATCGAACCTACATTCTAATGAGTTCTCACGTTTCTTCTTTGCCACTACTTCCTGAAATAACTGTAAAACATCAACAAGTATTAGGAAAACAGTCGTTATCTTGCTAAAAAAAAAATGGAGAAAATAAGTAATTGTGAATAATAAACACTTTTCATCAAGATAAGTTTGAATATTTATCCACGTATAACACAACTTTTAAAGTTACCATAACTGTATCGTATTAACCATACCAGATTTATGCTGAAAGCATATATAACTAAACAAATATTAATAATAGTAAAATAAATCTTAAAAATAAGTTTAATAATTATTTATTACTATGCTAATTAATACTTAAAATATCGAAAACAACGGCCAGGATTAGCACACTTGGTTCTTGACGTCTCATCAGAAAATCCATCGTCTTCGCTCTGAACTCATCACCAAATGCAGATTAGCTGTCATAGAGTTAAATATCTTTTCGGTGACTTGAAAGCTTTCAGACCCACAAACTGCAATGACTGGATGATGAGCATATTTACTACATCCTTGGGTTCCTGGGATCCTAGGAACGACAAAGTGATGAAGAGAATTTGTTCCAAGGAGTATTTAGCGCTCTTTAAGAAGTTGTGTGTCAGATGTCATTAGGTATTGTCGCGCTGTTGGAACGGTTACCATGGATTTATCTTTGTTAACAGAAATCTCTCAGATGACGCACTGATTATTCTTGTAAGAGTGTGAGGGGTACTGACGCGCCTCCGGTAGTGTGCTAGCACCAATGAATGCATCACTTCAGACAATGAAATTCGCAGAAATCACAAATGACAGATATACGTTCACTCCACGTGGAGTAATCAGTGCGTTATCTGAGAGGTATCTATTACCAAAGATAAATCCATGGTAACCGTTCGAACAGCGAGACTATACTCTAGAGACATCTATGTTGAACATATTACTGGTGTTCGACAGTGATCAAGTACCCTGACTGGGTTTTTTCTGTGGTTTTCCCTCAGTCTCTCAAGGTGAATACCGGAGTAATAGATCCAAAGCTCCACAGACATCACATTCATAGTGAACACTGTAAAATTTACTCTATTGTTTGTTTTCCTGTAGAACCTATTTATGTTTTCTGTTACGCCTTTTAGATTTGTTCTGTAAAATTAATTTGTGTTTTCCGTTATCACTGTAATATTTATCTCTGGAAAATTGTAGATTGAATGTAGTAGATTAGTATTTAATCATTAAACAATATCTAGTACCAGTCTATTCCGTATTTAAGTTTCCATTAAACCCGGTTTAGAAAAGTGAAATTCGTTCACATGAAGCACTGCTATGCGACAAAATTCGGCATCAGTGCAAATTCCGCTAGATCTGAGAAATCATTATTTTCATCAGGCTTGCATATGCTTTAACAGTACGCAGAAGATCTCATTTTCGAAATGTATTTTATTACGCAAAAAATACTATATTTTTCCAGTTTATTCCACTGATTTGTCAATTTTTGGTTGCTACTATGGCCATTAGGATTAATAGTTCTAGGGAAACTGTTAATAAAAACAGAAAAAGAGGGAGATACATGAAGAAGTGTGAGTGAGTGAGTGAGTGAGTGAGTGAGTGAGTGAGTGAGTGAGTGAGTGAGTGAGTGAGTGAGTGAGTGAGTGAGTGAGTGAGTGAGTGAGTGAGTGAGTGAGTGAGTGAGTGAGTGAGTGAGTGAGTGAGTGAGTGAGTGAGTGAGTGAGTGAGTGAGTGAGTGAGTGAGTGTGTGTGTGGTGTTTTAGGGCCCGTCGACAACAACATGAAGAATACTAGAGAGATACAGAAGGCCATTAAGGCAAAAATTCAGATAAGAGTTGGGCCATTCAGTAATCATAGGAGAAAGGTGGTGTCGATTTGTCTCATTTCGCCATTGGGATAAACATGATAGCATTATTATCATAGGTATGTCTAACTGGTATCATATAAGGTACAAACGTTCCATATTGTGGTACGAGTTGGCAACCCTGAATTAATCGTCCTTGACATGCAGAGCCAAGAACGTAAAATAGATATTTTTTAAGAATGATTCAGCTTTACTTAGGACACCCCGTAGGGGAGGGGATCCATCACTTTCAGCTGCCGTGGTGCGGACGCTGCGGACCCCTAGCCCTCGTGGTACCTCTGACGTTACTAGAGGAACCTCGGGCCGAACATTCGAGCCCCTCCCCGAATGGTAGTTGTTCGGATTGGGTTGGACTCGAGGGGGGCAGTGGTTCCCGATACCCGTGGGAGATCGGGTAAGTCTCCGTACGGGGTTGAGGGAAGCCATATATTCCCGCGTACTAGCCTGCATAGCTAGTAGGTGTGCTAGATCACCAGGCGGCCCTACCGAGATTAATCGGTAGCCTTCCCATTTGGGGTTGGCGCGCATAAGTGGCGTATCCACTTCCATCCCGTCTTGAGTTCACAGAATCAGAAGGGGGGCTTGTTAGTCTCTAGGTCTTGACCTATGGAAAGCCCCACGGAGGCGCTGGCCGCCCTTTTGGGACAGCTCAGTAACACCCTGGTCATTAGAGAGGAGGTCAGTCTTCACTTTTTGTGGATTGCCCTGGTAGATACCCTCGAGCTTATATATATTTACTTAGGACAAACATACACACACATATACACACGCACACACACATACTTAGGATAGCGCCAGATTAACTGAAGAAAGTTACATAACGGTTTTTAAGAATTATTTAAAACCTGTTACTCTTTGCTTCTTAGTTCTCCTTATCCTGATTCTTTTTATGTCTCCCTTTCTCACCAATGCTGGTGTGAAGAGTCGCTTGGGTTCCCTCAGAGGGGGGGGGGGGGACAGCCGAAGCATATAGACCTGCTGAGATCAGGGTTGAGGGGTCAGCCCAACGCCTGGGATGAATGAATGATAGAGCAATGCTGGAATGATGGTGGGAGAAACCGGAGGACCCGGAGGAAACCTACCCCAGTGCCATGTTGTCTACCACAAATCCCACTTTACGGTCGCCTGGGATCGAACCCAGGTCGCCTAGGTGAGAGCCAAGCGTGGCGCGGGATTCCTGACATTTTAAATATGCTTTATTTATTTCGTTTAAACCAATCCAATGAATTAAAAGTGTTATAAACCAAACATAATATAATTCAAACAAATTATCAATGTGAAATTAAAAAGATGGGTCTTCAGCATATTATTTTAAAACCCAGGACACGCTTCAGTAACACCTGAAGTCGTTATCACCTTATATGTATGTGGCAATAGAAATCTTTCAATAACAAATATGAACACCACTTTTTAAAACGTAAATTAACAAATGTTAGGCTATTTTACTTTATGATAATTCAAATTAATATCGGTTTAGATAAACTCCAGTTTTTTAGATTCTTTTGAAAAATATATGTTATGGATACGTAGAGACAACCAATCCAAACCTTACCCTGCGCACGACTAGTGTGTAAGAAGAATTAATTTCCATCAATTAATCGAATAGTGATGTTAATCTTCTTCTTCTACTTCAAGCTTTAAGCCTGTTGCGGCTCCTTTATTTGTTGAATCCATCCTTTTGCTGGCTGTTAAACTAATAGATCAATTAATCTAATAACCGGGTACTCAAATACTTGCAGCATAGTATGTCGCCATAAATGCAGTATCTCACTGTATATGAGAACTCCTATGCCCGATTTCACCAACAGATGTTATAATCGACGTTAACAAATGTAACGTAACAAGTGTTACAGCGTTAACAAAAGTGTTAAAATATTTGCATTTGTAGCAGATATTGCATGTTTTGTTAAGAAGAATAGTAAAAGAGACTGAAATTTGTAATAAAATAGAGAAATGGATAAAATGTAAGGTAGGTAATGATGTAAGCATGACAACGTAATATAAGAAGAAGTTGTTAAATGTTTTAAAAGATTTTGTTCTTCTGCTTATGAACATTGTAGGGGTAAGACGTATATTTGTCTCTCTGAGAGTGTGCAGTAACAATAATTTTGTGTGTGCATCAAAGATGCATAAAGTAGAGTGTGCGCAATAAAAGAAATGTTTCATCGTTGTATCAACCGCTGTTTGTAGAAAGACTACACTAATAATATTTAGAATTGTATCAAAGAGTTTAAAAATGTTTATGAGGAATTAAATTTCCATATTTGAAGAAGAACAGTATTATTTGTTCATTCTTCGACAGTTGTAATACTAACTTTCTCAGCCCCTTTACCGCGACCATGGAAAGAAAAAGAACTCATCCCTCAAGAATTACAGATGCGCCTAATTATCCAGAGTTGCAGGAGAAACTTCTAGATTTCTTCAAGATCGTCACCAAAGGTGAGAAATGCATCATCATAGCATCTTCAAACATCGCATGTTTGTAAACTATTGCTTCAAGATGACCGCCACAACGTGGACCTTTTAAAACACCGTCGTCGTCTATAGTTAATCCCAATAAACCACTTCACATTTCGCCAACTTATTTTCTTGTAACAAACACGTGTTAATCCCGAGAGACTTGTATTACAGATATAGAAGGCTGTAGATGAATCTTATTATTGTTTTTATTTTCGTTTACACACAGCTGAAAAAATGGCGGGTGAACAAAATCAGAAGAGAAGCCTTAGGACACATTTCTCATCAATCGAGAAAGATTTGTTAGTTCAATAAGTAACTAAATATAAGTATACTGTGGAAAATAAGAGGATGGTTGTGGTAAATGTGAAAGAGAAAAATGTGAAAAGATTGGAAATGAGTTCAGTTTGAATGCAAATGTCACAACCAGAAGTCTTCGTTAATAGTACGTAAATTTAAAACGAGAGATTTGAATGTTTCAAGACGGGAGTTAGACAGTGAATTCAGTGAATTATAAAATCGCAAAGTTATTAAAACTTGAAGCAAAGGCGAGATCGGCATATTCCTATTCGATGCATCTCTCTTGTACTTCCACAGTAACCTTCATAACAAACTTGTTTCGACAGTCTATATCTCCGTAGAAAATCTTCTTCTCATAGATCATACAAATCATTTCTCGTCGTAGGCCGTTCTCTATTACGAATGCCGTTTAGAAGGTCTAAATGTAGCAGATCGACATCAAAAGCTGGGTTCACGCCCGCCTTCTTGACAATTCTACAATTGTTAACGACTTAACAACACAAGTATGGCTTGTGAGAGATTTAACACGTGTTAAATGCATTGGTGAAATGCAATTTTTGTTATAACTATTGCTAAATAGACTAACAGCCGTGTTAAGTCTTAACATCTGTTGGTAAAATCACGCACTAGTAGTTTACCGGGAAAAATGTCATGATGGTATGTTGCCATGGTAGCTCATTGGTTAAGACCAGCTAGATGGGGACTGAGAGACCGGTGGTGTAAATCCAGGCTATGGCATCGAATTGTTCAGCCTGACTCTACCTATCCAAATCTTGCCCTACACACGGCTTGAATGAAAGAATAATTAATTTCAATCAGTATACATAATGTTTAAATTAACTGCTACATTTAAACGCAACCCTTATTTATTTTGCTAACAGACTAACAACCCATGAAAAACACTGAAGAAAACTGGATATAGATATCCCCAGAACTTTGTATTATCGCTTTAATAATAGCGATAATAACAAGCCGCCACTGAGGGTTGAGATCTGTAAGAAGGAGTAGGCATGCCGCCTCCGGCTTGAATTCTGAAAGGGTTACAGGACGAGCTGGCTACACAGAAATATTTGTGGTTAAAGGCCGGTCCATGTGCGCGCAACCATGCAACTGAAACAAGACTTCAATAAAACTTGAGAGCATGATCTCAAAGAGGCTGTGTTGCGATCCCTGTTCACTGCAAATGCTTTGTTCTTTGTACCTAGAAATGAATAAATGTATCTAAAAGACTTAAAAAGTGTATTGTTAAAATATACAGTTAGGTTAAATTCCGTAGTATAAACCATACCTATTGTTGAATAGACAATTAAAACAAAAATTTCCACTGAGTGTGTGTTTCATTTGTACTTTCCCTCTCTCTACTAGTGAGGAATTTTATATCATGGATTATAATTATATGAAGGTGATTTTATTTATTGTATCCTGGCATTAGAGTATATTAAAATTATTTTCTTCTTTCTCGAAATTGAAAGATTTAATTAGGGATGTAGGTAAAATGTTTTTTTAATATTTTGAGGTAGCAAAAGTGATGTATTCCATCCAAAAATTCTACATCGAGATTTCACAAGAAAAACGTACCTTGAGTTCCCATTGGGAAAAAATTGTGTGAACCTAAAATTCAAAACCCAGAAATTGATTCAATACCAAACTTAATATTTATGTTCAGCATCTTCCAAAATAACATATTTTCAAGAAAATCTAAATATGCGAGCTTATCGCGTATGGGAGCGCTTGGCGCTTGCCGAGAGAGAGACAGATAATGCCATTGTGCTCTCGATGTGCCACGAAAGGCCTTGAAACTTCGGCGCGTTTCTGGAAAAATGGCTGAGGGTAACCGGCAGAAAACTGCTGAAAACTGTTAAGTGAGTGTGTGTGCGTGTGTGTGTATGTGTATGTGTGTGTGTGTGTGTGTGTGTGTGTGTGTGTGTGTGTGTGTGTGTGTGTGTGTGTGTGTGTAGCTGTGTAGTGATTTCTTTCGTTTGTTTACGTGTGGTGAAGCAACGATAGACTGCTTTTGTGTATGACACGCCATTTTTAGAGCCTGTAAGGTGTGTACAAACAAAGCCTTTAATTCTACAAACACACAAGTAACAATATTGTTCCTGTTAAACTATTACATAAAAGCGCTTGGTGATAAGTATTGTAACAAGTATGGCAGAAATAAGGTTCACTTTCGGGACTTAATGTCCCGAAATTAAATGTCTTAGTGTTTTGTACAAAATGGAATCGTCTTGTATTAAGCTGATAAGTTTGATAATGCTCATAAATAACAGCTTGGGTTCCGAATAATCACATGTACAAATTACCCAAGGAGTATCTGCTGCATTGTTGTAACTATAAATAAGATAAATTCGGGTTTAATGCTTTGTTTCCATTGATTCACCTGTATAAACGAGTCAGTCTACATCTATTGCACTCTGCGCTGTAGTATCTGTAGATAATATGATTCATGTCAAAAAAAAAAAGTTTACTAGATCCTTCCAAAAACATTCATCTAATTCCATGCTCCATAAAAATAGGGCTCTTACAGTGTGTGTAAGTATAAAGACAATCCCTTTTATTCACTGTCTTATCATTGCAAAACTCTGCATGGAATATTTATAAAAAAAATAACGCTGTAAAAACACTTATTTGACACAACTGTCCTTTTTAATAAATCCTGCATTTTTCATGCACTAGGTTCTGGTCTGTCACGTTGCCGTCCAGAAGACATGATTGCATCTGAACAGAGTATGCATGCACTGTCTCACTGTGTATGTGCGATAGGCTTGCGTAAACAACTCCATTGTTACCAAGGGCTGCCAAGTGGGATAGAAACTTCCGGTGCCACTGCAAGGTTCCCTAAAGTCTTGGTCCGAAAGGTACATTTTGAGCGCTGCAGCTACTCTTTTTCTTCAAATGCGCACGCTAGATGACACGATCGGATGCAAACCATATCCATTGTCGCCAATGCAATTATTTTGGATGCAGTGCTACATACTAAATAACATAAAACGTAATCTTTATTTAGTTCAAAATGTAATATGTACAGTATTATTTTACTGCATATGAAGCCATTTCCATAATACTGTTGGCCCATTCTGTACCTTATTTGAGCTCAATATACGATGAGAAGAAGACCCTACAATTTGCTAACCTGTACTATTTGAACCATTTTTAAGCTGGAAATTTGTAATTTAAGTTTTAACGGTATCGAAGCGAAGCGAAATTCAGCCTGAATAAAACGTTCATCGATTTGTAAAACTTCCAAAATTTGAAAAGCCTGCGAAGGTGTTTGACCAGCAAGAAGGCCTGTTGGTAAGTAAGATGCAAATACCGAGAATGAATGTGAAATAACCTGAATTGTATCTTATTAGGTATTTATAGTTAAATTCTTTAGTTTAATGTAGCACTTTATAATGTATCAAGAATGTTTTACATGCAAAGGCACTTAACCTTATTACTGTGGATAGCCAAGAATATTTGGGATATCATAAACATTATAAACGGGCATTATACACGGCCGCTAGTTTCAAATAAGCTGTGGCCGTGAGGCTCTCTTTTACGTCAGATAATAAGGACTCTGTTAGGGAGCCGAACCGAACCCTTGATGATAAAATAAGCATCCGGCCGGCACTCTTGTCAACCCCACAGCCACAACAAAAAGAAGCGAGAGGGAGGTTTAATAATTATTAGCCCCTTTAGTCCCAACCAAACGGGAGCTTCCATTCAATTACAGAATGGAGCAGTAAGGGGGGGGGGGGGCGTTCGGCGCTCGAGCAGCATAACCCTCAATTTTCCTGCCTGAAATAACAACAATCAAGTCATTCACAGACCGCGTGAGTTACTGGAAACCTGATAGTTGTAAAGTGGTGAAGGAATCTAGAGTAAACCAATACCTACACGACAATGGAGTCAGGTTCCAGGTTCAATGTCAGGCGGGTGACATTCATACAGTCACTTACAAAACGTTATCCAGTTATAAGGATCTCGGTTTAGCTTGTTGGTTGTTTCCTGTGGCTGTAAAGTGTTATTTGTAATCTTCAACAACCCCATTGGGAAGTAGTGTTTTCTTTCGGTGATCTATTGTGCTAAAATTGCATTTGGAACGTTATCTACTGAACCTTCAACATCGATGTGGGTGTACCTTCTAGTGCCTGTATGACACCACAAATAAATTGCAGCAGGTGAGTAGTAAGTAAAATAAGAAGCAAAGACTTAATTTTAAAAATTCAGCGTTACACTTGCACGTCTCTCTCTCTCTCTCTCTCTCTCTCTCTCTCTCTCTCTCTCTCTCTCTCTCTCTCTCTCTCTCTCTCTCTCTCTCTCTCTCTCTCTCTCTCTCTCTCTCTCTCTCTC